>CM055209.1:15145733-15403233 GCA_029224185.1 Karalla daura | reverse complement strand
CACCTCCTCCTGCTAAAAATGTATAATATAATATAGACCATTATGTTCTTTAAAAACTCATTACAGCGTTTGAAATGGGAATCTTGGGAAGTCTGTTTAAATATTGCCTCCTCCACATTGTGCGGAGATTGGGGGGGGGGGTTAGAAGTTGGAGGGGGGGGCGGGGGACACATCGGGGGACGTGGCATGCAATTAAGAGCAGAATGGATTAGTTTCCTTTTTAAAGTTATTGAGACACAATGAAGGGAGAGGCTTTCTCTGTTCCCCCCTCTCATCATCTGTATTGATGGCTCCCCCTGTAAGCCCCTCTGTTTGCCCCCTCTCCCAGTTAATGACAGTTTGCATTTCACACTACAGGAAGCAAGGAAAACCCTTTGGCCTTTTTCCCCGTGAAGAGTGAAGAGATAGAGCCGGGCGAGAGAAAAGAGGTGTGACAGAGCCGTTTGACTCGCCGGGTCGTGGCTGTCGCCGCGCGGAGGGGGGGAATTAGCTCGAGACAAACATGTCAGGGCGACTAAAGAAGGGGGGGCATTACTTTCACCGGCACGTCGCCGAGGCCCATTCTTCTCCGCTCACGCCGTCCTGGAAGTCACGCAATCCGAAAAGTTTCCGCCGTGGCAGAAATTACCGGGCTTAGCGGTATTTATGAGGCCTGACGTGCAGTCAAGTGCAGGACTCGGGCTGTCGGGGGAAGGAGCAGCGTCGCCACTCCTAAGTTGCGCTGCTGAGGACGGCTGCTCTGTTCGCATACTGCCGTATCGACGGGGGGACGCGCTGTTGGTTTCCTACGGGCAAAACGCATATTTCTCTCACCGTTAAACACCGTTTTTGTTCTGAGAATGCCGACGTGGCTATGAAGGGGGAAAAAAAATGTTCAGAACATTTCTGCAGAATCCGTTTTCTTATCGCCTGGTGTCCCGGAAGTGACCGCAAAATCTAGTCCATCTGTAGCACAGGTCGCGATGTGGACCTGCTGTTACTGTACCTGAATGGCGTTTCTGGTGGCATCCTGTGAGGGTATCGTGATGCAACGGAGCACATGCTGCAAGCGTACCAGGGTCTTATCTGTCCGGAAGAAACGAATACCGATCTAACCCGTGTCACTGTCTGTCCGGGCATCAACAGCCAGTGGGTCTCGTGTCTTGCTGAGACTTCCCCGTACTCTGCGGTCGCCTCTTGAATACGATGCCATCTAATTTCCTCCTGTACGTTTCAGATTTGGAGGAATGACCTGTGACGCGGTTGACGGGACGTTTTCAGGAAGGACCTCTGGTTCGCCGCACGGCACATTCTAGCCCAATGAGGGCTTACCAGCGATAACATGGGATACGCATGGGATTTACGCCCTTCCTCGTCAGAGCTTTCCTCAACAGAACCGGTTTGTTTTACCTTTTGCCTCCTTCAAAACTTCTGAGCTTCTGGGGAAGGTTCTTCGAAACCGGAACTTCCAAAACTCCAAGCAGCGGAACGGCGTCTCGGTGGCCTGCGTCGCTCTCCAACCACTAATGTGATTCTGCACAGAGGCCCTAAAATGCGGGGCTTACGATTAAACACCGAGAATATATTAAATTAAACCATTTCCCCCCTCTTTTAAAAAGCAGAGGTTAAAAAACTGCATTAATCGTGTCAGGTATGAGAAATGGTATGATAATCAGCCTCGTTTGGAGTCTATCCCGCCGCGGTTACATGGCCCGCTAATCCAAGCGCGGCTCCCCTCCTGCACCTGAAAGCTCCCCCTGATCCCAGCTGAATCCTAATGATTGAACTGAAAAGGCATCGGCATGCCAAATCACATAATGGAAAATTCCAGAACAAACGGCGTGACCCCAGCGACTCCTTTCACTGCGACACATCTTATCTGCCTCGTCATTCTATCGGCGGAGATGGGGCACAATGAGCACGCCACGCGGCGCACACTGCAGCCGCGCTCACTTACGCGGATGTGCACAGATTAGGGCTCCCGTCAAATCGATCGGTGGTTGATTATTAATTCTTTACAACATCGAGAATCATTAAGAAATGCCGGGATTGCCCAGAATTATCCACAAGGAAGACCTCAGAATTGAAATCTAAGGAAATTGTCTTATTTGAAGTCTTGACTAGAGGCTAGTCTGGACTACAGACAGCTAGGGTTAGGGTATTTGGGTTGGGGTTAGTATTTTCTAAATCACTGCATTCAGTCAGTTTTCACTGTGTTTTCACTCAATACTCTTGATAACAAACACTCAATTAAAGGAGTTATTTAAGGGAGTCGTATTTCCATATATTGATCTGAATGCAGTGAAGTTCCCAGAAAAGTATCACAAAAATGTTGCGGGCGCACAGACTCTCACACACACACACACACACACACACACACACACACACACACACACACACACACACACACACACACACACACACACACACACACACACACACACACACACACACACACACACTGGTCCTCCATCACTGCTGCCATCCCTTCATCACAGCAGCGCAGCCTAATCACTCACTCTGTATCCTAACCAAAACAAAATGGTGCCAACCAGTAGCTTTTAGCTGTGTTTACACTCCCAACTCCCCGCCTCGCCCCTCGCCTCCCCCCTCTCCCTCCATCCCCCTCCAGCTCGTGGCGGCATGGGTGATTAATTTGGGCCGTGTAGACAGGTAAACACAGGCCTATTTAGATGGCTTACCCGCCACCATATTTATACTCAACAGGACTAAGCTTCAGATAGAATATCCTCAAAGCCCCATCTGTTTATTTTCTCTAACTGCTCCTTGAGCTCCGTCCTGACACCCGCGCACCACCACCCCCCGCCCCCTCCTCCTCCTCTCTCCCACCTCCTCCTTCCCTGACCTGCCTCACTCTCGGGTCAAACTTTTTTTGTGTGTGTGTGTGTCCTCTTACCAGATGTCTTTGTGCCTCTGATAGATCGGCGGTGTTATGATATAAAATCAAAATTTGACGTTTGAAATTTACCTTGAAATTTGCTATGTGCTTTCATCCGGCCACACAGACGTGGTGAAATTGTCTCAAGGTGTGAGTATGAGGGTGAATAATGGTGTGTGTGTGTGAGTCCTGCAGTGTGTGAGTCCCTGCTTTCACCCGATGTTTACTGGAGAACCATGTTAGGTACAAATGGATAGATAAACGGAAGTTTGAATGAATTGAACAGAAAATTTCAACATATCCCAAAGCAGGAAAAAATTAGTTTGTTCCTATTTTTCCCCATCATAGTCTCAGACATCCCCACTCGTATAGTATAGAGGAGATGGACCTCAGACGTGGATATTGCATGACCCAATAAAAACACAAACCGAGACAAAAGACCAAGGACTGAATTACCTTTTTGTCACTTTTGACCTCTTACTGGAATTTGTCTCAACATTCCTGTGCTTTTGTCTACTCCTTGTAGGTACATGTGATGCCGAGTCATGAGCCTGATGGGGCCTCTCAGCCATGTGAATAATTTGAATAGCATCATCTCAGTGCGTCATCAGACTTGTCTGTTGAATAATACAGTATGCAGATGCCTGATGATGCAGAGATCTCTTATTTCTTTAAAAGATATTTGAAGAAAAACACAATGTGATTTTGTATATAGACAACCTGAAGAGCACCAGACTATATATTAGTGTAAAATCTACGGTTAGATTTTACACTACAATTTCTGCACTGTTTCTTCCAAAGGTCATCACCTGCTGTCGCTTTCCCTCCCACTCACATATCTGCAGCCGAACCACGAGTGCAGCAGTATGTGACAGGTACAGTGAAGGTGCTTCCTTGCATGCCTCACATTCCTGCAGCTGCTGCAAGCACGTAGGCCCGGCCCCACCCCGGCCTACCTGAGGTCAGCTGCTGGAAACCGGGCCAGACGTAAAATCACTTCATGTCATATGATCCCTCACTCAGCGAGGACTGCGCAACGGGAGGCGCCGCTGTAGAGATGTCATCCTGTCACTTTCAAGGACGAGGCCTCAGAAATGACTTTTTTTTTCTTCTGGCCGAGATTTAGAACTCTCCTTCCTCGAGAACGCGTCTCCTTCGCTGCTCATTATGCGGCAGATCTGCCTCATTAGCTTGTCTGATCAACAGGTGCAGCTTGTTGACGTAATCTCCACTCAAAATGTCTCTTTTTCTTTTTTTTTTTTTTTCTTCGGGAATCTTAAGTGGATTGTTACTGATGATGACAGCCCGGGGAGGAGGAAGGCCAATGGAAAATCCACTGATACAAACCGTGCTAAGTGGTATTATGTGCACACGCAAGTGGCATTAAACACACACATGCATGCAGAGTCGCACTTAAAAATCGTGCATAGGCGATCGCTAATTTAATTACAGATCCACAGATTCTTAGTCCGCAATCCGTTCTCTAAAGATTTACTGTTCGCGCAATACTGCAAACACATCATACAAATGTTTTTCTCAACCCCCTCTCTCACTCTCTCTCTCTCTCTCTTTCTTTCTCTGTGAGTCCCATCATGCCTTTGGGCAGGGATAATTACTTATCAACACTAGAGTTCCTTAAAGGGGTGTCCAAGAGCACACAGGCTGTCTGTTTGTCTGGGGATTTTTATTCCACCACCTCGTGGAGATGATTTGTCTATTATCTCCGGTGGATTTGCTCCTCTCTTCATCTGCAGCGCATTACCGCAGTCATAAAGCTGCAAGGTCAGGAGAAAGGCAGGCGGCGGGGGTGTGTGGAGGGGGAGGGATGGGTGGGTAGTAGTCCTCTCCTCTCCAGACTCGCCTATCGTGGTGCTTTACCCAGCAGAGATGTATGATACTGTAACCCATCACACATAGGCCAGGCGGTGATAAATCTGTGACTGTGGCCTGGGTAAATATCCATCAGTGTCTGTATCGTGGCCGCCATATTTCTGCATCTCTGCTTGATGGACGCAGGAGACGTGTGACCTAGATCTTACAGGGATAGTTTTTCTAAGTTGAGAGGTTACGAATCTGACCACACACGACGTCCACTGTAAAAGCTTTATCTCAGCTCTATTTAGAGGTGGATGGGTCTGACGGCGCAGAATCAGGCAACTACACCAGGGTAACTTTTTCAGTATTTTATGCGATAATGCACCAATCACCTCTCAGAGATCTTACTCTTTGTTGGTCGTCTAAACTAGAAAGAAATCTCAGTTGACAAGTGAAAAATGCCCAGCTGCAGCTGGGTAAAGAGCTCTGTGTGATGCACTCCTGTGTATTCCTGGAAACAGTGTTTGGTCTGCTCTGAAACATGAAGAATGAACCCCAATTATTAATCCTTGTCTGTTTTGTAAAAGCTGTCAATGTGCTCAGACAAGCAAACAGTGGGACATAGCAAAGTTGATATCAAGCTACTGCAGGTTGGCTGCTCAGTAGTCTGTGCTGTCACCTCAGAAAAAAAAAGGCTGCCATCTCATATCTCAATCCTGTTGGATCAGGGGAGCTTTTATGTTCTCCCCATATGTGTGGGTTTTCTCCAAGTACTTCAATTTCCTCCCACAGTCCAAAAACATGCATGTTAAGGTTCATTGGAGGTAGGGCTAGGGTTATGGTCCGCTTTGATTATAAACTGTCCTCAAAACAAATAAATTTAGTATCATCAAGGAAAACATTATGCGTTACTAACCACTGATTATAAACTTCCAGCATAGTCCTAAAAACAAATAGGTTTAGTATCAACAAGGAAAACATTATGCTTTACTAACCACTGATTATAAACTTCCAGCATAGTCCTAAAAACAAATAAGTTTAGTATCAACAAGGAAAACATTATGCTTTACTAACCACTGATTATAAACTTCCAGCATTGTCCTCAAAACAAAAAGGATTAGTATCATCAAGGAAAATATTATGCATCGCTAACCAGTGATTATAAACCTCCTGCATAGTCCTCAAAACAAACAGGTTTAGTATGGTTAAGGAAAATATTAGCATTACTAACCAGTACACCTTCTGACTAGGAGATTTACAGGTGAATGCTTCATTAAGTAACAATGGGAATATTGAAACTACAAGTCAGTATATCCTAAAATGTGGCCTTAACCAGTGCAGTAATCCAGTGTGATCCAGCTCTAGGTACTGCAGTGCCAGTCCCTGCAGAGTGAGCTGAAGGTAGCTGAGGGTCATCTTTTTTTTGCTCCGTTCTGTTCTGCATGCAGACACGGTGCAGCTAATACCATACTTCACAGCCCAGCCTTAATCAGCCGCAGCACTGACAATGTAATTATGGAAGTGTCCAGGCACTGCAGTCAGCCCGGGAATTCTAATTATTTACAAGGCTGAGAAGGAGAGCCAACGGTTCATCTAAAACCCACGACCCGCTCTCTCTGCACGTCCAAAATCATCTTGAGTGGTGGGTGGGGGTTACTGGCATTTATGAAACACAGAAGTAGTGAAGAGAGACAGAGTAGACAAAAGGCTTCTTGTCTTAACTAACCCAGAGAGCTGGATGATGGACACGGGCTGTAATTGTGCAGATTCGTTTTCCTGGATTGTCTCCTGAGTCAGTTGGTTGACCGTTTGGTTTTCAGTTCCTTTGCCAGTTGCAGAGTCTTTCCCGATCTCATTAGTTCAGTTGTGTTTTTGTGGACAATTTGGTACTTACTCATCATTAGGTCAAACCTCTCAAATCTCTGGCGCCAGACATTACAGGCATGAATTCAGTGAATCCTAGAATTTCCCCTGGTTTTAATTTCCCCCTTACCCTCCAACCAGTAGTCTGACACAAGCCAAAAGAGCCCTGTTGGTCTGTTCAAGGTGTGACAGCCACGTCAGCCAGCTTCTGGACTAACACAGAACACAATACACAAACAGTTTCTTTGTTTGGCCCATCCATCTACTTACCCCTCCTCCATGTTTGGACCCTCTTCCTTTTTTGTTACACCACGTGCCTTCATCCTTTGCTATGATTTCCTGCCCACCTAATTGATTGCCTAACCCTAAGCCTCAGGTCAGAAATGTGTACATTTCAAACCTACTACGCCTGAGTCTTGAGAAATGAGCTTTTAGCAGATTTTATCCCGTTTTAGCTACGAAGAAATGATATGTATCAAGGATTTTAATGAGGTGATATGCATGTGAACAGCAGACCTAGGGAATAGTTTGGGGCCTTGGTCAAGGGCACTTCAGCCTTTGGTGATGTTTTGTTCCGGTATCTCGTGTAGTTATGAGACAATACTCGTTCTCGGTCAGAAATTGGTCAGCGTGAGAAACTTCCGTAAAGATCAGAGAAACAAGGCAAAAAAAAAAGCCTTTCTATCGTGTATGTGTGTGTGTGACAGCTAACCAATAACCTTACAGCGCTCCTCTGCAGAGAGCAACAAACTCAAACACCCTGGGCTTGTAGTCTTTATCCTCTCCACTTCACACAGCAGCTGGAAGAGAGGAAGAGCAGCATCTCTCTTATCAGTGTGTGTGTGTGTGTGTATGAGTGTGTATGCCTGTGTACAGTAAGAGCCTAATCTAATCACCACACACTCACTGGTTCCTCCAGGTGTATTACTGTACCAGGAGTGTAATGCAGAGAGGGAACGGGGGAGAGATAAGTAATATTGATCCGATGCGGCGATTGTCGCTCTGTCGGTTGCCTTGAATAGCTAATCTCTTTTCTCACGGGTCAGAGGGAAGAAAGGCGACGGGTGGTGTTGGGGTGGGGGTGGGGGTGGGGGGGGGGGGGGTGCTGGCTACAGCTTTAACCACAGCCAATCGACGAATTGTTTCTCAACGCGGGCCGATCAAAAGGCGACCGCAAAGCGCCCGACGTGAAATTGCATCTCCAAGCTGCAGTCGACAGAAATAGCGGCAGCAATGATGATGGTTTCGATAGAGCTGATGAGCAAGTTCTGGTTGCTCATAGCATGAGGATGAGAAAAGAAGAAAAGGCACTGCCTACAATTACATAGATATCCGCAAATTGTCACCGTTGATGGACAAATCTCTTATCTGGCCTCTGAAAAGAAAATTGTCAATTCAATGTAAAAGAAAAGCCACAGAATCAAAAACAGCTTAAGGTGTTAAATTCATTTTCAATGCGACTATTGATTATTATCGATTGTGCGATTGCTGTTATCTTATGTCTGTGTTGCATACAGCTCAATAGATGTGGTAAGATTAGAGGGTTAGCTATTTTACCAGTGTTATTGATTCCCGTATAACTCCATATATAGTCTACATGGTCTATTAGTAGGTATTTAGTTATTAGCAGGTTCAGCAACTACAAAAAACTACATTTCCCCTATATTGAATATTGAAATTTCCCCATTGTCGGAAGAATAAAAAAAGATATTCTGTTCTATTCTTTTCTATTCTATTAAATTGATGCCATGTTTGAATACCTGGACCAGTAGCCTACCACCACTGAGGGAACCCAAGAGCAGAGGGGAGTTTAACACCCTGCTCAAGGGCACCCCAGCTGCACTTCCTGCCAGAGACCCTCCATGTACAAGCCTAGTGCTGTAAGCTTTAGGCCATGACAGACTCCTCTTACAAAGGAATCATTCAGAACTGTCCAGTCTGAAAATCCTGTCCAGTTAGAGTCATATTCTTACTAGCTCTAATGAATCTGAAGAGGTCGAAGTCTTTCACCAACATCCGGTCGTTTAGCTCGACCTTGGGACCATTGTGGCCTTTGTCGCGGGTCGTGAGGTGACTGCCTTTCTCGAAGGCCTCGGGGATCCGCGCCGCTCCCTAACTTTGCCATCCCAGGGCACAGCTGATGGCAGCGGCGATATCACTTTTAAACAAGTTGAGATCTTTTTCTTCTTTTTCCTCTTCCATGTGTCAGGACGCGGCCCAGGCGTATCTCCCCCCCTCATCGCCCCTCCTCTGTATACACATCTATCACCCGCTCCTCTCCCACGTCTCCACCTGGGATGAGAAAGGGGGGATTGACGCGGCGAACACGCCACAGTAGTTTCCATTTACCAAGACCAAACATCAGCAAGCATATCTCTGACACCAAAGGGTCTGCCTGGGTGCCCTCTCTCTCTCTCTCTCCCTCTCTCTCTCCCTCTTTCCCTCTCTCTCTCATTCTCATCCCCCTCCTCCCCTCCTCTCCTCCTCCCACTCCCCTCCCCTCCCTCCCTCCCTCCCTTACCCCCGCCATCTCCTTTTAATATAGAAGCTGGAGATGAAAAATGGTGTGCTTTTGTTTATTTGCCACCGATGCAAATGCGACCACAGCAGGATTAGTGAGTTCTCCATCTCTTTGCTGATAGCGGTGGGAAGAAAGAGGGGATTTTTATGCAAAAAAGATCTCTCCCACCCTTGCTATGACAATTGCAATGCATCACTTCATAGACAGTTTTTAATCTGTTTCAAACCAACCACACTTTGAACTGCTGGGAATGCGAGATATACAACTGTGGGTATGTGCGTGCGTGCGTGTGTGTGTCTGTGTGTGTGTGAAAGAGACTACTTGTTTGTGTGTGTGTGTGTGTGTGTGTGTGTGTGTGTGTGTGTGTGCGTGCATTTGCGTGTGTGTGCTGTATGTGTTTTCCTGTGATTAATCTTTGGAGTTGGTTTAAGCACACTGCTGACACAGCACAGATCTCCCTCTCTCTCTCTCTCTCTCTCTCTCTCTCTCTCTCTTTCTCTCTCTCTCTCTCCCTCGCTCTCTCTCTGGCTAACTTTGTCTCTGTCTGAACGCCCTTGGATTTAGCTTTGAATAACAAAAACTTTGTATCCTAATTCACTGTTGGTCCGTCGTGTCCAACTTTCTCCCGCATTGTGAAGAAGAGTCAACTTGGCGGCTGTAAATTGATCTTTGATCAAGAATCTGCATAGCTTAAGCTACTTAGATTTACTGCACACGCTCACGTTTCCCTCTGTTGCCCGGGACTCTAAAGAAACTTCAAGCATGAACGTTTCCAAGGATTAGTTCGCACAATCCGTCTTTTATATAAAATGTATGTGTACGTTTAGAAATACATAGGTGTGTAAGTGACTCGAACAGCTCAGTGGGTCACTCAAAAATGGAAGAATTTATTATGATTTTGGATGTTTTGTATGTGATATGATTTAACTACTTTTTTTAATTCTCTCACTATCTAACAGTTCAAACATATGTGTGGATCGGTTTTAAATCAAAGTGTCAGCTTAAATCTCTTTCCATGGCTAGATTTTAAATTAGATGTTGTTTATGTCACGTATTTACAGTGAATGATCTGACGAGATCTTGGAGATCCGAAACTGTCCTTTCTCCTGACTTTCTGAATGATTGATGTGTTTTTATGTTTTGAGTGTGTACCTGTGTTGTGCATGTGTGAGAGAGGGGCTACATCCAGTGTGACCACACTCACCAATGTAAAGACTGACGTGGTCTCATGATCATTTTATTTCAAATATTTTCCATTCATTTGATTTCCTAGCTGTCACCTCTTTTTGTTACTGTAGGAATCCTTCATCACATTAAGAGGTCTTAAATGTCCACATTGCTTTTAAAAAAGAAATTCCCCCGCTTACCTTATTTGTCTAAGCTGCAATCACAATGTCTTCTGATTTCTAACCCTAACCCATAAACCTTTTCTTACCTGTCATTTTCCATCTTGCTCTATCTCGGTATCCTGCCATCTGCATTCTGAGAAATGCATAAAATGTCAAAAATGAAGCACAATTGCCCGAGACTGATCTCGCTTTGTGTCCTGCGTCTGTAAACATTGATTAGAAAATACTCAGACTTTTTTAATACATTTTACATTGTGCCCACATTTTGAGCATTTTGAAGGATCTGTGTGCATAGATGACTGATGAATGCGCTGGCTTGCAGTCAGATTTCTGTCGTTCATATGCAACAGCTGTGATAAAGCTCAGCTCGTGCATTGTGCACGGCGAGCTGTTGTTACATTAGAGAGATGGCCTGGACTTATATCGGTCTAAGCTTTGTTGAGACGCATCCAATTTCAAATGTTTCCTCCGTAGCACTGAGGTGTACAACAGAATAAAGGAAAATGGGTGTGTTTCCCTGCAGTCCATTCCCTCATAAATAAAGCCTGTCTGCTTACTTCTCTTTGCATGTTCCTTTGATTTCACGTATTCAGTCGCGTCTCAGTGTCAGATCAAACCTTCAAACATCCGTCACCTAACCCTCAGGAGAAAGGAAGGAAATGCCAAAATCCCAAACTGTCATCAGAGCACGCCTCGACTGTTGTCGCTGCCACAGACAGATGCAGCGCACTCCGACTTTCCGTTCAGGATTTCTGACTGACTACACAATTAACAAGGGCTACGGGTGTATGACTGCATATCATGAAAAGGGAGCAAAGGGAGGAAAACACGGGCCTGTTTATCTTTCCCGCCACTGCTGGCGTCCTGAGGAGAGCGCCTGGCTCCGGGTAGATACCAACGTGACGACACAAAGGCGAGATAAAGCGTTAAGACATTTTTTACTCATCAAATTTAATAAGCCTCGTCTCAGACACACAGGTATTCAGCGCCGCGCTTTCACGGAAAAAGGTAAACACATCCATTTTGTAAGCTCTCGCGGAGATCCGAAAGGGGGGGGGGGGGGGAAGAAATCCAAACCTCAAACCAGCAGCTGACATGCATTCTGAACGTGTCAGGGTGACAATAAGATACACTGTGAATAATAGAATAAACAGATACATATTTTCCCTTATGCCTCTCTCTCTCTCTCTCTCTCCCTCTGTAGTTGACACCTCGGCGGCATGATAAAACCCCCATCAGAAATACTTAACTTTTCCCGCTCCGCCCTTCCCTCTTCCCTCCTTTGCTCCGCTCTCCGGCGGCGGCGGAGGGGCTTACCTGTGCCCCGCTCGACTGACACCTAGCATTCGAGGCGGCTCGCCGGGATTTAATCAGTCGTCATTATGGCTGAGGAGAAAGGGGCCGTGGCACAATGCTGACACAAAGACAGTCTAAGGGGATCTTTGTGCTGTAAATGTGCTTCTCACAGTGGCTGCGTGACAGCTGACGGTGAGTCGCTGAAACACTGATCCACTGTTTCCTTGTAGAGACATCAGGGTGAATACAGAGGTGCCGTGGCGTGCGCTGAAAGCTGCCTCAAAGACCTGAATGCTGCACAACACCTGCATGGCTGCTGTGGCGGATTAGGGTGTCAACACACACAATGGCTGGGGGAACTCAATGCCTTTTGACTCGCCTGGTTCATCATCACCCTCCCTCACAAACCCACCCCACCCCACCCCAACCATACGCTCCCTGACGTCCCCCCCCCCCCCCCGCCCCACCCCCCCCCCAACCCCATTGTCGACTGCTCTATTTTATTTATCGCCGCAACAGCTCAATGGGGAATTAAGGCGAGAGGAAATGGCGACAGGTTATTGAAAAATATTTACACGCACTTTGAGAAAATAAACAATTTCCAGTGAAAGTTTCATCACAGACGCAGATTAGCCTGCATGCCGACGACACCTTTGTTTCCCCCTTTCTCCGCACTTTGGGGACTTTGGGTGACATCTGCCTCGTGCGGCCCCAAAGCCAGAGCAAGATGGCGGAGAAATGTTCAGAGGAGGAGGAGGAGGAGGAGGAGGAAGAGGAAGAAGGAGGAGAGGAAGTCCTTTCCAGCGCAACAGATGGAGCCAAGAGGAGGAGGAGAAGGAGGAGGGTGGGGACGGATAAGGGGAAGGCTGGTGAGTCTTCGGCAGGAGAATTTGGCAAGACGGCAAAGAGTGTCGGAGTCTGGCAGCGCCATAAAGAGCCGTGGCTCTCCATCCAGCTCTGCTCAACACCTCTCTGGCATACATGCCATCACAGGCTTTGTTTACACAGGTCCGTGCACTGCTGGGAACCTTGTAGAAAATGGAGAGTGAGCTGCCGTAGATGCGATGTGCGAGATGAACAACTGTCCCATTATGCAGCCTTTTTCCCTGGCTGTGCTCTACGTCGTTTTAAAATCAACAGAATGTGCCGCCTGTCTTTGGTTTCCTCTCCGTCTTTGGTGCCGCGTGCCGTTGGTGGGAAGAACACTCACCTGACATTGTGACAAAGCGGAATTGAAAGGCAGTGCATTGCTTTTGACAGGGCCGCAGATGCAGATCCACATCACAAAGGGCATCTATGACGCCATGTCATGGATGCCAGATGTTGCCTGGTTTTTCTTCCAGTAGGAAGAATAGTCATTTCTGAGGAAAACAAAAATGCCAAAACAACAGCAAGAAATGAAGCCAGACTTGAACTGGCAGTGCACTGCTCCAAAAGGCCCTTTTCTGCACGGAAATTGCAAATGGTGAACCAGTCGCATTTCGAACACGTGGAGGTTTACGAGACACTAATCAGATAGAACGCTGGACGACATTAATCATCAATGATTGGAAAGCGTCAATATGTAAAGCATTCAATCGGTTCCCCCATCCGTTTCACACAGACTGCCTTACGTTAGGGAGTATTCCACTAAATGCCATGCAGTGACACGCTGGGTGCATGTAGCGGTGGCTCTGGGCTCTGGGCTCTGGGCTCTGGGCTCTGGGCTCTGGGCTCGGGGTAAACGCTGTCACGCGGCCGCCCCTGGGTGACAGCGGCGGCGGCGGCAGCAGTCATGCAGTAACGTTGTCGGAGGAATGAGGCCCTGAGCACCGGGCTTTGACGGCCGGCCTGGCCGATGATGGATGTCTTGAGAAACTAAACGACTCCGTCCCCTCTGCAGCCCTGAGCGCTGCTGCTGCTGCGTGTTGGGATCCCCTCTGTAATGCCACAGTGGATATTTGAGAATGGACACGTGTGTGTGTGTCGGGGGGGGGGGGGCGCACATCTATGAACTCTAAAGTGTTTGCATGTGCTCTGTGTAGTCTTCTGTGTGTGTGTGTGTGTGTGTGTGTGTGTGAGGGAGAGGGAGTGAGAGAGAGCGTGTGTGTGTGTCCTGCTTGAATGAACTTGGGAGAGTGGAAGGCTCTTAGCGTGGAATGTGAGGGATGTTATATAAACACATTACCGACGGTACCAACGTACAGCCATACACACTGCTGGCGCCAGCCCACACTGCATTAGCTGACATTTTATACAAAAATGGTGAAAATGGACGGTCTGAGGGAGCGGCGGAGGGTTTTCTGGTTCTCACCAGACTCTGTTTGGGTTGAACTTGTTCTCTTTTTAGCCTCCCCTGACTTTTGATTGCTGACTCTGGCTCCCAGAGGGACTGTCATGAGGTGCTGCGGTCGTCCAGTCTGCTTATGTGACCTGACAGTTTAAACGGGAAGTCTCAGGGATTTAGTAATTTACATCAAATGCAAGGAACGGGAAATTAGTCAGAGCACTAAATGCGATCCGGTTGCGTACGCGGGGCCGGCGCGCCGAGGCTTTCCCGGCGAATTTACACGCTTAAAAAATGCGCCACAAATAAACGGTAAACAAATGCAAGGAAGGGGGCGTGTGTGTGTGTGTGTGTGTGTTGGGGGGGGCGGGGGGGGGGGTTAAAATTGTGCAAACTCACAATCAAACGTGCACACGTGTTCCGCCGTGCACACCAAAACGAACACACCGACTTTGAAAAAGCAATTAATTCCAGATAGCACGGACATGAAAGGCAGAGGGATGCTGTGAACATTAAAAGGCACAGAAGCCGGAGCGTCGCTTTCCTGCGTGTCTTTAAGGCTTTCTCAATCCAGGCCCTTCTAAATAGGATTCAATAATGTCCAGGTTGCTTGTTTTTAACTTCAAAGATTTCCCCGGCAAACGGCTTAAGTCCAACAGAGAGAGAGAGAGAGAGAGAGAGAGGGCGAGCGAGAGAGCGAGAGAGAGGAGGCAAACACTGACAACTCATTAAATGTCAACGTTCACTCCGCGGCATTGTGCTCTCGCTTTTCCCGCGCCTCCAGAGTGGCTTCGCTCGTGACATAGGAGAGCAAGTCGGACACCCGCCCTCTGGATATCACGGAAACGGAAACACTGCAGGACAAATGCAGGACGCTACCCGAGCAAGCGTGGGGTAAAGCGCCGGGGTAAAGCTTTGAAATGTGCGCTGCTGACCAGTTCGGGTTGGGGAGGCGCTCCGTGGGAACCCGAGACGATATGTCGGGGGCGATCGGGGCCCGGGTGTGCAAGCGTGACATACCTAAAGCAAAACGACGAACAGGCGTCGGTGGCTGAAGCCCGGGACTTACAGAGAACACCTGAGTGCGTCACTTTCTACCTCAGAAGTCGGTTACCTCAGAATGAACGTGTTGCCACAGACGCACGGGCCCGTGATTCAGATGTGGTGAAATTCAGTGGAAGTGGGTGGAGTGGGGTTTTTTTTTTTTTGCGTAATCCCAATATCTTGGAAAAAGTAAGCTGTGACAAAACATTCGCTGCCCTCAACTTGTCAGTTAGCAACAATCTCCCTGCAGGCAGTGTACAGTGTTATACAAAACGCTAACACCATGCATAAGAATAATGTATTAGTTCAATGTTTAGGCCTTTTAAAATGAGCGATTCCTCATTACCTTGTTGTCATCAACAGAACAGCCTGATGGTATGAGGTGTGATACACTTCCTGTCTCTGAGCATCACAACTGGTGACCTTTGACCTGAATGTCACAGCGCTGCTAAACGACCGGATCCACTTCATACTGGAGTTTGTACCCAAGCCGGTTTAGAAAACCATCAGATTTATCAGGTTTATTCATGCCACCGTTTCACTGTTTCCCGGCCCGAGAAGCCGGTTCGAG
Source organism: Karalla daura (assembly GCA_029224185.1). Classification (NCBI taxonomy): domain Eukaryota; kingdom Metazoa; phylum Chordata; class Actinopteri; order Chaetodontiformes; family Leiognathidae; genus Karalla; species Karalla daura. Next base: position 15,387,630 of record CM055209.1, on the reverse strand, counting down.
CTTCTTCTTCTTCTTCTTTTTTTTTCTTTTTTTTTGTTGCGTCGCAGTTCAGAGAACTGGCACCGAGCCCCGTCTCTGTCTCGGGTGATGTCGAACATGCGTGGCGCGCATGTAAGCTGAAGACGCGGGTCTCGGCCTGCTCCTCCGCGCCGCTGTCCATCAAATGCGTCCCGGCGAGTTTGATACTGGCAACACGAGCCGTCCGGAGAAGAGAGAGAGGGAATTCTGTTTCAGGTGATGGAGAGCGAGGAGAGACGGCAGGAGGAGAGCGGCAGTCAACCCGTCTGCTCCTTCGTATGAAATCGCGAAACGGCTCTCAAACAGATCGGCACCCACCCCCCCTCTCCTCTCTCTCTCTCCTTTCGGCGACTCCCATGTCCGTTAACCCGCCGCCCGCCCCCTCCGCCGACATAGGAAAAAAAAAAACGGTTGAAAAAAAAAAGACCCCAAAATGTTTCATCAGCGGGGAGCGAGCACACGGGGATGTTTAACCAGGCGCGTGGAGTGCCTCCTCCTTCTCCTGGGCCGCCAACAAACCGCTGGCTGGGAGAGCGGCCAGGAGGAGAGGCAAGAAAGCCAGTCTGAATGTCAGCTGGCTGCGCTCCGGCTGCAGCAACGCCGTCTCCCAGCACGCTCGCGCACACGCGCGCGCACACACAAAGAGGCGCACACGCACATCAGCATGTGCCGGCCTATACACGCGAGCAAACATGCGCACGCATTCACCCCCGTCACGCTGCTCGCGCTCAGAACCGGAAAGGGACGACGACTCCGCGCGCGCACACACGTGTGCACACACACACACACACACACACACAAACGGGCGCGCACACGCTCCAACGCACGCCCGCGCACGTGCGCACTGCGAGTCCCCTGGCAGAGCGTCTTTTCCACGGCGCCCGGCCTGTGATACTGAGGCTGAAGGAATTTGCTGTGGATTACTTCTGGACTGAGGCGGGCAGCTTTGGCAAGGAGCGGCCAGGCCACTTTGAGGATTTAACCGGCAGCCGCCGCCTCCCCCCCCCCGAAAGCCCCGGGTAGCCGCCCTGCCACCAGCGACACACACACACACACACACACACACACACACACACACACACACACTTACACGCGCGCAATCTCATCAAGTAGCGCGTCGAGCGTTCGTCTAATACGTTCGGAGCCACTTTTTTTTTTCTTTTTCTTTTTTTTGGAACATTTCAGGTCCGAACGCCTTGTCCTGGGCAGGTGGAGGAGGCGAGGAGTGCCGTCGCTCGCCTCTCTTTCACTCCCCTTTAAGGCTCCGCCCCGGCCGTCCCGGGCCGCTCGTCAACCTTTCGGATGAAGCGGCAGATTCACCGCGGGGGGGGGGGGAGTGGACGCACAGTTATTTTCTGTCGTGGCGGGAAAACACGTCGACAGCGACGAAGGAGCGGGACGGGACGCAGCAGCAGCCTGGAGAGAGGACGGGAGAGCCAGAGACAGACAGAGAGAGGTGGTGGAGGAGTCGGGTTTCAGTAGGGGGCAATGCAAGGCTGCACACTGCACAGAGCTGCGACCGGCTGCTCCCAGCAGCAGCAGCACACACACACGCACACGCACGCACACACACACAGATCAGCTTTAATATCAGCCGTTCCACACGCCGTACTCCTCCTTTATGCCGCAGCGGAGGTGCTTGTCAAATTGACCAAAACATCATCGTCGTGGTCAGCGATTCCCAGAATCGGTGACAGCGCTTTGGGAGGGAGGCGTCGCCAGAGGAGGAGGAGGAGGAGGAGGAGGAGGAGGAAGGGTGTGTGTGTGTGTGTGTGTGGGGGGGGGGGTTGATACAGATGTTGATCCGTAGCGCGGCTCACAGCTTGGAGGGGGAAAAACTGTTCAATTGCAGCAGGGGAATAAAAAAAAAAAAAAAAAAGGAAACCTGAGCCGAGGCAGACATTGTTTACGGAGCTGTCAGAACAAACACGCAGCAAATATCGATTAACGGCACCTGGCGCCCGCCGCCGCCGCCGCTTGAGACCCGACCCGAAACCCGCGAATCCTTCTTCCGGACTCCAAAAACTGCTCATAAAACACACTTACGATAAAAGTGCGCGTCCCGCCTTCGCCCCGCCGCCGCCGCCGCCGCCGCCGCCGCTTCCACACTCATCAGCAGCTTTTAATCTAGCGGGAATTAGCATATTCAAATGGTTTTTCTAATGACTTTCATCTGGCGAATGTAAAAAAAAAAAGAAAAAAAAAAGGTAATTTCATACACCAGAGTGGCCTTCAACTTGGAGGCAGTAGAGACAAAGCTGCGGCGCGGGCGGGAGGGAGGGAGGGAGGGGCGGGGGGAGGAGGTGAGGGTGGGGTGGGGTGGGGAGGGGGGTAAAAGATACCGCGGCCCGATTGCCAGCGCCCCGGTGCCGCCCTTGTGAAGGGTTTCGACGCGCTCGCCTCTAATTGAACGTACGGGGGCCTCAACTTTGAACCGGAGACGGCGGCGCCTGGGCGCGTGCCGGGAGTGGCTGGGGGGAGGGAGGGAGGGAGGGAGGGAGGGAGGGAGGGAGGGAGGAGCGGGCGCTGGCGGCGCTGGTGTAAGTGGCATATCACAGGCTAATGCCGGGCCGGGAGACGGGGAGGGTTCCGACGATCGAGCCACCGTAGGGGTTGAGATGGCTGCACGCACACACATGTGCCAGCAGCCGCGAAACGCGCAGATACGCCCCGGACGCACGCACGCACGCACAAACCCTTTTGAAATTTCATTCTCGAGCGCAAAAACAATTAAGAGCGGCGGCGCTTTGATGTTGGGCGCTGGCCCCGCAGGTCAGCGGGGAGAGTGCTTCTTTATCTTAATTGAAAAAATTAAATCATTAACCTGATGCCACTGTTTCTGAACGACGAGTCCTCAAACCCGGCTCGGCCTCGGACCGGCAGCCCCGGCGAGGACACGAGGAGGCGCGCTCGAGAAGAAAGTGGGAAGAGAGGGAAGGGGACGGAGGGAGGGAGGGATGGACGGACTGGGGGGGAGGTGGGGGGGGGTGAAAAGAGAAAGGAAGACAATTTCAATAACGAAAGGAAAAAGAAAGTTTAGTGGGTGTAATTTGATTAATAATGCTAAACGGAGACTGGGAGGGGGCGAGATAGGACCGAGGGAACAAATTAGCCAGCACAGCTGGGGAAGGACTGCGTTCGGCAGGGTATCAAAGGCTCACAACACCGCCTTTCTCCTCCACGCCTCCACAAACTCAAATTGAAATTCGGTATCTTGTCATACGAGCCTCAGAAGTGCCTTCCTTTATTGGGTTCCACCCCCCCCCCCCACCACCACCACCACCCTTCCACCCGCACCCCCCCCCCACCCCCGCCCCGCTTTTAATTTCACTCATTCATTCCTTTATTTTTCTCGCCGGACATGAAGACGGCATTTATGAGCTCCGGGCCCACTGGTCGGAATCGGACGGATCAATAGTGTTGTGCTGGGAAAAATAAACTAGGAGATGGCGATCTTTTTTGTTCTTTCTGTCTTTTTTCGCGTCTGACTGCGGCGTCAACAGTTTGGCGGGGGGGGGGGGGGGGGGGGGGGGCAAACTCCAAGCACGGATGACGGAAGACCGTAAGAAGCTTAAATGACTCACGCGAAATCAACTTGCGTACGATCGGCGATTTCGAGGAGCAAAAAGCAAGGGAGATTCGCTACAATTGAACCACGGAGATGCATATGATTTTCAAAAGGCTGTTTGATTATACTCGAATGCCCACGACATGCATGCATCCGTTTCCAGATAACGCCTCGGCCTGTGCTAAGATAGTGGATAAAGTGTGTGTGCGTGTGCGTGTGTGTGTGTGTGTGTGCGCGAGCGTGGTGGGAGTGGGAGTCGGCTTGTCATAACACATCTAACGTTTAGCGGGCTAATCGTGGGAGACGACCATGTTGTTTTGATCACCTGTAGTATTATGGCTAATGTAAATAAAGGCTTACGCTGGAGGCCTGTCACTCTGCCTGTCTCCGGGCTGGGGGCGAGAGGGGGGGGCTCGGGGGTGGTGTGTGTGTGTGTGTGTGTGCGTGTGCGAGGGAAGAGAAGGGGAGGGGATAGGGGTGGGGTGGGGGGGCGACCAAGGTAAGAAAAATCACTTCGTCTTATCTCTTTTCCTCTGACCTGAAACAGTCAAACTGCGGCGCATGAAGTCGGAGAGAAAGGAGCTGGCGGAGGGGAGTAATCTGGGTGGTGGGCGCTCGGGGTGGGGGGGCGGTTGAGGGGCGGGGTTGAGGGGGGGGGGGGGGGCGTGGTGATGCATCAGTGTCACGTTAGTCGCCATCATTACCGCGAATAAACAACGCCACAGTCGGGAGCGCCTCCGACTCGCAGCAGCAGCACCCTGGAACATTTTGTAGATGCGAATGAGCGCTCCAGGTGAACGTCCTGCATCCCAGTATAGTCCTACGTTAACCTGTTGCCAACTCTCAACTATGAGTTTTACATGTGGATTAAGCATTTGAAAAGTGACGAGCTGTTCAGTAAAGGTGCAGTGCTTATAATGTATCGTAACGGAGACAGTGCCAATCAGAAAATACTGACTGTTGATTTAGTTTATTCTAGAATTTAGAGAAGCAGGTTGTGCAGATATTGTTGCGGTGTTTTCTATTGAACAATTAGTTCATGAAGTCAGAATGTAGGACGATATTTCTCCTTTAATTCAAAATGTCATATCAAAATTAGAAACAAATGTTTCTTTGCTTGATATCGTTTGCTCCCGTCACAAAAGGAGATTTTGAATCACCCCGCATGGAGCCAACCTGAACCTTCGCAGCAGTTTCTGCTCCTCCGACCATTTATTCTTTTCAGAAAATGTTTGTTTTGCCCGTGTTTTGGCTTGCACGCTCTCCCCCCGGACAGTTTTTACCAACCATGATTTGAGCCAATCGGCCGCCCCCCCCCCCCCTCGCGCGCCGCCGCTTCTTCCATCTTCTTGCAAACCGTCCCAGGTGTTTGCAGTGACTACAACTCTGGTCCCGGAAAACAATGTGGCGACAACTCATTGATGGCAAAACACAAGAGGCAGCAGCTCCAGGGTTGGCTGCTGGGTTCGTTGACTTCTGCCCTGCACCTGTGTGTGAGTTTTTCTCTCTCTCTCTCTCTCTCTCTCTCTCTCCCCCTCTCTCTCTTTGTCTTCGCACACGCATACACTGTTTCATCTGCGGCCTGACACACGTGTGCGTACAGTGTGTCGCAACAGCCGTCTCGAAGCGGACCAGCAGAGGCCCTTTCAAGTCGGCATCTCGTCTCCACCGCACGTGTCACCATCTGCCGTGCCCCGCGGGCCTCCAGTGGAACTTCCAATAACCGTAAACGTCTCCCCCCCCCACCGTCGACATTTTCCGAAATATCGCGGGCGCTTCGCTTGCATTTACCCTCATTACGCCTTTTCTTTCACGGGAGAGAGAGCGACGCGTCGAGTGCGCCGCCTGCGCGGGCGGAAATCCAACATTACCCCTTCGCAGGCGCGAGCGAGCGGCCCATTGTGCGGGTGAATGAGCACACTTTTAGTTCATCTCGGGGGTGTAATGACGTCTCATAATCCCGCATCCGTATCTGCGCCCGACTCTCGCCGGCCACACCCATCCGCGGAGCCCCGCATAATGACTCTACATTCAGCCGAGCGATGCACAGTATAGTTAGATTATGCTTATTCGTCCCAACACATAAATATGTCATCTCTCGGGCAAAAAGCTCCCCGATTGTGCCTTGAATGAGGCAACAGGATCCCGGTGCACAATCATCTCTGTCCGCGAGTCTTTCAGAAGTTGAAGGATTTCACACGACACTTTTTCTCACCGCCGTCTTATTTTCTCCCCCTTTTGAAAGAGGAGGGAGTTGGTTATGATTTTTTTTTTTTTTTTCCTTTCCGCCACCCCACCCCACCCCCCCCCCCCCTCCCCCCCCCCACCTTCCCCCCTCCCCCTTCGTCTTTTCTCCCACCCTCCCCGTGCGCGGGTTTAACTTGGGCTATTTCAACCCCGGCTGACAAAAAAAAAAAAGAAAGAGAAAGAGGAAAAAAAAAAGTAAATGTGTTCCGAGGCTGCTTTCAGTCTGAGCTGCAAAACTTATCTCCCCTCTTCCTCTTTGTTATTAAATGCAGTGAGCGAATGATCGGCGTTTCTCTAAAGGGACAGAGAGACTGCGAGTCAAAAAATCTAAATGGGGAGGCACACTCCCCGCATTACCATAAAAAAGGGGAAAGAGGTGTGTGTGTGTGTGTGCGTTGGGGTGTGTGTGTGTGTGGGGGGGGTGGAGATTTTTTTTTCTGCCTATCTGTTGTTGGGTGGTGGGGGGGGGGGGCGGGGGCGGGGGGGGGGGGGGGGGCGTCCTGAAGCTCGCTCTTATCGGTTCACCAACAGGAGAGCGGAAATGATTAACATCTAATTTAACCCAATCTCCGGCTCAATAGGCTGCCATTCAAAGGGACGCATCTATATGTATTTAAGAGGTAATCACTGGTCGGACCCCCCTCTCGTAGGCCCCCCCTACCCGCCCGCCCGCCCGCCCGCCCCCTCCTCGCCTTTTGTGCGCCGGCATGACACACAAACATATTTCCATCTGAAAGGCCGGGCCTCGGCGGCTATATTTCTGAGGCAGAATGCTTGGCGCTATTGTCGGCTTGTTTGCGCCCAGCCTGACGGTACACTGCCGTGGGTTTACACGTGTGTGTGCGTGTGTGTGTGTGTGTGTGTGTGTGTGTGCGTGTGTGTGTGCGCGTGTGTACAGCAGACTAAATGAGGCCGGCTACGTTGAAGTCGTCTCAGGGTGTTTCCCCCCGGAAGGCCGGGCGCCGCCCAGGACGTCTGGCCGCCCCCCCCCCCCCCCCACACACACACACACACACACACACACACACACAAGTTTTTAGACCGCGTCACCTGTTCCTGTTTCCCGACATGTTTCCGTCCCCCTCGGAAACAGCGGCACGTGCCCCGTGATCAATAGCGCCGCCTCCCTGTCGTTCAAACTCCCGCCCTTTGTCGTGTAAATTCGCCCGCGACGCATCGAGCCCAGCGCTATCAAAGCCAAGTTTTGTCATGATAATTTTCCATCTTTTTTTTTTTTTTTTTTTTTTATAATATATATACACACGCCCGGACCTGGATTCGCACCCCCCCCCTCCGCCCCTCCGACGCATATGGAAAGTGGACAGATTTTGGAGGGCGAACCCTTTCATCCCCGTGTCTTTTGAATCTACCAGTGGAAGACCTCTCAGATTAAAAAAAAATACATATATATATATATTTTTTTTCCCCAAAGATTGCCCGGACAAAATGCGGAGGGATAAGCGAGGATGTGAGGAGTGTGAAGGGAGAAATCCGGGCCGCTCTTGAATGGAGATGAGAGAGTCTGTGCGGGAGGGCAGGGCCGCGTTACCCTGGGCCAAGCCCGGCAGAGGCGCTTCTTCATTAGAGGGGGGGGGGGGGGGGGTGTGTGTGTGAAGATCTTCTGTCCGGAGCTTTCTATCAACGCAGATTACATGCATGTAGCCGCGGTCAAAGGGAGCAGGAGAGAGGAGGAGGTGAAGAAGTAAGTGTAAAATAAAGAAGTTGGAATCAAACGGGCTCGTGTGCAATCGCGGCAATGGGGGGTGATGACAGCTCTGCCTCACACCTGAGCTCTATTATGCATTCCATAATCGGCCGTACCCCGCGCACACTCTCTCTCTCACACACACACACACACACACACACACACACACACACACACACACACACACACACACACACTCTCTCACACGTGCACGGTGACCGATGGCGGCGGGGCTGTGTTGGGTTTCTCTGACAAGGTGAACTTCATGCATCGCGTGCATGATATATAACTCTGGAGTGCAGAACAAAAGGCGGCCAGACAGAGTGAGAAAAGAAGGGGAGAAGAGGAGCAGAGCTTCTCCTCTTTCTTCCTTTCTTTCTTTCTCTCTCTCTCTCTCTCTTTCTCTCCTGCCGTCTGCCCCTGTGTGTGTGAGTGTGTGTGTGTGTTTCTTTTCTCCGTCTCATCCTGGACGAGTTACAAAAGGCAGGGCTCTGTGGCTGACCTTCATCTCCATCCACTCTCTTTCATGATGGGACATAATATATAAAAAAAACCCAAAAAAAACACAGGGTCAAGTCCATTCATCCGTCCTTTTTTGGAGGGTGGGGGTGGTTATAGCAAAGAAAAGAAGAAAAAGACGAGTCAGTGCATACGTACAGTCCCAAGAGTCAGTGATGAATAAAATTACACAATGTCCAAAAACGTTCCTGGATCAGCCAGTGAACGTCTCAGACCTTCTCCTTTTTTCTTCTTTCTCCTCCCCACAGAAACATTTGGGCGCATTTTTTTAGAAAGTCAAAGGAGGCGGCGAAACAGAGACGGAGGAAAACTATCCATTAACCAAAAAAGCAATTTCTGCTGGTGTGCGCCTGGCTGCTCCGCAGGTTCCTGGCCGGGCTAATCGCCTTCCATTACAAGTTTCCTCCCCAGCCAATTAGAGACAGGTCCGTGGCCGTCCGGCCCGCCGGCCCACCGGCACACACACTTTGATCAGCCCTCTGTTCACTGACACACGTCTAATGACCAGGGGAGAGCGGAGAGGCTGGCCTGTGCGCACACATACAGTAGCACACACACACACACACGCACACGGAGCAGCCAGAGGATGGCAAACCCCGGCAGTGAGTGTAAAACTGCTGATTTTGCGTCCTGGCGATGTTTTTTTTGTCATTATTTTGCATCTGACCAGAGATTTGAGAGGACGTGACTGCACTGCCCCGCCCCGCCTCAAGGAGCTGCCAGACACGCAGAGGGGATTTCCCTGGTCTCCATATCAGAGGAGAGTTTATGTTTTTATCCCCTTGATTGTCTAAGAGCTCATTGAAACCAAAAAAAAAAAAAAGCACTGCAGACGTTTTTTTTTTTTTTTTTTTTTGCTTGTTTTGTTTCTGGGGTTTTTTTTTTTTTTTTTTGGTCAAGGAGATGCACCAATTCATGATCACACCAAATGTATGTGGGGTTTTTTTTTTTGCATTGAAAACCCCATAAGCCCTCTTAAAGAGGCTGCGGTTTCTGCCGTGCGCACGCAGACAAACCCCGGCTCCAAAAAAAAAAACAAACAAAAAAAAAAAGAAATTGGAAAACAAGCCTTGTAATTAGCAAATTAGACTTAACTGCAGCTTTAATGCAGCCCCCTTTCTTCTGCTCCCAGGGGATTTACTCCTGGTCAGCACAATGCATTCACACATTCCTGCCATAGATCAAATAGTCCCTCTGTCTCTGTGTGTGTGTGTGTGTGTGTGTGTGTGTGTGTGTGTGTGTGTGTGTTTGGTTGTGTGTGTGTGTGTGTGTGTGCATGCTTTGGGGTAGGAGGGGCGGTGACTCAGGTGAATTGCTTCTGTTTCTCCTGCCTCTTTAATCATTTACAGTGTTTATTGTCTGACCTCCGACCCCTTGGCCGTAGCCGGCTCACCATGCCATCCGGCTGGACGCATGACTCCGGGGGAGGATTAAACTCGGAGCAAACCCGGAGTAGCGGAGGGGGGGGGTGTGCGCGGTAATAGTCTGGTCCAGACGGCGCTCTCAAAACAAACGCGAGGATAGAATTAACAGGAGCGAGCGAGTGGTTCGGGGAGAGGTGGAGTTCATTTATCACGGCCGGGGTTGAGCTGAGATTCCCCCGAAATTCAGGCGGGAAAAAAGTGCGGTTCCCCAAACGAATGCCAGGGGTTCCCCCCACAGATTTCGGGTTTCAACGTCTTCAAAACCCTTTCGCTGGACTTCAGCGTCCCCGTCCGATCTGAAACCGGACACGCAAACTGCAATACCGCATGCGGGCCGCGTCCGTGTCGATCTGATAACGTATTTATGCAGAAACAGCCCGGGCGGAAGCTCAACTCTGTTGCCTACACACGATATTAGAACGGCTGAAGCGGAGACGGATACTAACCTGTGTTTACGGGACGCCGTGTTTAGACACAAATACCACCGAGGCAGCGCTGGGAGACGGAGCGGCCGGGTGGGGTGGGTGGGGGGGGGTGGGGGGGTGTGTGGGGGGGGAGGGTAGTATTACGCTCACGTCCGCGTACGGCGGGAGTAATGGTATTTTTAGAATGAGACAGAGGTACTTCAGCTCAATGGGTGATTTTATAAACTCTGCGTCCAACAAGACCTGAAATGGCAGAGAGAGTGAGCCGAACACGAATCTGCAGCGAATTGGAACAGTATTAAATTACAATGCATTACAGGACATGCTGGTTGAACTAATTCTGATGGAGAAATTGCTTCTGTTATTACACTGGAGACATTTGTGTGTCTTTGTGTGGTGTGTAGTGTGTGTGTCTGTGTGTGTGTGTGTGTGTGTGTGTGTGTGTGGGTTCTCTGTCATGCGTTAGTTATGTGTGAGTGTATGTGTGTGTGTGTGCGTGCGTGTTGGGGTGAAAGAGTAAGAAGGAGTATGGTGACAGTGAAGAGAGGATTTTTTCGTTCCTTAATGTACCTCCACAAAAAAAAAAAACGTAAATGGTCATTAAACATGTCAAATGTACACAAAGAGCGCTCTATTTGATCACACGCGGGTGAATAAAACTTGCCTCGGGAATAGCTGCCACTGTATCTTCCAACCGCTTATCTCCCGTCCTCCACTACCATGCAGTAATTCATTGCAGGAGTGGCCGGTACCACAGTCGGTGTCTGTGGAGACTAAAGTCGGACTTAAAACAACACAGGGGGAGCGTTTCCTAGGCTTGATAAAATAAAAAGGCTTGTACTGCACAAGCCAGATCTGTATGCTACATGTATTGTGCGAGTGGTTCGGACTTGCTGCCCGGAAGCTACTGTTGGCCTCTCCTCCGGCCCCGAACTTTGAATCTCACGTGCCACATCATTCTGAGCCCGACAAAGTCATATTCTTACCGTATCCGCATCTGCAAATGGCAGAAAGCTCGGCATGAATGAAATAAACCGTTTGGACTTGTTATACTTAAATCTCGAAATCCAAGCCCCTTGATTCTTATTGTAACAACCAGATTCAGATTTCACACGGTGCGGCTTTGCATTCATTTCCGTTTAGTGTCTCGCTGTCGAAACAACATCTATTCCCGGCGGGGGGGAAAAATGGCACAGACGGCAAAAGATGATGAGTGAATTTCAAGGAGCCGACGTGTCCGAGGGTCGCCCTAATAGCTGTACCGCAGTGACCAAAACTTCAGTGACCTCAGACGGATTTCAATGCCCACATTTCAGCTCTCCTTTTCTCTCATCTGAGTTAAAAGAGCATTTTAATGTCTGGTTTTGCAATCCGTGAAACAATGGCAGTTAAGTCAATGACACAAAAGTGTGTGCGTGTGTTTGTGTGTGTGTGTGTGTGTGTGTGTGTCTAGAGGAATGTCAGGTGTGTGACGGCGTAAACCCAGTGTTTATGTTCGTACCCAGGTCAGCCCCACAGGTATGTTTCAACCACAACATTACCTCCCACTGACCCCCTTAATGGACAAGGTGAGCAAGCAGTCAGCGGAAGGGAGTGACGCCCCTAAAACACACACACACACACGCACGCACACACACACACACACACACACACACACACACACTCACAGTCTGAGGGCGACACTCCCTCCGCTTTTAAACTGCACGCCAAAATACAGACATTAATCTGAAGTTGGACACAAACCTGAAATTACTGGCTCTCAAGGCCAATGGAGCATGTCGGCGGTTTTTCTGCCCCACTGGCAGGGATGAAGGGAACGAGTGGAGGGACGAGGCGCTGAATGTATAGATGAAGGTGGATGGGGGGGGTGGGGAAGGGGCGGGGGGGGGGGGGTCTGATGGGCACTGAGAATAAAAAGCATAATTGTGAGAGACGGGGGGGGGGGGTCTGATTCTGAGATGGCATTTCATCGCCGGGAGAGGGGTGAAGAAGATGTGGTCAGACTATAGAAAAAAAAAAAAAAGAGGCTTTTTTTTTGATTGACCATATTGTGTGTTTGTTTGAATTGCCACTCATCACTTCATAATAGGAGACACACACACACACTTGTCCGCATTAGCGCGCGCGCGCACACACACACACACACACGCAGCAATGATTACCATACTCCATATTACGGGTGTACAGATAACTGCTTGGCTCCCATGGGCCTGCCAATCCACTGTAATCCCTCAAACACTCTGAATTTTCATTTCAAACAAAAGCTCAACCGCCAGAAGACACAAGGAAGCATTTTGTTGCCTCCTCTCTCTCCCTCTCTCTCTCTCTCTCTCTCTCTCTCGCCCGCTCTCTCTCTCTTTTCCCCATTCCCGTCCTCATTTCTGCCGCCGTCTCCGCCGCTTCCTTCCTCGCGTTCCAACCACTTGTTCCTCTCCCTCTGTGTTTTTTTTCTTGCCCCGCATTTGTGAAATTCAATATCGGGGCGACAAACGATGCCCGCGCCGTTCGCGAAAAAGAAAAAAAGAGACAAAACGCGGCGGAGAGCGAATTGGCGGGGATATTGGACGCGATTCCGTGTTCGCCGCCGCTTTTATCTCGTCTTTCAGCCCGGCGTCAGTCGAGCGCTAAGGACATGGCAAAGTAAGGCGGTTAATGTAGGTGATCAAAGAGGGCGAGTGAGGCGTGCCTGGCATTCCTGGGTTGCGGCATGGAAAGCAGGAGATTCAATCTCTTTGACCTGCTCTACGTTTTCTGTGCGCAGCGTCCAAATGCCGCGCGATGGCGGCACACCATTAGCCGCCTCTTTTATTGACGGTTTTTGAGGCTCAGCGACTGTTCTGAAGCGCGGCTGTTAACCGGATCCAAGATGAGTGTGCATCTCAGACCCAAAGAGTGGGGAAGTTTGTCAGGAATGCGCGTTTTGGGTCATTTCGCTCCTCGATTTTGCCCCTAATCCTTTCAGGGGGTTTTGAGGTTTTGGAAAAACATCTTTTTGTTAAATATTATCTGCCGATCCATTGTCTTATCCGATTGGTACCCAGTGGTTTTGGATGGGGGCGAGGTCAGTAAAGACGCGGGTCTCCAGTCCATCACAGGGCAAGGCAGAGCCTCCAATCAGCTTTAAAGAACGTGAAATCTCCACCCAGAAGGGACTTCGGTCTGAACGCGATTCAAACCGGGGACCTTCTTGCTAAAAGTTTACTTTTAGCAAGCACTTTTAGCACTTTTACTCATGTTGATATTTCTGTTGTGGAAGTTTCTCTTTTTATCGAAGATGCTGCTTGTCCTATCGATAAGTATAACCTGGATGTATGAAAATCAGCACAGACCCAGTAACTAGCAACTATCATTATGTGGTACGTAAAGAGAGGAGGTGTGTAAAAGTGATAATTTTGGCATCACATATTTCTTCCAAGCAACTTACGTCGTCTTCAGGTGAATCCCTGTATGGCATAAGCTGGGTCCGCACCCACCACCAAATAAATGAATGAATGAAAGAATGAACCCCATTCCCATGCGCACAAGTAGCCACTGGTCAAGGCTCCAGCCTCCACAGTGACAGGCAGGTGAGCCACTAAAAGGTGATAACGGAGGACAAGAGCCATTACAAGGAGGTGGCAGAGATAACTCGATTTCAATTGGAAATTGCAGTCTGGCCCAAAAAAAAGAAAAAAAAAGGAAAAAGGAGGTGGAGAGCGCGCTGAGGACGGAGGGGTGGGACGTTCGATTGGGTAAATACGTCGTGCAGACATTCCCCCCCCCCTTCATCAAGTAAGTAAGACTATAAGCGGAAACCCTTGAAATGGATCCTGGGTGGTGGCGGGCCGAGGCATGGCGGCGGTGTCGCAGTGTTGAAGCCTCGCTGCGTTAAGCCTCTTAGATGACAAAACACTTTGGCTGCGTGTGCATGTTTCTGCCGTTTCATTATGTGTCCAGATTCCCTGCCCGTGCACAGGCGCCGGGCATTCCCTTGCGACCGCAAAAACGCCGCGTGTGTGCACATCAGTCCGGACAGACTGTCGGCCGCGATCTCTGTGCGACGCGGCTTTCCACGGAACAGAAACGAGTAGGAAAGTATCACTCGCAACGAGCACTTAGATCTGATGCAATCGATTATTATGGCATCATTAACGGCTCAGATGACAGCGCGTGACGTGCAACGACTCACTTAGCAGCCGTGTGCAGTTCAATTGGGTTCTGTCATGGCTGGGTGTCCCAGGAGGGTAAGGTCTGCTTAAACCATGTGCTATCATGAAGCAGACCGCCACCAAGCAAAACACAACAGCTATCGTCACTGCTCCACAGTGACATCCTCTCAAAGATGATTGAGCTGCTATTGCTGATATTTGACATGTTTGATATCTTTCTTGGAAAAACTATATCGCACCGAAACGTGACTGCTTGGAATGCTGACGGCTGTTGTTCTGCTTGCGCGAATGTGTTTTTTTTCATAACCCTGTTTGTACAGCATATACTCTGCACATTGGTAGCCGCCTTTCATACAGTAGAAAGTGGAATATCGCCAGCAAAAAGAATGGCCAGGGTAGGTGCAGTTGATTAAGTATGTGTACGGAAAACCTTTAATTTTGTGTCACACATCGGATATTTGGAACATACCCAAACAGCTTGAATGGCAGACTTGATTGCACTTTCCTCATTTTGCATTCTAACCCTAACCCTAACCCTAACATAGCTTTATGACATCACAGTGGTCCTTAAAGAATTAAGGAGACATTTCCCCTGCCCAAAGTGTCGGTTTTCTTTGGCCGTTCCTGCTCTTTCGTTGTGCTTCGTGTCTATAGGTCACCGAGGAAGTTGCACCACAGCTAAAACAAGGAAATCCATCAACTTCCTTGTGGTTTCCAGCACTGTGACGCCTGCAAACAGAACCTCCTCGGAGGGATCGCTTGAAAGGAAGGAGACGCCATTTTGGCATCTTGTCTGTCGTCGCCGGGCTGCACTTCACCCCCTGGCGTTGGTCGCCCTCCCCACCCCCCCCCCCTCCTCTCTCCCTCTCTTTCAGACGTACTCGCTCGCCAACGCGACTGTCACTACGGCCATTACCGGTGGCCATTCAGCCTCTGCCCGCCCTCCAAAGGCCTCCTTGTTCTCCCGGTAGCTTGGCTGGCCGGCAGCGGCGCGCTGGCCCGCTGGCTACTGACCCCTGGTCTGGCTCACAGTCTGGCACCGGCGCCCTCCATTAGCCTAATTACAGCCATGAAAGCAGCGCAGACCCGGGCCGGCATTAGGACCAATTAGGGACGCCCAGGATGGGCCCTGACCAGGGTTGGGTTACCCCTGTGCAGACACACACACGCACACACACACACACACACACAGAAAAATGTTTGAATCACAATGAGGCCTCGTATTCACCTGCTAACCTGAACTCAACTCAGTTAAAACCTTTATTCCAATCTACGTTTGACTCTCAGGGTGCAGAACTCTGGATCGTCCAGCCAATTTCGACCAAGCTTTAACCTCTGACCTTAAACCCGGGGAGGAGAGGCTGCATGTCATACAGCCCGCCTTGATGTCAGGTGTAGGTAAAGCGAGCGCACGGGACAGAGTCTTGTGAAAAGAGAGCGGGGCTTGTGTCTGTCCATTCATGCGTGTGGATGTGGATGCCGGGCCGGGGGAGCCAGCGGTAATTTGTGGCTGTCACGGGGCGGGAGATAATAAGGCTTGTGTCTTTCCCTTCAAATCAAAAAGGTGGGGATCCTCCTCTTTAAAACACTATCCCCTCTGTGCTTGGCTTCCTCACGGGCCCCCGCAGGTATGGAGAGAGGCTGGATAGGCGGAAAGACGGATGGACAGAGGGACGGGCGGAAAACGTCCATCATGTTGTTAGTCGCAGAATGAATAACTGTAATTACCCAGAAATGTTCCTGTTTAGCCGAGGCCGCGATAGCGGGTCATTTCGATCCCCTGAAAGCCTGCGAACGGTGTGAGGCGCGTGTCGTGTTTGGTGTCGCAGGCAGGCGGACCTTAAGGAAGTTCACTGTCTGTGAACCGACGCTGGATTCTCCTCGTTTGCATTGAAGCTGGGTGTGAGTCACGGCTGTGCAAAATCAGATATGGCAGCCGGTCTGCGACCTCACGAGAAATGACTACAAATCACCAAGAACTGCATCACAACAAGGATTATCCAGATTTTATCCACGTTTTCAGAAACAATTATTTTGCTCCTTAGTAAAAGGCAACTCGCACGCATGCGTACGAGCAGTTTAGCATCAGTGTTTATTTGTCAGGCTGGGCCGAACGCTGCTTGCCACTCGTTTTTTGAGACGTGCGCTCTAGCCTGGATGCGTGGCCCCGGGTTCACCCGAGAGCCACGTACAGTGTCTCAGCCCGGGCGAGACAGTTTGCGCTGTAAAAATAAGTCATTCATCCAGCGCTGACTGCACGGTAGCTGCAGCATGCGTGGAATCTCCAGCCAGAACGGTGATTAATTGTGAAATCTGTCTAGAACAACATAAAGCCAAGTCACGGCGTTCAGCTTACCCAAGACTCACTGCTGTCAACACCCGCTGATATGATCTATACAGAGGATGAACTTTGCCTGTTTGGGGCTTAACTGATAAACCACACACATACACACACACACACACACACACACACATGCGCGCACACACACACACTCAAGAGATAACCAGCGGCAGACACACTCCCTGGTGGGTGTCAAGAACAGGTGAACAGCCACCTGCCTGCTGCACCTTACACACAGCTATCAGCGATCAGCTGACTTGTGCATTACTTTATGCACGTTTTGCATGCTTACAAAGAAAACGTTTCAAAAGACAAGGTCTAGTTTTGCTATATTTTACTACCACTAGGTTGTTTTTTTGGGGGTTTTTTTCAACTTTTACACTTCCTGCAATGAACTTGGGTGAGGTGAGAGTGACTTCTGCAAACAGTGCAGACGCACTGGAGATGAACTTGTTGTTTATGCCGTTTTTCCGAGGCACCTTATGCAACAGTTGCATTTTGGAATGCTTGCATCGCTCGGCCTTAAAGTGCTTAAGTCGTTGGACTGGGTTTCTGCAGATGATTTTACCCAGTCGCCGTCTGGTCTGTTTGCGTGTTTGCTCACTGCATTCTCACTCCCAAGTTAGCTTAGTTGTAGACTAAATCGCAGGGCAGTTCGCCTGCAAAACGGTCCATGTCCATTCCAGTCCATGTCCTAGTTAGAGCTAAGGCAATTATGCCGTTCGTCCATGTCTGTTTAGGTTTTCCTCAGGTTACCCTGGTTTCCCCCCACAGACACGTACGCTTAGGTCAACTGGAGACTCCGGTTGCCTCTAAGTGTGAGAGTGAAGAGTGTATGTGTTCTGCAATAGACCGGAGACCTATCCAGGGTGTATTCCCTGCCTTCCCCCCACAGTCTGTGTGCCAGGGAAAATACTCACGATGTGACTTGATGTTAGAAAAATAATCCAGGTTTTGTGTTAGTCAGACTAAAACCAGACTTCTGAAGTACATGTAAACGTCTCGGTCCGACTGAAATGATACTTCGCCGTACTTCTCGGTCGCGCTCGCAGGTTTTCCGACGCGTACGTGGTCGAAGGGTTTTGTTTGTTGTTTTTGTCTGAGATGGAATAGGTCGACCGGAAAAAGGCCCAGCGCTAACGCGCCGAAAGGAGGCATACCGCTAACCCTCAACGGTGGTGCGAGAGCACATCTCAACACCTCAACTTCGGGATTTCAGGCACCAGTGACGCATTCTCCATTTGACTGTTGCGGCTCCTTGAATCCTCTTCCCTCCCGGCATCGCCCTGCACCACCCCTACCCTATCTGTGGGGACGAGCAGCGTGGGCCAGTTAAGCAGCAGCCCCGTTCCCGTCAAAAGGTCAACGCCGGCAACGTGGACTCGAGTCGAGGCGCGCGCACGCCCAGACGCGTCGGCGTGATTGCTTTCCCCCCGCAGCGGCCGCCGCGGGTAACTCACGTGTGATTGTTGCTCTCAGATGTGCGCCGTTGTGTGGAGCGAATGCAAACATGGGAACCGGCGGGATACATATACCAACGATTGTGTGTGTGCGTGTGTGTGTGTGGATGTCGGGAGGCGCGGGTCATCTGCAGACGGCCCCAGCCTCACCTTATCTGCAGCGAGGTGGGCTGTGTTCACAGAGATTAAACACATTTCCGAGCGCCGCTAACTGCCGGGGCCTAAAGAAACGCGGTGCCGAGGCAGAGCCTGTGTTGCCGCAGCCAGTGTTGTTGTTAGCTGAGGAGAAAATCCTTGTTCCCAACACTGATAAGGACATAAAGTGTTTCTGTCCCCAAGGGGGCGGGAGGCAGATTCCAGCCCTCTGTAGATCTACTGTAATGAATATCAATGGCAGGGAATGTGGGGCTGCTCCCGTCCCTTTGGGCCTCCGGTTGCTTCTCCGCTCTCTTCTGCTGTCAGAGCAGCGACAGGGACACTATGCATGAAAATGCGCGGCTTAATATATGGTAATGCTATGTAAACACGGGGCTGATCTGAGAGGGAGGTTTGCACGGGGAGAATAGATCGACGGTCGTCCGCGCTCAAAGCCGAGCCGGGGAGTGTATCTGCGGGCCCAACAGTAGCCACTGAGCACGTTTATCTGGCAATGAATATGATACACTAAACAGGAAGGAGGGAGGGGAAGGGCGCCGGGGTGCGGGAGGAGGAAGAAGAGGCGGTGGAGGAGGCGGCGGAGGGGTGTGCTTAGTGCAAACTCAGCACCCGCTCGCCCCACCACCACCTCCTATTCGCTTCCTATTTCCCCACTTCCTCTCCTTCAGAGGAGGAGACGTATCTGGCTCCCTCCTCCTCCTCCTCCTCTATGCTTACCTGACTTGAACGAAGGTTTATTCAAATTGGCATCCAGCAGGCCAGGAGGTTACCTGAGCCCCTGTGAAAGGCAGGGAAAAGACGTGGTGGGCATTTCTGCAGCACACACACACACAGACACACACACACACACACACACACACACACACACACAGACACACACACACACACACACACACGCATGCAGAGGTGGCCAGGGGTTGGGTTACGGCTGTAAACAGCCTGTCTGGTGGAGGCCAGAGGGTATTGTCCATGCATCGGCCCGGGTTTCCCAGCGAGACGTCTGACGTGAGCAACGCCGCATTCCTGGCGAGGAATGAGGGAAGGACCTCATCGTCTGCCACCATCCGTCAAGTTAAAAATAACCCCCCCCCCCCCGAGCCCTTTCTCCGCCGTCTCCGTCGGGACTGTTGCACTCCGCTTTGGCACACAGGCAAACGAGGAGGACCGGGGACAGAGGGAACGGGGAGGTAGAGGAGAAGAAGGAGTTCAGAGAGGAGGAGAGGAGCGCGTGTGCGTCTGTGTGTGTGTGTGTGTGTGTGTGTGTGTGAGTGTGTGTTAGCGAGATGCCGTAGCCCGAGGCGGCGAGGTGGGATTTGTAAGCCCTTTGTAAGTAACAGGCACCACTCTTAGCAGGCTGAAGGTATGTTTTTGTGTGAGTAATCCGTGATGGATGTTTTAATTGAAAGCACAAGGCTTTTAGGGCTGTTTTCAGAGGCCACAGCCAACATCTGACACCTCCACTCAGACCAGAACACCCCCACCCACCCACCCACCCGCCCTCCTCCTCAAAAAGAAGAAGAAAAAAAAAAAAACTCACACACACGCACCCGACGCTCCCACACCTCCGTACAGTCGGCCGGCTACACACGGCCAAGGTCGCAGACAAGGGTCACACACACACACAAACACACACAAACACACACACACACACACACACACACACACCCACAGGGGCCGTTTGTTGACTAGGCTGTTCGGTTTCATGCAGCATACGTTTCATGCAAATTTAAATTGATTATATTCATTTCTTCAATGAAAGCATCATAAACATTAAACTGCTAATTTTAAAGGATTTTCTGAGGAAAGAGCAAGAAAAATGCAACACTGATGAAATATAATACAAAATCAATGCTATATGTATGTGTGTGTGTGTATATCTATATCTATATCTATATATATATATATATAAATATATATACACTCACACATATATATATATACACACACACACACACGTATATAACTAAAGCTAAAATAAATGGAAACAAAATTATGTAAACAAAATTTTCTGAGCCAGAATGACTTGAACCCACTTAACAATATAGTTTATAATTATTACCATATTAGAGCCACTGTGGATTTTTAAACACATATTTGCAGAACACACACACACTCACACACACACACACTCACACACACACTCACACACACACTCACACACACCTCCTCGCACTTACATATTTTTACATAATCCTCAGACGCGTCTGGCACGTCCCTCTATATAACGCATATTGTTGCGTGCGTTGTAAAAGGCGTGTATGTGTACTTTGTCTCTGCTTGTTGTTTTCGCAGTATCTGCCTTGACTTTTACTTCTCTCTCTCTCTCTCTCTCTCTCTCTCCCCCCTCTCTCTCTGTGTTTACTGTATGTCTGGACCGGTTCCTTTCATGTCACAAATCAATGGCAGCCTTTCAAATTATACACTCGCTGCACACTGCAGAGAGTGGCACGACGCTTCCTCAGTTTCCAGTCGCCTCCTTTTTCAGCGTATATGCATGTGTTACGCATGAAAGACAGTCTGCCTATCTGTGTGTGTAGTTCCACGTTTGCACTGTTTTGATTTGCTCTTGCTCTGTAGGTGCAGCGCTCCATCGGTAAGGTTTGATAGATCGATAAAAAGTCCAACAGGTCCAAAACGTAACTGTAATTCTTTAAAGAAAAAAGGTATTAACTCTTGGGCTAAAGATTTGGAGGAAGGACAGCCACAAATGTTCGTCTTTTTTTTGCTTTTTGAGCCATGGTCCATTCGGACCTGGCCTGGGCCTATGGCACAGATGAGCGAGCGGTGGGTGGCAGTGAGTGGTGGGTGGTGGGTGGTGGTGTTGGGGGGAGGGGGGGGGGGCAGGGGGGTGGGATAAATTTACAGCAGTTTCTGAGGGGTTCGAGAGAGAGAGAGCGAGGCAACGCGCGTCCCAGTCCTGCAGAAAGACCCTCGCTCGGAAAACATAAAAAGAAAGTGTGCATCCCCCGTACGGAGAGGTGCTCTTGACAGTGAGTAAATGGGAGCAAGCGTTGGGAGGAAGGAGGGGCGGGTGGGTGGCTGGGTGGTAGCTGGGCAAGGAGGGAGGGAGCGGGGGGGGGGGGGGGGAGGGGGGGGGGGGAGAAAACTTCACAGGCATTTCTTCTTTCTCTCTCCTGTCACCAGTTGCCAATTTACCCCCCAACGCATTTGGAATCAAAACTTAATTAAAATTTCGAATAAATAAAAACAACGAGGAGGGAGAAAAAAAAAAAAATACAACACACACAAAGTTATTGAATTCTGAACCCTTTGATAGATTTATCCCCCCCAACCCCAGAATAATGCAAAATAAGATTTAATAACACCTTTCATATGGAGAGTACAAAGCCGGCTATTTGCATTAAAGTGTAAATCGGCGTCAGGGAAAGGCGGCGTGCCTCTAGGCTTATTGATGTTCAGTTCTGAGCAGCCGGGCGGCATTGTTTCATGCCGGAGCTTGACGGATGTCAAGGTGATTATAGTTTAGATCACCCGTAAGAAGACAACGTTTTTGAAATGGTAAAATACAGACGGGCAACACAAAAGCCTTCAAATGTTTGTTTTACTGGGAGGGGAGGGGGGGGTGGGGGGGTGGTGGTGGAGAACGGGGCGAGTGGAAAAAACTCCCACTGAGTTTCAGTGTTCGGCGCGCGATTCGCACAGAGGACGGATAGCTCCGCCGCCGTTCAAACAATCTGACAATTTATTGGATTTCCTCTGACGGGCACAGAGTCCTCCCTGGGAAAGGCAAAAAGAAGAAGAAAGGAAAAACCTTTTCTGAGCGGCTGACAGTGAGTGAGGGCTACGAGGGATGGATGGCATTAGCCTGATCTGCCACCCACCCCCCCCCCCCCCCCCCCCCCCCCCCCCCCCCACCTCCACCCCCCTCCCTACCCCACCTCCACCCGTCCTCACCTCCGTCTGAAAGCGAGCCAGGAGGCGAGCTGCTCTCGGAAAGTTTCTTGTCGGGGAGACGCGCAGATCCTCCGGACGCCTGACAGGAACACAACAAAAACAGCCTCGTCGTGTTTTTTTGTTCTTGTTTTTTTTATGCTGCGCTTTTTTTCTTCTTTCGTTCGCGGGGGGGGCCGCCTCCATGCCGTAACGCAGGGAAACCAGGAGGCATCACTTTCGAGGAAGTTTTAAAATCACCCCATCTTTGAAAAATAAAGAAAAGATCAAAAGTCCAAGTCCAAGCATTCAACAAAATGTCAGTGGCGCTAAAAATCCCTTTCCCTAAATTTTCCCCAAACTATCTGTACATGTTGTGAGCATTGAATTCCTTCTTTTTGGAAATATAAAAATCAATAAATAAATGTAAATCCCTTACAGTTGTATTGGTTGCGTGCTTAGGGCGTCAATCGTACACATTGCAGATTCATAACGCTTGTTCGTTTTTCGCAACTATGCAACTTACTGGAGCTATGTCTTTTTTTTAAGTATCCAGTGCTTCATGTGTTAAAGTTGTTTAACACATGAAGCACATGTTGTTTTGTCATGTCGTCCTAGTAGTGTCTTTTGTGTTGTGGATTTCCCTTGTGTAGTTTATTGTTTCCCTTTGTGTCAGTTCTCTATAATTGTGGTTTATTTTTCTCGGTACCTAGTGGGGTGCAATGACAATAAAGACTATTGTATTGTATTGTATTGTATTGTATTCTATTATATTCTAACACAACATGGCTGGATCCTTACAGGAGGACGGACGATCCCGTCCCTGTCCACCAGTGGCGTTTTTAGAAAGCTCGCTCTGCTTAAAAAAAAAAAACAAACAAAAAAAAAAAAAACCTTGAAAAATTCGGCACAGTAACTCCCGGGCCCTCACCTTAGAGAGCTCAGTGGCAGTCCTGGTCAGGCCGCCTCCTCCTACCGGGCTCCTGTGGTACGGTGAGACGCCGGGCCCTGGAGCTGGAGGAGTGGCGGTCTGAGCCAGGAGACAGCGGGCTAATGGCTGCCCTCCTCCTGCCTAATTACTCCTTATCTGGCTGCTGATAGGACCGCTAACTGAGGCGTAGACACTTGGGCTCTGCAGGTGTGCATGCGTCTGTGTGTGTGTGTGTGTGTGCGTGCGTGCGCGCATCTTCCGCTGCCTGGAACATATCTCATACAGTGTATCTCAGCGCAGATGCCTTAAAGCGTTCTGACAATAAACTTCATATTTGCAAATGATGCCGCGGAGCTCGGGTTTAGCTCTGACCTGTCAGTTTATTAGGCAGCCGGGGCTGCAGCTCAGGCAGCTGAATGCAAATAGTCTGCAGTAAATTTCATGGCTCGGTTTCGATGAGCTTTCACCGTCGTCGGCCCTTGCAGGAGATAGAGCAAAATGTGATCAGCTCCTTAGTCTTAACATAACAGAAATACATGTGAAATACAACGAACGACCTTAGTCAAAATTTGGGCAAAATACCAGCTTCTGCACTATCGGGCATCCGTCTGAGAAATAATTTATTTCAAGATTTTACGGTGTGTACATTCTGTATGGCTGATAGTGTCACTGAACGCCATGAAGGGAAACTATCGATTCTCAGTGTGGAAGCCTGTGCAGAGGCTGCTTTTGTTCCGTTTTTTACACTGCACCAGTCGGACCAAATTCCTCGGTGTAATTGTTTTTGTTGTTGTTATTTCGGGTGGTTACAGTTCAGCCTCCCACTGTAAAAGATGTGCGCGAGGTCTCGCCCGTTTCACGCTGCGCAGTGCATTTGGGAGAAGCAGCGAGAGCAAAGGTCCCATTTCATCGGCTTGACTTGTGACCTGTGAGCACGTTTACGGACGTCATTAGCAAAGAGCACAGCCTGTGGACCTGCTGCACGCACACTCGCGCGCGCGTGTGCGTGTGTGTGTGTGTGTGTTTGTGTGTGTATGTGTGTGTGCGCGTAGTGAGTGATACCACCGATGACCTAGCAGATTTACAGTGCTGTCATTGAGGCATCCAAGGTGTGAAACTGCAGCCACACAGGGCTGGTTGATGTAGTTACCTTGAGGCCTCAGGTGAGGGACCTGTATGCATGCATGTGTGTGCCTAAGTGTGTGTGTGTGTGTGTTTGTGTGCGTGTGGATGAGATGCACACTCCTAGGCGTGCACGCCACATGGCGGTACATTGATATTTTCTCCCATTTTCTTAGAGATTATCGTTTCTCTGCAGGAGAGGGAGAACTCTGTCAATTCACCACAGCCCAGAAGAAGAAAAAAGGGCCCGAAACGATAAATTTTCACTACTGAGATTGTCATATTTCCTCCTCTTCCTCCCTCTCTCTTCTTTCCAGGGGATAAAATATTTTCGGGGACAGAGCGGAGATGGAAGGCGCTAAAAGCGAAAGGGGCTGTGAGGGACGGGATGGAAATGTGGGCACAGGCAGGCGAGTCGGCAAAGACAGGGAGGAAGGTGGGAGCGGGTGAGGAGGAGGAGGAGGAGGAGGAGGAGGAGGAAGAGGAGGAGGAGGTCAGGTTAGGGGTCACGTGTGCAAAGGAGATAAGACCTCCTCATTCCCTTTTGAGTGACAGGCCGGGGGAGGGCTCTGCAAAACCCTCCCCCCGAGACACACGCCTCCCTCCATCACCCCCCCCCCCCCCCCCCCCCCCCACCGGCTGTTATCACACTTTCTCTCGGCCATCACTCTCCCTCTTTCTCCCTCTCTCTCTCTCTCTCTCTCTCTCTCTCTCTCTCTCTCTCTCTCTCGCCTCTATCGTACTCTTCATCATCCCCTTCTTCCTCCGTCACCTGCTTCCAAATACGCTTTTATCAGGTATTTTCCTGCAACCCTCCACTCTGTGTGTCTTCTCTCCTCCCGTCTGAGAGCGTGGAGGAAGTGTCCCGCTGCACCTGTCCACTCCTCCAGCCTCCAGCCTCCAGCCTCCAGCCCCTCCGTCCCTTAAAGAGGAAAATTCTGCTCCATCACATTTCCGGGTCTCATTTGTGGAGTGTGCAGAAATTTCAGATGTCACCAGAGGAAAAAAAAAAAAAAAGGCAAACCATCAGTGCTGGAGTTTTAACAGTTTACGCAGATAATCTCAACCAGCTGAGAAGGGAGTGCCCCCAAAATGTCATTAAATACTGAATTCATCGGCACTCAGGAAAGCCGGGTGTATCCTCAATGACAGGAGTTGGCCCACGGCCTGTTTGCATGCGTTTGTCTTGGGATATTTGACAGCTTGGCTAACCTGCGGGTTTTGTTCAAAAGGCTCTACTCTACTCAACTCCAATCAGATCCATTTTTTGGCAATTTCGCCTCATTCTCAGACCAGACTGTTGAACATGAAATGTGTAGCATTGTTATGACTGACAGAAATGAGATTCCAACCTTCGAAATGGACAAAAAAAAAAGTTGCATTTTGGAGTTATTCCAATTCAGTGCCATGAAAAACCAACACTGCCCTTTTCTCTGACGTTTTATCCTGCAGGTCCTTTGAAACCCAACAAATTATTGCTAAGCTCCCAGGCAGCCTGACATGCTTTTATTGCCCACACCAGAGATGCCCGATCAATACGGCACTGCAGTAATTCAATTAGCTGGTAAAGTTAAACTAGTTCATTGCACTGCAATAAGTACCTCCTTGTACTTAAGTCTCATCCATTATTACTGAGGCCCTGACTTCATTGAATTAGAGTTTGTGCGCGTGTGGGTTGCTCCGCAAATGAAAACAGGCACACTCGCTGAGTGTAATTACGCTGATTGTGCCACTTAGATGTGCTGCGATGAAGTGATTAGGCTCCACGCAGACGCCGCACTTGTGCGTATGCCGCCGCTTTTTGGCACTTGTCTGTGTTCCCCGGGCACGGCTCAGGTCACAGGTTGGGGCCGCTCTCCTCTCCGTCGGGAGCTTGACCCGCAGCCCCCGAATGGGCCTCCGCTGCCCTCCGGGTGCCTTCCCCGCCGCCGACCCCGGACGGGGGCGAACGCGAGGGGAGGCGAGGCGGCAAACAAAAGCGCCAGCGCCGTTCCAACGGGCATTATCTTCACTTTTTAGCGCCAAACAATGCGCGACAATGCGCGGCAAACAACGGGAGCCTTTATCGGTGGGGTTGGGGGGGGGGGGGGGGAGTCGAGGCCGACGCGAGAGAAGCGGCGGAGGAGACGAGACAAAGCGGGATGAGAGGGAGCGATCTTCATTGTGGCGTCCTTTCTTCTCGTCCTGGCCGCGAAAGACGCCGGCGTCGGAGTCCTCGGGGCGGCTGCCAGCTGGGGGAACAATCGCGCCCGCGCGCCCAAGCGCGCTCGTGGGAGCGTTGTCGGGAGCCGCGGCACCCCACATCCGTCAAGTCTGAGCGGCCGGGACGCAATCGCCACATCTGCCCGTATCGGAGGCATCTCGCATTTACATAACCCCTGCATTCACACGCCCGCGCGTGCATTTTACGCCTCCTTAAGACGTCGTTTAATTTTTTTTTTTCTCTCTTTTTTTTGCGCCTCCTAAAAGGATCGTTTAAAATAGACCCTAATCGGGGTAGATTAGATGCCATTTCAGATGTTGCTGAGGGAAGTGGCATTTAGAGCTTTTTGCTGCCTTGGCTCCGCCGCACCAGCGAGACACATGGCGAATAAAGGCAGAGTATAATCTATGCATCGCCGGTTCCACAGGATTACGGCGGAAAAAGGGGAGACTAAGGGAACAGTGGGGAACAGTGGAGGGGGCGGAAAGCGATGGTGAGTGAGGGAGAGCGACGCGGGGAGATGCAGCAAGAGAGGGGAAAAGAGAGAGGGAGAGAGAGAGAGAGAGGGGGAAGGCGACGGATGTCAGGTTCTTCTCTCCATATAAAACACCAGACGCAGCAGAGGAGGGGATGGATTCACTTTTTAAAATGTCACCCAACATCTGTTTTCATATTTATGATGGTGGCGCTGCCTCTCCGATGCCCCCTTCAACACTCTGGCGATTCTATCTCTGCCTCGGATTACCCCCACTACCCCACCGATGCATAATTTATAAGGCTAATCTTTCAACGAAAGACTGCAGACACAGGGAGAGAGGGAGAGAGAGAGAGAGAGAGAGGAGAGAGAGAGAGAGTGAGAGAGAGGAGAGAGAGAGAGTGTGAGAGAGAGGAAAAAAATGGATTATGATGGGGGAAAAAAAAAAAAACTGCCACAGATTTTTTGCTGATATGTGAAGCAAATGGCTGATTTTCGGAGATGATACCTTAAGTATCTCGTGTAGTCATTAACAGGATTAAGTGAGTGGGCCTCTGATAAGGTGGGAAAAACAATTCAGGATTCGGCACATCTTGTCCTCTTTAACCCAAACAGAGACACATCAGTGTATGTGGGGCCGTGTTTCTCTTTCTTCTGTAATTTGTGATGCCTTCAGATGGCGCCGATAAGCCGCGGATGTCATTAATATCGCTAATGATAGCGTGGCCCCTCGTCTCCCCTACGTCCCGCCGCCGCCGCCGCCGCCGCCGCCGCCTCGCCGAGCGTCGCGCTCGCGAGGCCGCGATGTCTCCGGATCGGGCGCGGAGGGAGCTGCTGTTTGCCCTTTTCCTTTGTTCTCGCCGCGCCACCGCTGCCGTTTTTGCGCCCGGAATACAAAAAAAAGCGGAGGAAAAAAAAAACAGATTGCGGAGCTGCCCTTTAGAAACGGGCGATTGTGGTTCTCCTCCGTCCTCTCCTTCCCACTGCCTTTCCATCCAGCACGTCTGACATGACAGTTTTCTGTCCCCTTTCTCCCTCCCCGCTCACCCGCCCCCCCCACCTCCCTCCCTCCCTCCCTCCCCCCCTCCCCCCCTCCCCCTCCCTCTCCCCTTTCTCGTCAGCTTTATTATGAAAAGTACACAGTTTCGATAGAGTGCCCTTCTGACATTTTCGACTTATTAGCTAGTTTTCGCGCCGTCTTCAATCAACCTCCTTAATCCTCATAGGGAGAAGCGCTTTTTAATTCACTGATGGAGCGATAAGGTGGTGCCGAGCGAGGCGCCGGAGAAGCAACGGCGATGCTAGCAAAGCAGGCCTGGGATGAGGGGGGGGGGGGGGTGGGGGGGGAGGAAGGGGAAGAAAAAAAGAAAAAGAAAAACGAAAAAGACGGGAAAAAAAAAACGATTTACACGTAGATGAATCGTGCTTACAAGATGGAACCCTGGGCATTAGGAGCGGATCTGAATTTCCTATCTGTCATTTTTTTTTTCACCCTCCCTCTCTTCCTCGCCCCCCCCCCCACCACCCCTGCCACCCCCACCCGCTGCCCGCCGCATTCGTTCAGTGTTTTTTTCCCCCCTCCCTCCCTCCCTCCCTCCCTCTCTCTCTCTCTCTCTCTCCCCTCCTTCTTCTCCGCCATTACCCTTGCTGATTGCAATCTTTAAGCGCCATTGGGCCCACTGCTTCTGCAGTTTTTAATCTGTCTTTAATCCCATAGATTTTAAATATTCCCCAGCTCCCGGAGACTGGAGGCAATTAACTGCCCTTCTGATGCTCTCCTTATCAGTTGCCTCCTTGTATCTCTCTGAAGCAGCCCTCAAGACACTGCCAGAGCTGACAAATAATACCGCCATTTACCGCCGAGCATCCTCGGGGACTGGAAGGGAGCGCGAGGCAAAGCCACCGCCGCATTCTAAACAGGTATTTGGTAAACATATCATACAGAGGAGGCAGGGGAAGAAATATACTGCAACAACACTCCCAAAAGCAGCGTACGTTTGTCTGGCTGCCGCACGCCAACCACTGTTTGTGTGTGTGCGTGTGTTTGCGCGCGCGCTCCCTCTCGCGCCCAAGACAAAAGACTGTCCTCCAGCCCTGTGCCGAGGCGAGCCAGGCTGCGCGGGATGCGTCGCCCACTGCGTTGATACTAACGCGTACGATCGGCTTCCCTCGCCGCTCACGCCCGGGAGAGAACCAAACGTACACATAGCGGCTCTCTGGCCTATTCCACGCAGCTTTCACCCTGACCCTCTCCTCCTCTCCCGTCCGCCTGCCCTTTGTTCTCCCCCCTTCAATGGTCGAGCCGCGGGAGGGAGCTGATCGGAGAAGTCCATTTCCAGGTGGCGTAGTGGGTTAAGGCACCGTACCATGAACCCAGAGGACGCAGGTTCGATTCCGGCCTGAGGTCATTTCCTGATCCTCCCCTTCTCTCTCTCTCCACATTCACTTCTGTCTCCTCTTCGGCTGTCCTATTTGAATAAAGGCAAAAAAGCCCCCAAAAAATATCGCGCAGGAGCCGGGGTACGATAAAGGGACTTGCAGCCGCAGACAGGACGCGGGGCGAGGGCGGAGGAGCGCAGAATATCAGACACAGATGCGTGGCCTTTATTTGCGACGGGAAGACGGGATGCTTGATGTAGTCACTCAGGAAGTTTGAAGAGAGAGCGGGCCCCGGCGCGCCAGGCCGTGTTGCACACGACAGACGTTGTGCCTTAGCGTCGCACAGTGCGACACAAGGGTTTCTGATTAGGGGAGAATGAGATGACAAAGATGGAAGGGGGAACGGGCGATGACGCAACATGCCGCAGCTGCCCTTCGCGTTCCCTCCCGGCCGTTCCCCGCGTTTGTTTCAATGTTTTGCGCTGATGTGACTCAGAAGCGCAGAATAATGCAATTCTTTAGCTCCGGGGAGCTTTGTTGTCGCCCCAAGACACCACTTAGCTGCGTCTCGGCGCCATTAGTTTCATATTTGGAGGATCACAGCGAGACCTGGGTTTGTTTAGCTCAGGGCTGACCCCTGCCAAACGGTCGGGGCTCACGCGAGACGGCCAGAGTTTCCTTAACGCAATCTGTCCAATCGCTGCTCTTGATAATGTGTCCTGTGGCAGCGCCACGAATGCAATCACCGGCCCCGTGTGCCACAAGCCTGCTAACAACACCACAAGACACTGCAGCTCAGCCAAACCCGACGGGCGCAGCCAAACCGACAGATAACCATCAGCTAAGAGCTTTGTGACATCATCAGACAGAGACGGCGACTGACTGCATGCCAGGTTAGAGAGCTGCTAATCCAAACCACAGACTACAATAACACAGACGGAGACAAAAGCAGGGAATGTGCATCATTACAAACACTCTTAAAACTCTTAAGCTCTTTTCTGACCCGAACAGTGAGATCGCTGTAATGGAGCATGTACTTTTTTTTTTTTTTTGTGTACAGTCGCTCAACTGGCCGGATTGGATGTGAAGATGAACATAACATCCCGATTCCGATTATTCCCTCTTCTGCCGACTTTACAAACCGTCCCGTTCCACCTGTGCGGGGTTGCCCTGATCCTCGGAGCGGCGTCAACTAACCCCCCGGTTTTGACAGCCGCTGGCATTATCTTCCCCTCTCTAGTGTTGGATTACAGTGTGCGCAGGCTTCCTACCATTAAAATCACATTCAATTACAGAGAGGCAGAGAAGATTGGCCAGACAGCAGCTCCGCAAATGGGGAAGGTCCGTCAAATTATGATTGCAGACGCGGTGCATGCGCTGGCACGTGTATATAAACAGAGATAATTAAAAAGGGAAAAAAAAAAAATGTTAAAAAAAAGAAAAGAAATCCACCGCTCAGACTCTCCGTTGCATATTTCGCCTGTGTTTTCATGGGATCTGCCACCTCCCGCTGCATTTCAATTTCTCGATTTCGGTGCCGTGCGCGCGCGCGCGAAAGCTGCGGAGGGCATTGGCCAGGCAACCCAACAATGCGTCGCGGGATCGGGTTCCCTTGGCCGGCCGGGCCTGCGGAGGCGGACCAGTCGCCGTGGAGAGCCCGGGGGGGGGGGCTTCGTTCGCGTAGCATCGCGCATCTACAACAGATGACCTCTTTCTGGCTACGCCTAAAATTGGATAAGAGGAGGCGACCGCTATAGGCATGCGCGGAGCCACTACTACACTGGTTCACTCCTTATTGTGCGTGCTCTTTAATCCACTCCCACATGTGCGCACTTTGTCTCCCCTCGTAAGTGTGTGTATCAGCGCGCACGCGCGTGTGTGTGTGTGTTTTGTGTGTGCGGTTTGGGAGGTTAAGCTGGTGCAGTTCTCTGAGCGTGGCCGATACTGATCCAGAGAACCACGGGGTCCTGAGGGGGCCATGGGTCCGCGGCTCAGCCCACAAACGGGGAGGGCGTGCCAGGCAGACGCAGGCCAAGAGCTGGGGGTGGGGGGGGGGGGCGGGTGGAGGGGGCAAGGGAGGCTGCAGGGAGGGATGGAGG
Source organism: Karalla daura (assembly GCA_029224185.1). Classification (NCBI taxonomy): domain Eukaryota; kingdom Metazoa; phylum Chordata; class Actinopteri; order Chaetodontiformes; family Leiognathidae; genus Karalla; species Karalla daura. The sequence goes on along the minus strand of CM055209.1, from coordinate 15,356,519 downwards.
GAGGGGCCACAGCCACTCTCATCCTTTTAACGCCCAGGCACTTGGGTCACACTAGGGGGCCCACCCAATTTCACACTGCAAAACAACCAGACATTAATAGATAAATTAATATAAAAATAAAGGGAAGACGTAGTGTCCGAGAGTGTCCTTTTCAATGATTTTTCCTCTTGATTTCAAGCTAATTTGGAGGTCAGGTGATGTTTTTTTCAAGCCACAGGTCAGAGATTGGATTTTTTTTTTCCCCAGCCCTGCAAAATAAAACACACTGCAGCACTTTGCCTCAAATCCAATCAAGCTCCGTTATCAGCTGCCTTCTCATCAAGGAGGGCTGCTACTGATGGAGGCTGGTGGGGGCGGAGGGGCTAAGCCGAGCACCCCCCCCCTCGATCCTCCACCCCTCCACCCCTCCACCCCCTGCTCCAACCCCACCGCCCAACATACACCCCCACACTGCACGCACACACACCACACACTCCACCCGAACCCTCTCACACCCTCGCAACCCCCCCCCACCCCCACCCCCACCCTCCCCCCATACCCTCCTCCCCTGGTTTCCGTGGCGACTGCTAAGCCCGAAGTTACGGTAAAGCTGGTGTGCCGCTGAGCCTGGGCAGGATTTGTGACAGAGAAATCACATCAGCCTATGCTGATTAACAATTCCATTCCACCCTGAGATTTATATAAAAAAACTATCTTACATTTGGCTTTTTAATAGGAACGATCGCTATCTCAAATTGAGTCCCTGCAAACTTTAATAAAGGCTACAGGGTTGAGTGGCATTTTGCATGCTGATTTAGGCCCGATTGGCGGCTTTTGATGAGAGGGAGGCTGCTATGTAAAGCGGTGCTCCTAGCGCTTTTCCACATCGCCGGTTCAAATGCGGAAGGATAAGAACATGAAAAAAAAAATACCACTTCCATCTGCAATCTCCCGATTTCTCCCTGCCTTTCCTCCCTCACTCACACTCTCACTCTCTCTCTCTCCCTCTCTCTCTCTCTCTCTCTCTCTCTCTCTTTTTTCAGAGAAATGATTGACTGTTGAATATGAATAAATGGAATAGAATGAAGCAGGAATAGAGAGACTGAGCGCAGCAGACAGAGGAGAGATGGAGGGAGAGACGCGGAGAGGGACAGGAATAAAAGGAACCCTCTCCTTGGACCCTCTCTTTTTTTTTTTTCTGGAGGTGAAAAATAAAATCATAAAGCCAAGGTTTTTATGCTCTCCCATTCTGACATTTGGAGAATGGTATTAGTGTAGAATATTCACAGTGTACAGAAAGGACCACGGGCGAGCTGCGGGTATGTGTGTTGGGAGGAAGGGAGGACGAGGCGGCGGTGGGGGGGGGGGGGGGGGGTGTTGGAGGGGCGGGGGTTGTGGGGGTGTGGGGGGGGGGGCATCAAATAAAACAGCATCGCCAGAAACACTTATCCCCTCCACCCCAACGCTCCGGCCCCCATAAATCTACATCGGTATTAAAAAACTATTTATAGTAAGAGTTCAGCTTAATGGGATAATCAGCTCTATTTGTAAAGATATTGGATAATCCCAAATAGTTTATATGGGCATAGAGATTTAAAACATTTTCATTAGATATACTGCATTTCGGGGGCATTTCAGATGTCTCTCACTGCCCGAGACAAAAGGAGCTGGAAGGGTAATTCCTAAGCTGATGGCCAAACACTGCTTCCGCTTTGGAGTTTTCCTTTTTTTCCCCCCCTCTCTCTCTCTCTTCTCCTTACTGGAATACACAGGCCAGGAGTGGAGATTCCACTGTTAAGTGTGTCACCTGCCCGGTTCGTCACGCCAACACTTCCTGTTGTTTTTGAACCGTTGCGCAACTCCTGGCAGCGACAGAGAGAGACGACGATGCAGAAAAAAAACACGAAACAGAAAGAAAACAACAAAAAAAGAAAACGCGCGCCCGACGCAACCATTTGTGGCAAGTTCCCGCGCGTTCCGCCGTCCCCGATGGAGATGAATCGTGTTTTCATCGCGCCTTTTTTCTTCGGCGTCTTTTTTTTCATCACGTTACATGCAGAGTCTGGTGTTACAGAAACGCTCGCTCTCGCCTTCACCAGAACCACGGCTGAAATAAAAAGGGAAGAGGGATAGAGAGAGAGAGAGAGAGAGGCAGAGGGAGGAATGGGGGAGTTAGGGGGAAGAGGGCCAATGGAAGGCATCCAACAGGATCAGTGAGTAGGGCATGCTGCCAATGCCTGGCACACATACACACACACACACACACACACACACACACACACACACACACACACGCAGTGTACATCTGCCCCTCCTCTCTCCCTCAAGGAATCCCTCATATACCCCTTGCAGGGTTGACCACATCCACCAGGCATCGGTGGCTCACCCTCATCTATCAGCCAGGAGGGAGGCACTGGTCTGACTGGGATGCCATATTGCAGGTGGACAATAGCTTCAGGGAAGAGAGAAAATATATAGGAGGAGGGGGGGAAAGAAGAAAGAACCATGCAACGTAGCCAGTTGTAACCCCAGCGCCGGGGCCGAAAAGAGTTAATCCCCAGATGCAGAACTGCAAAATAACGTGTTACTCTCGTGAGGATCGCGCCACCGGTTATTTTGCCAAGTGTGCGACGAAAGGACCGGCATCGAAACAATCTCTGGCCGATACAAGCAAACAAACAAACAGCGAGACGAGAAAAACTGAGAATGGGAAAGAATGGGCGGATCGTAATGAATGGGCGTAGTCGGCCCTGGGTAACGTGCCTCTGTTTGAGTTTGGGATGCCGTTACAAACACGTTCCATGGCAACGTGCCGTGTTGAAAAGAACGTGTTAAAATGAAAATAGCGGTCACTTTGTCATCGTGACCCGATCAGCGATCCAAGTCGCCTCGTCGTGATTCCCCAAGTCTCCCCGCGGCTCTGCCGGTCCTGGGCGACGTTGACGCCCCACCCGTTCGATGAGTTTCCAAGTCGTTTGCGTGACGCTGACATACGGTTCGACTGCGGCGCAAACGAATGAGAAATCACTGTTTTTTGTTTCCTGACTTAAAGTAGAGTAGAGCGCGTGCTGCTCTACCCCCTCAGTCATTCCCACACTGTTATTATTATTATTATTATTAAGTAATATCACTTACAAGTTCACTCAGGCAGTGCCTTGATTTAGCTCCTGGCATAGTTTATTTAAGGTGAAAGGCTTCCAGAAAACCTTTCTCGTCTGGAGGTTGAAATTGAATATGATGATCAAATGAGATTGCCTGGGTGTAAACAGCATTAGTTTCATTTCTTTCTCATTGGGTAACCTTCTGACACTTCACTGACAGCCGCAAAACTGTTACGGATATCCAGTTGTGGGTGATATGAGCTTGTCAGCTTACATAAAGACCAGAGCTTATGGACGATAAACGGGCCATTGTCAAAGAGCCAATCGGGGAGGGGGGGGGGGGCGGCGATGGCGACCATTAAAAAAAAGGGAGGACTTGTTGATGGGCTGGTTAATCTCCTTACAGTTTTCACATGGCACCATGATTCTGTACGCATGTGTTCAAACCAGTGACGGACCATGTCCGCTTTGCTGCACAATCCATTCAAGATCCGTGTGCAGTTATCGCACGACGGCAGCCTTTGTATCAAGAGCACATTTAATTGATTTGCATACAGGAGAGAGAGAGAGAGACAGAGATAGAGAGAGGAGAAAAAAAGAAGCCTGTCATCCCTGTAAAATCAACGTGAACGGAGCCAGAAAACCACCAGGGTGCAACATGTCCACATGCCCAATCAAACACTCGGGACCTAAATATAAATGTGCACAAATGGAAAATGTGATGCTTTTTTTGTTTTTGCAACTTGCAGGTGCGTGGAAACAACCTCCTGACAAACTTTTCCATCCATAGTTTTTTCATCTGTCTTGGCACACACACACACACGTACGCACACGTACGAACACACATCTCCTCAACTGGCCTAGGACCCCACTGGTCACCCCTCTCACCTCCACCTCCACCCCCAGCACCTCTCCTCCCCCTGCCCCTCCCCTGCCCTCCCCTCCCAGGCCAGTGCTCTCCTCCGGCCCTGATAAGATGCTATCAGCGGCCCTCTAAGCACTTGAGAGGCACTTTAGGAGATCACTGGAGCCATTACCATGAAAAGTAAAAGATACAGGCCATATTGATGCCAGATTAATACTGACCAACATGTTATTGATTTCTGCTCCCACCCCAACCGCCCCCCTCCCTCCTCTCCCCCAAACCCTCTTCCTCTTTTTTTCTTTTCTTTTACTCTCCCCCTCTCTCTTCTACTCTCTTCCTCTCCGCTCTGGACCCATGGCAGTATTTCCTGACGGAGCAATGTTTTGTAGTGCGAAGAGGCCGCCAACCCCTCCTGCTCCTCCTCCTCCTCCTCCTCCTCCTCCTCCTCCTCCTCCTCCTCCTGCTCTTCGTCAGTAGCAGCAGGCCACTATCTACAGTTTCACACGGCCATCCTTTAAAAGGCGCAGAGCAAAGGCTCGCCGTTATCTGCCGATGTTATTCAATTGTTACAGGACAATCTGGGCCATTAGCCGGCCGTGTTAAATAATGCATCCGCTTTTAAAGGGAACTCTTATCTCTCTCTCTCCTGTGCGCCCGCCTGTTTTCTTTTTTTTTTAACGTTATTAGTATAGGAGTGTAATGAAAGGTCCCTGCCTGATGGGCTCTGATATACCTCCAAGGTCTCTCTATGAAACCCCGCGCAGCAACAACAACAACAATAACGACGACGGCGACCGGCGCGATGCGTAAACAAATGGTGACCTTTCTAATGAAGCCCCGTTTTATCGGGTTTTATTAAAAAGAGGCCGACAAGAAGCGGAAAAGCGCTCGCGACCAGATAAAAATGTATTCAAATGCGCCCGTCCGAGAGGCGCAGACAATCGATCACGACGCGTACGCGGCTCGGGAGGGAGGAGGAAGAGGAGGAGGGGGAGGGGGAGGGGGAGGGGGAGGAGGAGGAAGCAGGCCTGTGTGTGCGCGCGTGAGAGACACAAAAGAGAGGAGAGCGGCGAAGAGAGGTGGGCAACCTGAACGGGAGGAAAACGAGGAGGGGATGGGAGGATGAGCGCAGGGCGGGCGAGAGAGAGGGAGAGAGGGAAGGATGGAGGAAGGGACGAGGGGAGAGCGATAACCGCGGCGTCTTCAGTCACAGATTTACACAGGCCATTGCACTCCCATTCTCCCTGGCTCCTTATCAATGGAATTATTGAGCAGTGTGGCATACCATTAAAAATTCTGCTTAGATTTCACAAAAATCAAATTGCGCAAGGTAATGAGCGCGGGCTTTCAAATGGCCCTCCACACTGATACCCCCGTCTCGGCCGGGGAGAAATACATCTCAGTCATAATTTGCTATCTTTATTGTACTTCACTACACAGACTTAGCCACAGTGCCGGGGCGGGGGAGAAGAGCTCCATAATCGCTGTTGCCCTTGATGTTAAAAGGATGATTTTGGTGGCGTTGCAGCTATTTCTCACTCTCCCGCGCTCTTTGTATCTCTTTCCCTCTCAATTTTCCCCCCATCTATCTCTGTGTATCTGCCCCCCCCCCCGCGCCTCCCCCTTTTTTTTTGTCCCCCGTTTATCCTCCCATCCCTCGCTTTCTCCTCCATCTATATTCCTCTGTATTCTCTCCGCAGGCCTGTCAGCCAAGGTCAAGCGGGTCGGCGCAGGGTTTTTCTTTTTCTTTTTCACACCCCGGAATCCCTCTCTCCCTCTCTCTCTCTCTCTCTCTCTCTCTCTCCCTCTCTCCCTCTCTCTCTCTCCATCTCCCGAGTCACCATTTGCTGAAGACCGGGGGGGGAGCTAGGAAGCCGAGCAAGAAGCGCATTTCAGGGACGTCGGCACCCTCTGTTCGGATTGGCTCGCTCCGCAGGGAGACGCACGGTACGCACAACTCCGTTTGTCTCCTTAATGTACGTCTCAGACGCATTCGAACGAAAACCGCGACGTGCAAAAGCGGCGCGAGGGGTTGGCGGGCTCTCGCAGGCTCAAAGGCAAGGCGGCGTGGTCCGGGGCCGCGAGGCCGCCGACAATACGCCGAGGGGACACCGAGGGACCGGCGAGGCGCGCGCAGCCACTTCTCTCGCCCCGCGGCCGCCGTAAATCTCCGAGCACAGTCGCGCTCTCGGGATAATTTCGCCGTCTGACGTGTAAGACGTTGACATGTGCACACGCTAAGCAGTTTATGAGAGTATTAGTCGGCAGAAACGGGAGACCCGTCTCCCTTCCATTGTGCTCCGTCATGCGGAGTCGAGCCGTGGGGTTGTTTCTCCCGGTGGGAAAATGAGGAGCATTTAAGAGATGCTTTCCACCCACCGAGTTCAAAAGAACGCGCTAATTGCGGCAATAAATCTTCACGGGGTTATTTTGACACGTCGATATGACGCCACATTCACTTCGGATGAGCAGCCCCGCTCGACGCTTCTCTACACGCCCTGCGTCTCGTCTGTAAACAGTCAGATTTGAACACACTCAGGGCGAGCCCAGTATCTGCTTGTGACGTAACCAGGCCGTCGATGTTTACTGAGGCCGGGTCGGGCGGCATCCACTTGACTGAGCGATGACTTGAACGCCAGGGAGAACAAAAAGCCGTTTGGAAGTCGACTCAAGCTGGGACGTCCTGCCCGGCCTCCACGGCGGTTTGTGTGACAGCTCCCACGACTAGCCAATGAGAGGACGCTAGCCTTCGCCACACAAGGATTAGTGTGATTGTTCTATGGGCCTTGACAGCGTGTATGTACTCAGCTTTAATGAAGCATTCTGGGTAACATTAGAAACCGCAAACACCGTGTTTGCGCGCGGCCCCATCGTGCCAATGGAGATTAGTCTGGATATGTGTGAAAACTGTTCCAATAGTAAACATCTTACACTGCCGTTTGCGCACTCCTTACTTCTGAAGAAAGAAGGAGTGAGTTGTGTCATCACCTATGACAAAGGGAGAGAGAAAGAGAGAGAGAGAGAGAGAGAGAGAGAGAGAGACAGGACACCTTTGTGGATGTGCTCGTGCTTCGCCGACATTCACACATGGCTGTGCAGAAACAATGGGCGCTCGTCAAGCAAACTTCACTGTTCAGAAGGATCTAGTTCCACTTAACCGGCACTCATCCGCGACCAAAAATAACAACCCAAAGCCCTAACACTGTCCTCTCTGTAGCTCCCTGGCACGCGCTCTATCTGGCTGGCCTTTCCCAGCGCTGAGCGGTATCAGTGCGATGTGCCAGAGCGACAACTGCACGGCGCACAGATCGCGCCTGGTTAGCCGCGTCCGCCGGTCGGCCCGTCTGTACTCTGCTGGGCTTCTCCAATCACAGGCCTCAGCCCGTGCAGCCCTCATAATCCAACCGCGGGCTTTACCCCACCAGCTCAGTGTAATCACACAGCTAATTCACAGGCGGACGGGAGGAAGGCAATCCGTGACGGACGTTTTTTGTGCAACGAAGAATGAGCTCCCCGGTGACCAGGGGAGGTGGCGGAGTGGGAGACTGTCAATGATGGGGCCGTGAAAAGATGGCTCCGGAAAGGCGAGATGCGAGGGGAATAGATGAATAGCGGAAACGGGGTCTCCGAGATAGACGTACGAAATAAGGAAATTGTTTGGAAAAAAAAAAGAGAGCGGGGTGGGGGCAGGGAGGGGGGGGTTTTACATGAATCTGTCGCTAGTCTTTTGCCAAGAGAGTGTTGAAAGAGCTATTGTGAGTTGGAACAGTCTATATTACTCAATAAAGGCTCTGATGAAAGGCGAGGCTCTGTATTAATTTGGATAAGAAACCTTTGCCTCCGTGCCCCTTTTCTCTCTCGGCTCCCATCCACGACACCTCTGTGGTTTAAAGCAGTGTTCGGTTTCAGTTCAGCAAGCCAAGTCATTACATTTCAACATGTCGCACCTTTCAGAGGGGGGAATTAACCAGCGCCGTTATTTCTTCATTCCCCGCACGCCGGGACCCAGGGGGACGGGGGGGGGAGGGGAAAAAAAGAGAAAAAAAAGAGAAAAAAGAGGATGGAGTCGATATTTTGACATTGTCACTTTTCTGCACGTTCTCTCTGCACGCCGCGTCCCGCGCCCTCCGACCGTCCTCTCCACCGGAGCGCCTCCTCCTCCGCTAATTTCAAGACGAGCTCGGGAGGCACGGGGAGGGATCGCGGCTTGGCCGTCTGCCTGATTTCTCTCTTTTTTCGACGCCCTGGCAACAAAGGGGGGGAGCGGATCGTTCTTACACCTCGCGTGTCGGCGCCGTCAGTGCAAACAGAGTGGAGGCCGGGGCCTGCGAGGGAGTCTGCGAACGGACCGTCAGGACCGGGGGAGGGGGAGGGGGGGGGGCATCAAAAAGCCACGCGAATCGTGGGACAATGGAGGAGACAAACGCGGAAATGTTCATAAGTCCGTATCAACGACGCCAGCTGATAAGGGCTCGCAGCGCGTGTAAGCCACATTACATAACCTGTTTGTGTTGCTCGTGTTGTGGTGCGAACTTGCAGTGCGCACCTCTTCGCTCGGGTTCTTTTGATCTGTGAGTTTGTTAATCTTAAGTATTAGTGCCATAATTCCCGCACCCGGAGTCTCTAAAGGATTTCAATGTACGTGCATTGTCATCCTTGTAGTGCGTGTCGTGAAGGGGGGCAAGAGAGAAGTCTTTTTGATAACATTTGCAATGCACCGCAAACGGGTTTGGCACCTCGGTGTCCTCGGCTCGAGCGAGTCAGGGGAGAAGTAAACAGCGGGTCGATTACTTCAGCGTTTCAGAAATGACTCGGCGGCCAAATTTGCTTGGTGCGCGGCGATTGGTGCAGGGCCCCCGGAGGTGGGCGGAGCCGCATTCTTGCCTCCGTCGCTACCTGCCTGGGTGACTCAGTCGGAGTTGGGTTGGATGGAGGCAGGCAGCTACTTGAGGTTAGGGGAGGTAATCCACATCCATTAGCGGCTCCCATAAGTGTATCTCTGTGGTAATTGGCTCGACTAAACCAGAGCCTGCAGGTAGAAAAGCAGGCTGGTGGGGGGGGGGTATACTCACTGATAGGGTGAGCAGGTTCAGGTAGAATTGACACTTTTACGGCGTCTGCGTTCGTGTGGATTGTGTTTTGGTTTTTTTGTTGTTGGTTTTTTTTGTCGGGTTTTTTTTTTACGTGTGCGTGCAGGCATCCCCCTCTCAGCAGAACAGACACCTATAAAACCATCACATGAAATCTCTGAAATGCTCAACTGTCATCGTGGAGGCTTTGATGTCCGCATCGACAATTAATCCTCACATCAAACAGCCCGTGAGTCAGAGCAGCACGGTGGTCTCGGCGGGGGGTGGGGGGGCGGGGAGGGGAGGAGGTGGGGGGGTGCGGTATCACTGCATCGTCCCCTATGAGCAGATACTTACTAAAAACTACGGCCTCCCTGGGTGAATACGTGGAGACGATGAGGGGAATGTGCCAGGAGAGTTGTCAGGCTTCCGTGATGGGCTTCACGATTCAGACAAATCTCTCGATCATTTGTACGGAATCGCCTGGACATATGTATGGAACGCCGTTGGGATGTTGAGGGGAAAACTATACATGAAAACTGCATGAAACAGTATTTTATCATTTTAAAAATGAATAATCCGCAATGACCCAATGTATTTTAAAATCGACTTTTTAGAATGAAATAGCAGCAAAACTTCTGTCATATGTCTGGTTATTCTTAGATATAATACACATTGCAGCTTCTTGGGTCCCTGAGACTTACACAAACTAAAGGTCTGAGACATTTAATCCAGTTACTCCTCTTGATATAAATGCAACAGCATCCAGGGACGGGATGTACATGTGTGAGGATTACGTGTGGTTCTGGGAAACTTCTGCAAAACACAATGTAGCCCTCATTTGCATTTGCAGCCAGTAACTGCAAACAGCGAAGATCTTACAATACGGTACTTAACTCTGTGATTCATTAAAACCGCTGCGCTTCCACCTGCACAGCAGTGTCCCCAGTGGCTGGGAGTCCAATTACCCCGTCACGCTACGTCTTCACAAAAGAGTCCTGTTACATGTTGTGGTCAACGTGTTTTAACTGCTGGATTTGTGCTTCGGCTCCAGCCTTTCATTCATGCAGTTCTATATCCCTCTCTGCTTTATCCAATCCCAGGGCTCGCAACGTGGCATGAGGGTCAAGGACTTAACGGCGTTTTCCTAGTCAAATACTAGCGATTTCTCCCAGTGATATCTAGTTACATTCAATCAGGCTGCATAGAATCCAGTGCTAAAAGGCCACATTTGTAAAGTCGGAATAACTTCTTTTTGTGATGAGAATCTTCAAATTTAACATCAAAGATGACAAATATTCAGAGACTTATTGTTGTTGATTTCAGTGTTCAGACAGCTTTGCGCCTCAGCCCATGACATCCGTCAGGGGAATTACTGTATAAAGAAAAAGGCACCTGTAGTTCAGTCAGAGCCAGTTTGCAGTTCGTTCATCATTTTACACTTCCTCCTTTCATGTTGACGTATGACGTATGACGTACATTGTTTAGTTTTCTTACTGCTAATAACTATGCTAACAACATTTCAACGGCTGCACTGGATATGTACATCTACACAAACACATATGTGTACATTTGCATATAAACTGTCTAAAGTGCGGTCGTCTCCTACTGTTCGTGTTCCTGCAGATGCTAAAAAAGGGAAAGCGGCGAGAGGGTGCGAGTGCAGGTGAAAGGAAGCAAATTAAAAACTGAGAAAGAGACACCCTTTGTGGCTGTTAACCAGTGATCAGGTGTTTAAACATTCCTAGCGCGCACACACACACACACACACACACACACACACACAAACACACAGACACACACATAGACGCACATCCACAAAATCAGGAAGCAGAGCACAAGGGTGTGGGGGGGGGTCAAACCACCAGAGGAAGACACTGTTCCAGAAGCCTTTATTAACTCCACTGACAACTCCTGCTTTTAACCACAGCTAGGTCATGCCACACATAGAAAGAAACAGACACTCACACACACACACACACACACACACATACACACACCTACACACATACAGAAGACAAGCACCCTGCCACCAGATTGGACAGCACCCAAAACTGTTGGTGGCACCTGCATTGTTGTGAGATGTTCCCTCTTATTCAGCCATAGCATCCCTCTCCAAAATAGCTGCTGTGAGCACACACACACACGCACACACACACACACACACACACACACACACACACACACACACACACACACACACACACACACACACACAGGCATACACGCACACATACACACAGAGTCTGGTTCAGCAGGAGACAGTGTGCATTACCTGTTTTAGTTGTGGCCAAACTGGTGGTGAGGAGGGGGGCAGGATTAAGCTGGCTGGCTGACGTTGTGCCAACACTTAAATCTACTGCACACATGCTAAAACCACACACGCACACACACACACACACACATATACACATACACACACACACACACATGTTCACCATTTAAGACGTTCCTTTTGTTCACGCCTCTGAATTCTTTATAATCCTGCAGCTCCAAATGTGTGTGTACATGTTGACACCTGTGTGTGTGTGTGTGTGTGTGTGTGTGTGTGTGTGTGTGTGTGTGTGTGTGTGTGTGTGTGTGCGTGTGAGAGTGAGTGAGTGAGTGTGTGCACGCCTTCTGAATTATAGTACATGAATAAGTGGGAAACACACACCTTGTGAGATTAGTCTCTTCAGAAATTGGCTGATGTGTTAAGGTAGCTTTTCTGCAGACACGCTGAGCATTGAGATGGCTGAAACACTGTGTGTGTTTATGAGCATGTGTGTGTGTGTGGGTGTGTGCTTGTGTGTGTGTGTGTGGGTGTGTGAAGGGAGGGTGTCCAGTTTCCAGTGAACAATGTGAAATTACATATTGTTGCCAGGTTAAGAGGGGTTACCATTTGCTTAAAGTGCTGTTTTCTGAGCGGCTCAGTTTGCAGCGAAAATGTTTGCTGCCCATGGAGAACACAACATATCCAAATAACACACACACACACACACACACACACACACACACACACACACACACACACACACACTGCACAGCTAGCTCAGACTTCACAGTGGGGTTTTGGTTCTGGTCTAATTAGTTTTATTAAATACAATTGCAGCTGCTTTGCATTTTTAACCTGGTCACGGGAAAACTGCAGAATCTCACTCTGTGTGTGCGTGAGGCCCCACGTGCGTGTGCCCGTTTCTGCCGCGCGTTCCTGTTGTTTGCCTGTCGTTTGGATAAAACGACCCAGGTCCGGATTCGCTGCGGCTCCGTCCCCATCAGACCGCAGCCACCTCTGCGCGGTGCGGCCTAATGAACCCCCCCCCCCCCCCCCCCGTGCGTGTGCGTGCCCAGGCCAGTAAGGTGATCTGAGGGGCCAGAGTTAGAAACACGGACAGATGAAAGCAAAGTGCAGCGTCAACACAACAGCTCCAGACGGCCGCATTGTTTGTGAAGAAAAGCCGACTCTGTTGAATTAAGGCGGGGGGGGGGGTGAAAAAAAAAATGCAGCATGGCTTAATTACTGTCGCATAATACCAATTATTTTGTCTCCACACTCTTATCTTAATTACTTCAAAAGACCAACTTCAATTAGGACGTGAAAACTGCATCTAGAACTGGCAGTCCAATCCCCAGCTCCCCACGGAGGCAACGTCACTCAATTACACACACACACACACACGCGCAGGCACACGCGCAATTGCGCACACACACGAGCTGACTCTTACCAACAAATTTGCCGATAATTAATTGACATGCCAGGCATAATATTCAGCATAAATAAATGAGCATTGTTCTGAAAATGAAGATGAAAGCGCAGCAATTAATTCCCCGATTCGGCGCGGAGCGAACCAGCCGCCGTCCAACTCATTTCATGTATGTGCAGATTTCCAACGAAATGTCAGCCGTTCATCTGATCGCCGGGGTCCGGATTGGAGCGATGCAGCAGCTCGCCGTCTCGGATTCGGAAAGCAGGTTGCTCCAGCCCTCGGTGTGGAGGAACAGGAAACATCCAATAATAGATTGACTTGAATTCCCTCCACACATTCAGGCCTCCTCCTCCTCCTCCTCCTCCTCCTCCTCTGTATCTCTTGTCGCTCACTTACAGTAAAGCCAAACGAGGCGACAAATCCTAGAGGTAATACATCTCGTGGACAGCTATGGAGGAGTGCGCCGCTCATTTGGCTGGCGTTTATGATGGATTAAATAATCTATGCGAGAACGCAGAGTTCAGGCAGCCACCTTGCTGGTTAAAAAACTTCCAAAACGTGGAGGAGAAACTCCCCTTTAAGTTTCTAGTGAAATCTCCCCAGTCAACAGGCTGGAAGTGGGCTTGAGTACTTGTAATACTAATGCATCACCTGTAGGCACTATCCCCTGTCACTGTTTATACTGTAACTGAATCCACCACTTCTCTGTGCACATCTGTAGTTGTACGGGTTGTAATCTAATCTAGCCCAAACACAATACGACTAGTTGCAGAACAGTGTCCAATGTTGAAACGCCAACCTCACGAATCGTTAGAGTTCGGGACCCTCGACGAGGACCAAAGAGTTCGCCTGAAGAAATGATGTAACCGAAGAGTGAAGTTCCCTTTTTGGGCTGGCAGCAAGCTGTTGACACAGGACATGTCTCATCCTCGGAGAGAGCCATCAGCGTCCACTCAGGGCCGGCTGAGAGGGTCGCAGAGAATGGGGTGATACTCGGGGTGAGTTTGCCAAGAGATGAAAGGTAGAGCGGCTCGTCGGGTCACGTGTCTGGCTGCGTGATGACGGGCTGTTACGGCACTAAACTTCGAGGGGTGGGGGTGGGTGGCGGGGGTGGGGTGGGGGGTTCGTGTCAGGAGAGACTCTTTAGGTGGGTGAGGTGGAGGGGGTGTTCTTGTCCCTGACCCATGTCTAAGTGGCGCTGCAATGTTTACCGTGAGGAAGGAAGCTGTCAACTGTGTTTGCTCCCATCTCAGCAAGACGGAGCTACTCCTCGCCCACCCCCACCTGCTTACACAGGCCGAGACCCTGAGAGAGAGAGGGAGAGAGAGAGAGAGAGAGACCAGCGCGCTGTACATTTGCGAGGACGGGAAATCAAAAGCAAGGGAGGGAGTGTTTCTTGGACCGACTCCATTCAGTCTGCGTTGGCGCATCTGCGCGGGGGGGGTGGGGGGGTGCGAGGAGGGCTCGGAGCGACGGGCCTCCCCTGCGAGGGCCCGGAGGTGATTGACAGGGCTTTCTACTTGAGGTATAGAGTTTCCCCCTGGTGTAAAGTCCCCGTGGCTCTCTTCCAAAGGGTGACTGCATTCCTGACCAGGTCATGAACTGACCACCTTTACCGCCGCCAACCCCCCACGACCAACCGCAAACCTCTGAGAGTCGCCCCCACCTGAGCTGCAGCAGGACCCTAAATGGAGGCAAACCCCCCCCCCCACCCCCACAGCCACCCCCCGGCTGCACATCTCTCTACAAAGTTGGGAAAATTGCATGCAACAGGGGTCAGCAAGATGTCATCAGGGATAAGTTTTAACATTCAAGCAAGTCTGGCAAAATCCAGTGACTTTATATTGTGTTCATAGTGAATTCTGACATTTTTATAATTTGTGCTCAAAAAGCCAAATTGGTCCCCTGAAGGTCCTTAAAGGGAAAACTGTGTGAGTCTGGATGAAATGACAGATATTCGCTTGTATCGTTCAAAGTGATTCATCTCTTTTGCCACACTTACAATGTTCAATGAATTAATGGATGTTCGAAGACTCTCAAGACTTCTCAAAACATTAAATCCAAGCCGAGTCGCAATCTTTTGAGTTTGTCCTTCCCCCCTTCCCATCCGTCCCCCAATGGAAAGACTTCGATCTCGCAACTTGGGACCAGGAGGAGGCTGTGACTGTTGTTACACTGGAACGCATCCCGAGTTGTGACACGCGCCTTGCCTGTCCATCACGACGCCGTTGATTGCAAAGCTGGTCGCCTGATTTGAAAATGGGCGTATCCATGTGTTCCAGCTTGACACAGTTGACACCGACGTAAACACATCGTGAAACGTGCGCCTCAGATCTCCTTCCTCCCACCGCGTCATTGCAAAGGCCTCATCTCAGTTTGTGACGCAGACTGTCCTCTTTGTTGTCCCACAAGGCCTGACCCCGATGACATCATCACAATACCATCCTCCTACAGCTACCAAAGATCTTTTTTTGCGGATGATTGTCAGAGCTGCTCAAATGCCAATGTTTATATGGTATTAATTTACCTGAGACAGAATCATGTGTGTTTTCATTTCTTATGTTCATACTATAGAATACAGACTATAGCTTTAAATGTGACCCTTCCAGTTGCGTAAGAACTTCTTTGACTGTTTATCCGGACTATTAAATCCTCTCAGACACGCACACACGTGCATATCAGCGCCTATATTACTACCACTTACATCTCCAACACGGCCCGTCAGTCCCTATAGACGCATTGTCTCTGTTCTGCAGCTATTGTTGTGCCTGTGGGTGGGGTAGTCGGGTGGATTAATGTTTCGTCGTTGTTTATTCCATCTTCTTTTTTTTTTTTTCTTCTTCCCTTTTTTCTTTACCCTGGCAACATTTCTGAGCCTGCCACTGCCTGGATGCTGCTCTCTCCCTCACAACCACACACACACACACACACACACACACACACAGATAGACCCCAGCACAACCCCAGCACCCTTCGGGCCTACCTCTAGGGGCCTGAGTGTGATGAGCTGCGCCCATCCCTGCCGCCTGTACTCTCAATCTCTATCTCGACCCCAGCAGAAAGCCAGGGAAATTACGCGCCTTTTCCTGGAATGTGATTAGATTCCTGATGTTGGCAGCCACACATCTCTGTTTTTTAATTGGGTTCCGAGGCGCGACGAGATTAGCCTCGTGACATCATTGATGGTCTGTTTGTGTGTGTGTGTGGGGAGGTTGGTGGTGTCTGCTGATAAGAGATGGTAAGGGGGTGTCAGGGGCTTTTGTGGGTGAATCCCCCCCCCCACAAACACACACACTCCCTCGTGGATGATGCTTACTAATAGGGTCTGTGAATGTTTTCTTTTCTTGCTAGCACATATGTGTGTATGTGCACATGTGTATTTGCTTGTTTAGTTTTTTTTGACAGGATTGTAACGTTCCTCTGTGTTCTGTGTAAAACATCCATGCAACGTGACGGTCGCATCTTGAAACAACTGAACAGATGTGTCATCGCTCTCTATCACAAATCATGTTCACTTAGATTATTCCATAAACTCAACCCTTAAAAAAATCTGTTACAGCGTCATCCTTATGTAACATCCCTCTCTGTATACTGTTATTTATGAAGCATAAGAGTGTCTGGCCTCATAAAAGCAACTGTCCTCGAGCCACCCCACAAAATCCTCTGTACTTCATATCCATACTGGATTGTAATTCTTTCCTGGAACCATTTTTAGTTTTGATGTCTTTTAGTCAGTCAAGTTTTGCTGGTTCAGTTTTGTTGTATTCTTTTGATCAATGGGCAGCCTCCAAAATGCAGGGGAGTTTTGATGGGGTCAGACGTCTTTTTGTTCTGAGCAGAAATACATTTCTGCTGTTTCAAATACAAACAAGATTTGGATTTTTCAACAAATATTAAATATACATAAATATATGTGAGGAAGAAAAAAGTGGTTCAGCCAAAATTAGTCAGGACACTGTTGATTTATGACAAATACAACTTATTCTCAATCAGTTAACTTGAACTTGAATAATCTAGATTATTTAAAGGAGTGCTCTGGTTTAACAACAAATAGACAATGTGGCCTCTCTCACTTCAGATTGTACCTCCTTTCCTTTTGCTACATTGTCTGATTTTGCTGTAGGCAACACAGTTTAATTGCCTCGCTTCGTCTGTGAGTTCTAGCCCTGAGACCAGGCTCCCTGATCTCAACAATATGGAAACCTTGATCGTTTGGCAGAAATTGTGACTCCCCCACCCCCACCCCTTCCCCCAGCGCTAGACTGTTGCGCCTCATGAAAATAAAACAACTTCCTGTGTCTTCAGCGAAACATCGGTATCCATTTTTTAGGTCTAATGAGTGGCAGCACCTGTTTCCTGAGCAGTGGATCTGAAAGCAACAGTGCGCAGGAGCTGATTCAGGTTCACTGACAGAACTACTGAAACTTTCACACACTGCCATTAGTGAAGGTCACGGACTGTATGAATGGGGGCTGATGGAGGTGGTTGGGGGTGGGGGGGGAGCGGTCGTGGGTGTAAAGGTCTTCCACTCCTCGCCTCCTCACCCCGCCATTAGCTCGCATCCCCTCCTCCTCGGGCCAGAGAACAATCATCCTGGCGTCTGATACTTCCTGCCCGGCAATAATTACCCCACCTAATTAAAACTTAATTGCTGGCCTCTCCGACCGCCATCTTAAATGAGCAATGGGAGCCGGGGCGGGGGCGTAAGCCTGCTGGGATGTTTGTGTGGACGGCAAATTGGTTTATCCCTATCAGATTCCTCAGTCCCTGGCCCCGCGCACGCTACTGCGCCGCTCGACTGCCCAGAAACAGAAAGAAAGGGAGAAGGCTTAATGTGATGGAGGCCAGACAAGGCCTAATGAGATATACTTTTTTTTCCCCCCCTCACTTCTTTAAACCACACTTTCATTCGCAGTTTCGATTAGTCGGCTTAAAGGAGCCGGCCGTGGCCTCTCCGGGCAGGTTTTACTGGTGAGAGTGATGAAAAGTTTGCCTTATGAGGAGAGAAAGGAAAGGAAAGGAGAGGGGGGGTGGAGGTGGGGAGTGTGTGCGTGTGTGTGTGTGGGGGGGGGGGGTGCGACGCAGAGATAAGGAAGTTAGGATTCATGGCCCCACTGCAAAATCATCAGGGGTAAATGAAAGAGGAAATGCTGCGTTAATCGTTATGGATTCTCATAATTGTTACGATTAAATTTCATAATTGACTAATGGCCAGCTGCGGCTTGCATTACACGCAGGATAAATACATCACATTAAACATGCAAGCTGAGAGGAGATGAGTAGAGATGGATGGATAGATAGGACAGGATGGATGGATGGACGGACGGACGGACGGATGGATGGATGGACGTAGACAACGAGCGCTGCAGGCCTGTGAGCCGTGGACGGCTGGAGGCGTTTTGGCAGGACATGAGTGAGAGCAACAAAGGCAAACGGTATGAGAGTGATGGAGAGGAGGGAGAGGAAAAAAATATTGGTGTGGCGACAGAGGAAGCGATGAAAAGGTGCGCATGGGGGGGGGGGTTGAGGCAGAAAAAAGATGGAGATGAGGAAGGAGAGGGAAGCTAGACTCATGGCCTCCGGGTGGTATTAGGCTGGGTGCCAGGGGGGCTGCTGCTTCTTTTTTTTTTTTTCTTTTCCATGTGTGTGAACTCCGATTTTCCCTAAACCCCTGTCTCTCGCCCTCGCCATCCTTCACTCTTGAACTCTCTCCGCCTGTGCCTTCCTTTCTTCATCTCCATCCCAGGGAAACAAGCACCAGGCAGTTGTGATGAGCAGATAGCGGGCGAAGAAGAGCGTGCGTGTGCGTGCGTGTGTCTGTGTGTGTGTGTGTATGGCGAACAGGGGAGGGTGGAGGTGTGGAGGGGAAAGAGAAAGTTGGAGGGTGATTAGAGAGAGATGACAGGTGACATCCATAAAGGGATTACGGCGCGGGCCTCAAAGACAGGGCCCTAATCCTGGCTTTGTACAGGCGCAGATAAACAGCTCCACTGATGGCTTGCTCTCTTAAAAAGTGAACATGAGCTACACAAATAACTTCCTAATTCCCCCTTTGTAGAAGTGAGTGCGCGCTACAACACAAATAAGTTCCCTAATTCTTCCTTTGTACAAGTGAGCCCGAGAAGCACAAAATAACTTGCTCTTGAGGTGTTTGTGAACAGGATGCTCTAAGAGGCGAGAGAGACTATGGGTGTTTGTGTGCTCGCGGGGAGGGGGGCCCGTGGATGGGTACAGCCAGGGCCTTAGAGGTACAGTACGTGCTCCAAGTGTGCAATTGTAGTCGGTGGAGTGCTGCGGCGGTGACTTTTGAAAGACTGAGACGCGGGTATTTGACAGAAAAGCTCAGGAATGAGAAGAGTGTGGAGATAGACAAACTTTCGAGCCTCTGAAGACACACAGCCACACAAATACACACCCACAGACACACACACGCAGTTGTCAGTTTGTGGTCTAATTAAGCGTTACCTTAAAGACAGCAAGGGAGGCAAACGCGCAAACACACACACACACACACACACACACACACACACACACACACACACACACACACACACACACCACACACACCTGTGCTGCGCAGACAGGAAAGACCACCAACTGAAAGTCTGGTTTCCCATATAGGAGCGTGTACGAGTGTGTGCGTCAGCATGTGAGCGTGGACTGTCAATATTTTGTGTGCGCAGGCTGCCTGGGAGGGCGAGGCTGGGTTACTCGAATGCAAGGCAAGGCACAGGGCTGCGATGCCGCACGCGTTTCAAGCTCCCGACACAGATTGCACGCGACACGTCGATTCATTGATTCAAACGATTCACATCTTCATCGATGGATCGCGATAACGGCCGAGCGCTGCTCGCGACGTGGAAGTCTCCGTCTCCCACCATTGGTGTTAAAGCGCGTGTTCCTTAAAATTAAAACCGCATGGCTTCCTGTCTTAAACACTGACTCTTAGGTGTGAAGTTTTTTTCTTTTCTTTTTTTTTTCCACCTTAAAACCGCTCTTCAAATTTAGAGGCCTTCACACACAGTGCTGGGCTTTCCTGGGCCTGAACCAAAGCATAAATTTGAAACCTCATTCCAGGTACAGGTGAGACCTCATCGGCCACGCACGCCCGACTGCTGTAAAAATCTGCGAAACGTTTCGAACAGGCCGGGACAGGTGCAGGGAAAAGTCTTGGAAACCCGCGTAAAATACATTTCAGATGGAGTCCCAGCTTGTTTCGAATCATGGTGTAAATTAGAAAATTCGTCCCGCCTTTGTTTCAACTGTGCAGACTCTCTTTGTCGTTTCCCGGGAGAGAAAGCATTGTCAAGAGTTATACATTCTCAAGCTATAAGTTCTCGATGGCAACTCTGCGAAAAGGAAGACATTTGGCCCGACAGTACGCAGCTTTAGCCGTTGTAACGCAACGGCACCAGATGAGAGACTGAGCGAGACGCAGTGACACTTTCTCGAGGCCCTTCCTCAATAAGTGTCAACACCTCGACGCAAAAAAACTGAGTATAAACAAAATAACCCTGCAGAGATCTATGAGCAGCCTCCTAATGTTTCAAACAGGTTGGGACAAATGCAGCGCGAGTCTGGTAAAAGAAAAAAAAGGAAAAAAAACACCTATTTACCTCTCAGTCTCAACTTGTTTCAAATCACGAGGTAAATTTGAGCTCCACTCTGCTTTTGCTCAACCCTCAAGCCTGCTCCGGTTGGATGCAGGATGAGAAAGTTTTGCTTTTTTTTGCAGCTTTGTTTTTACAGAGCATAGAGCATGATTAGACTCAAAAGGTCGGACCTTTCCCCCTGTGCTTAAGAGGACATTTCAACAGGGACAGATTTCGCTGAGCCAGACACCGTCGAGCTGGTCCCAGCGACGTCTCTGGGTGTGTTTGAACGGCTCTGTGTCATCGCCGGGTGTTACACATGCACCTTAGCATCCAGGCTAACGCGCTAACTTAAAGATCTAGAAATAGTCAAGTCACTCTCACCCGCGCTGCATATCACCACAGCGTTCCCTCGCCCAGATTGCAGATGGAGTCTAAACTCGGCGTGGTTATCGATCCAGGAAGACCTCGAGCAGGTTTTAAAGTCGCTGGCAAGCGCGAGAGGCACACGACCCGCTCTCTCTCTCTCTCTCTCTCTAAATAACGCCATGCACACTTCCAGCTTAATTCGGCGGGCCGTGCCCTACGAGAACCAATCGCATCCGGGCTGCGCTGGGGAATCAAAGCGTTTATCAGTGAGTCTTTGGCAGGCGGCGATCTGATCCACACTCTGGAGCCACCAGCAGACGAGGTTCTCCCTGGAACGAGATCTGTATGAACATTAGACATGCAGCGGGCTCTGCCACCTCCCGGGGCTGCTGGCTTGGCCACGGACTCTTGGCCTCGTTCGGGGACTGTGAGCGGCCCAGCCGCTTGTTATTTTTAGCCCCGCCGACACAGCTCGCGAGCACTTTTAACTGTTGAAAGTTAACAGCGTGCGTTACTCATTCACGATGCCCGCAACCCCCGCCGCCTCCACTGCGACCCCCTCCTCTGCCCGATTCCTCCCAACGAGCGACTCCGACAGGCAACCTGACAGGGTCGGACCAATTCTGCGTTAAAAGATAGTGTTTTGATTACGCCGCCGCCCATCCGACCGGCTTTGATAGCGGCGCGGCTCCCTCTGGCCCTCTCTTTCTTCCTTTAAATATGCACGGTCAAAATCTCTATCTGCTATTTCACACTTCGCCTTTCATCACTCTCCATTACCTGGTAATGAATAGATCCTTGCTCTTTCTTCTCCCCCCCCCCCCCCCCCCCTCCCCACCTTCTGTTAACTTCATGCAAATTAGGTACCCCTCCTCCTAGCGCCGCCGCCACATGACTTTGTGAGGTATAAAAGTAGAAGGGGAGCAGGAAAGGCAGGTCTGCTTAATGGCTTCATTTTCCCCCTTTCATGGCGGCGGGATTCCTCCCCCTGGAGCGGCGAGCGGGTGACGCGGGGCGCCGAGATGTGTGGGGCCGATGCGGGAGCGGGTCCGGCATTGATTGGACGGCTATTTTGAGGGCTGCCGCGCGCCATTGATCCTGGGAGAAGTTGAGTGTGGGTGTGACCGGGGAACAGCCGAGAAAAAGATAAAAAATAAAAGCAAACAGCTAGAGACGCGCACAGGCACGCGAACACACACACACACACACGCGCGCGCACGCGTCTCCGCCACGCTCTCTTGTTGCGCACACGCACACACACACGCGCGCGCGCTCGCGCGCACACCTCAGCCCCCTCTAATAATCCGCTAATCCTGTTTATCATCAGCCAGCTCCTCTTAGTGCGAGCGATACATGAGAGAAATCACACTCACAAACGCACTCCAATGTGCAGAGCCGAGATACAGTATAAATACACACATCTCTATTTCTTGATTTCTCCCTCAATCTTCGCTCCGTTTTGCTGTTTTGCGCCGCGCTCTGTTATGCATCAGCCGTGCCGTCACACATCACAATCCCACATCAATGCCCGGCCTCTCCGCGAGACGAGTGTTTGCCTCTCGCCTCTGTGTCTGGGAGAGTTGGGCTAAGCCGCACTTCCCTCGCTCTCCTCATTTCTTCTTTAACTCCACGCGCTCGCACAATGACTCTGACACGTCCACGCGGGACGGCGCGAGGCAAACCGAGCCCCCCAAAAACTACAGCCCAACTTTTTTCCTCCCGGTCCAAAAGAAAAAAAAGCAATTTTTTTGTGTGATATCCCGCTCTGAAAATAGGAATATAGAGTATAATCGCAGATGATCCTGCCTTGGCTACCTAAGAAGGCAATAAATCTATATTTTTCATATTTCTCCTTTTGGGATGCTGATTCTAGGAAGAGCTAAGTAAGTTGTAAATATAGCCATAATCGCCGCTTCTCGTTTCATAAGGTAATCTTCAGCGCTTAAGGGGTCATTGGAGGAATTGCTATTTGGCTGCTGAGACGCACAGAGCAGGTTTACTCAAGCCTGGTATTGTGTAACTCCTGCATGGCTTCTCTTTTGAGGAGAGAGGAGGGAAGGTGGGGTGGGGGGGTGTCTCTTCTTCACAAAAGTGCAAAGTGGTTGAGCATGAGCGTGTTGCGACGGCGGCTCGCTGCGCGTCTCAGCTCCCTGACCCGTGCGGCTTTAAAGACGGGCCGCCGCGGACTTCTTCGGACGTCTTCGGAACGTCTGAAACAAAATGTTGACGCCGAAGCCGGTTTTGCTGAGCCAGTGGAAACGCGATATGCTAATGGCAGCATACAGCCTCTCGGGTCTTAAAAAAGTGTTGAAAATAAATTCAGATTGAAGTGCTTAGGAGTTGGGAGAGTACGCGGAAACGTGGAGAAAACGGGTGAATCCAATTGTATGATTTAACACCTGCTGTAATTACAATTTTATGATTTTTGTCCCGATGGAAAACTGGGATGCTAACAATGGTAATGTTAGCAGATTTAGGGCTTGCCACGCTAACCAGCTTAGCGTAGCACATTAGCATGATAGCATTGGTCATAAATTTGCTGTGAGTGGTTGAGGGATGATGGGAATGGGGTCAGTTCTGCTGTGGAAAGAAAAGCACCGGACGGATTCAGACTTTCAGGGAGAAACTTTCACTTTCTGTGATTCCAAATACACGAGCGTACACGAGCGTTTAAAGGTCATGGATTCCACTTGACTCGCGCAGATATTGTGACTGACAGACCCTGCCAAGCACCTCTGACACCTACAAGGTACAAAAAAGAGAAAACCCTGGGCCAAACTTGTCATTGTGTTCAAAATGCCTCATGCAGAAAATCCCACTTTGAAGTGGGATGTGCTTCACTCCTCGCGGAGTCTGCAGCAGCGAGTCGCTGTCAGATTTTCCGCGATTAAAACATCTGTGCCAGGCGCCGCCCCTCTAATTAATGTGAGTGATGGCTTGGCAGCGGGTGAGCTGTTTAGTCACTTATCTGTCGCCACCATCAACACCTACTTCATGACAAATTACATCCACAACTTGACCAGGATAGATGGAGGAGGAGATAGAAGCGCCCGCGGAGCCTTCCAGCATATGCTAGGAGGGAGGGAGAGAGAGAGAGAGAGAGAGAGAGAGAGAGAGAGAGGAGCAGAGCGGGCCCTTTTGTTCTGATTGTGTTTTCTGCGAGACGCTTGACACTTTGATGTCAGTCCAAAATGTGCTCAGAGGCCTCGGAGGCCTGGGGGGGGGCGGGAGGGCTCCGGTCACCCAGGGCTAGCTTTTGCACGCCGGGGGGCCGTTCCATTTCCTGACTTCAGGAAGCTCGCTTTTTGAGGAAGCTCGGCGGGTTCGATTTCTCTCATTTCCTCCTCCGACACCGTTCCTGGTTGGAGTGCAGGAATGCAAGTCGTTGGAAGCACCTCGCCGGCATCCTGTGGACATTTCCTGACTCCGCGAAAAGAAGACATCCACACAGGATTGACTCGCTCATTGTGGCTGCGAGCTCCGAGTGATAGGCAAAGTGCTCCACAATCGCCGCGCGCGTGCGCTCGCTAGCAATTATGCTTCTCGGATACTTTGGAAACTTTAATAAGTGAAAAAGAGAAGGCAATACGGTGTTAAATACAGCACATGGGCCATCTAAGCTGACATAACCCTATTATACACACATACACAAACTGTCACATACACATCGTGGGACACTCGCACACACACACAGACACATGCACACCCACAGTAATTTCCTCAGATGGCCTGTAATCTTGCAGGCCTCCAT
Source organism: Karalla daura (assembly GCA_029224185.1). Taxonomy (NCBI): domain Eukaryota; kingdom Metazoa; phylum Chordata; class Actinopteri; order Chaetodontiformes; family Leiognathidae; genus Karalla; species Karalla daura. The sequence goes on along the minus strand of CM055209.1, from coordinate 15,332,107 downwards.
CTCGGCGGCTTAGCCCAGTGGACTGGGGCAGCCGCTGCCAGCTTTCTACCCAGGGCGGGGGGCCCGAAGGAGGGGGGTGGGGGGGGTGGGTGCGTGAGGGGGGGGGCACAGGGGAGCTGCAGGGCCTGGAGGAGCCCCACATGGATTGTATTTGGGAGCCTGAGGCATGAAATGGAATAGGTTTAATCTGTTATCACCTGCAGGGGAGCGTCGGGGCCAGCCTCTGACAGATATAGCGGTAGAGGTGGTGCTGGTGTTGGGATGAGGGTGAGGAGGGGGCGTGGAGGAGGGGAGCGGGAGGGGGGGGGGGGGGGGGGGCGATGGTGGGGGTCGCAGCACCTCAGTCCCCGCTGGTAAATGAAATATCAGCCACTACAGGCGGAGAGTGATATTAGTTTAATTTCTGTGAAGCTCACCTCTCCTGCCTCCCCTGCCCCTCTCTCACTCGCTCTCTCTCTCTCTCTCACTTTCTCTCGCTCTCTCTTTCTTTCCCACATTCAGGATTCAACAGTCGACGTGTGTGAGCCTCAGCTTTGCAGAATTCACCACATGCACGCTGGAAACGGGTCTTTCCGCATCCTCATTTGTTCAGGGTTTCTATTTGCTATCAAAGCTCTCAAACGACCTTCGCTCTGAATGACTCTGATTACTGATTATTCTGATAAACAGTGCTTTTGCCTTGTAGAAAGATCTGAATCCTGGGCCGGGGACTTTTGGTGTGGAGTTCGCATGTTTTCCTCATGTCTGCATAGGTTTTCTCTGGAAACTCCAGTTGCGCCCCCCCCCAGTCGAAAAACATGCCCGTTTCGATCGATCGGAGAAGCTAAAATATCATCATAACACTATGAAGGTACAAACTGATGCAAAGTGGTACCAATCGAGAAAATAAGGATCAGTTGAGAATCACCGAAAATGCTTTGTTAATTCAACAACTTCGCAATCACTCTTTATTTAAAGCCGCTGAGCTTCTCTTCTATAAATCTCTCCCTGGGTGTGAACTGATCTTTCGCAGCGCAGGTTTGACAAAAATATGTCAAACTCGTAGTAGTTTGGCATCGCTGACATCTCAACCACAACATCCTGTGAAGGAGAAGGAGATAGAGAGAGAGAGAGAGAGAGAGAGAGAGAGAGAGAGAGAGGTCTGGTTTGACACTCAGGGGGCGTCAGAGGAGGAGGTGGTGGAAGGGAGGCAGCAGTTTTTTGAAAGCAGTTTTCACAAGCCTTGAAGTGGCACGCCGTCTCTTGCTACTGTACTGAGAAGAAGAACATGAAGGGCTGGGAGTGGGTGCAGGTTACGAGGTAGAAATCGGCAACCGGGGGTGGGAGAAAACGTTGGGAAATTGTGGCATAATAAAACTACCCGTCACACTTCCCCGGCAGTCTCAACCGGCGCCTCTTTGTGACAAATTTAATTTAGGGTGTTGCTGCTCTGTTTCTGTCTCTCCTGCAGACAATAAACCACATCCCCTTTTAATAATGCATCTGTGCGCTCTTCTTTTTTTATAGCGTCGTATCTTTACGGTGGCTGTGGAGGGAGGGGGGGCTGTGTGTGGGGGGGGGGGGGTAATGTTGTTGTGGGTTGTTTGTTTGTCATGGTGAAACTGAGCGCAGCCTGGCAGATTGAACCGCTGGAGCTGGAAGTGGCGTATTCACTCCTCTCTTCAGCGAGGCCAGTCATTTCTTTTTTTTTCTTCTTTCTTTTTCCTTTTTTCAGTTCAAGCTGACATGGCTCTAAAAATAGGTGTGGTTGGGAGGTCGATATTTTCACCTACGCATATTTACGAACTCCTACTCCTCACCCGTGTGCGTGTGCGCGCGCGCACACGCACACACACACACACACACAGACACACACAAATACTGTATATTCGCACAGAGTGCTCCACTTTGCCGACATCCCACGCTGTACAAACAGATGTGCCACTCAAGACAGAAAATATTCCATTTCACACCTCTTTTTTTTTTCTCGCTCGGGGTTTATCAACAGGCGGCTTTAAAGGGTTCATGGCACCCAGGAAATTAAAAAAAAAATAAAAAGACTCCAGTCTGGGTAAAACATAGAAAAAAAACTAAAAACACACACTCAACAGTAACACACACACACACACACACACACGCAGGAGGAAGTAGTAGCTGCTACCAGTACTCGGCAGGTGTAAATAGCACCCCATTCGTACACACAAACACACACACACACCCCATCCCTGCCCAAAAGCGTGCTATGCAGTTCACAGCTCGGGCCCCCCACCCCGCTGCGTGTCCGCGTGGCTTGCATCACCGCGTCGCTATGTGGCCGCAGCACAGCGCGGGATCGCTGTTGTGATTGCAATCAAGCGTCCCCGGACCGCTATCGCCGGCCGCTAATTACGGGGGATTAGGTGATCAAACGAGGCTCCTCCTGCAGCGGCGTATTTTGGCGTGCGTACCTGTCATTCTCGGCGGGCGACGCGCACACAGCTGCACATTCTGTGGGAGTGAGAGAGAGAGGGAGGGAGAGAGAGAGAGAGAGCGAGAGAGACAAAAAATAACAAGGAAAGATAATAACGTAATCAACGGTAATGCGACTTTCTTCCTGTGTGACAACTTTCCACTGAAATAACTTCACCCCTCTCGGGTTGACTGTTTATTTTTGTGAGTGCAGAAACTCCGAGCAGAGCGTTGTGGGAGACATTTGTCAGGCGGAGGTGACGCATCTTGCTCAACGGCTGTCAAATGCATCAGTGATAGACCATGGAGGAGGCTGGAGGAGGGGGGAGGGGGGGACAGGTAATGAGGGTGCAGGAGGAGACGAGTGTGCAGGTGATGCAGGGCAGGGCAGGGCAGAGCGCAGGCCTACTGTAAGACATACCGCACAGTAGCCAGGTAAATGGGCGACTAGTGTTACAGTAGCACGATGCCGTATCAGCTCCCCGCGCTATCTGGGCGCGGATCGTATGAGGAAACCCCAACCAAGAGCAACAAGATTAGTCGGTAATCAGATGAGATGTGATACCTGCAACACTCCACCGAGGAGCCAGAATGCAGACGGCTTGGTTGGACACAGGCAGGAATGTAAGAGCAGTGTAGACACGCCGACATCTTCCAGAGTTACATATACACACCGCGGACCTCTACAGAAATCCTAGGCGGTGGGTTACAAAGTTTTGTAATTGTTTGGATTCTAACACAGTGATTTTAAGGCTCCGCCTTGTTTCGGCTTCATGTCAATTCACAACAAATGATTATGCCAAAGTCCACACATGGGGCAGGTCTGAAGCAAATTCTTGATTCAAGAAGATTCAAGTAGTCCAGCCACGAGGAAGTCTTGTGCAAACACTATGAAAAAAACTATACAAAAGAAATGCAATAGGAACATGCAAACACTGTAAAAAACTAGCAAAAAAATCCTCAGATAGAGAATTAGATATATACGAGGGCTGTACAGTCAAATATACAAACCTGGGGGAGGAGCTGAAGTTGTTTCGTTTCATAGTAAACAAGTCATCGTCTCATTATCGGAGCAAAGACAAACAGTGGCAGCAAAGGAAAACATGGCACATTCCCGTAAATATGTGCAGGCGTCATGTTCTTCAGCTGTAAGTTTGTTCGAGGTGTTTGCTGAGTCTGACAGAGTCCAGGAGGAGGTAAAAACTGAAACTGTGTTAATGTACCCACCTGCCAAGGCACACACTTAGACAATCATCGCACGGACCTCTCCCTCTGTCAACACACCTACTACTATGTCACTGTTGTTTCTGGTGTGCACTTACTGGATGTCGAACTCCATTCCTTTAAGAGCAGAGTACTATGAAACCACTTCCTTCATGCCGGTCCAAGTTCAGCTCCGCGGGATGCCGCGGGGTGACAAATCTCCAACCTCTCGATGTGACATCAGCCCAACGGGACTAGGCGATTGGCTGCTGAGCGGCACTCAGCTCAGTACGGACCCAGATACAGGATCATGGAAGAGGATCTCGTACTGTCGGGCTGAAGTCTTCACACGTGGGTCTGGGGGTGACAAAGTAAGGATGTGTGTGTGTGTGCGTGTGTGTGTGTGTGTGTGTGTGTGTGTGTGTGTGTGTGTGTGTGTGTGTGTGTGTGTGTGTGTGTGTCAGCGATGAGGGCCGGCTGCTGACGAGAGTCTTTCTCAGCAGTTCGGACCCGGCTCTGTTTGGAGTGTAAACATGTCAGAAAGTGTGAGAAATCCTGTGTGTGCACAGCGGCGACGGGCTGCTTTGTTTTGGTTCTCAGGGTAATAATAGCCGATGATGAGCCAGGTTCACTTCAGTCGGGCTTTCTGGGGGCATGCAGGTTGCAGAATGGGGGCTGAAGATGTGCATGTGTGTGTGTGTCTATGTGTGTGTGTGTGTGTGTGTGCGAAACCGGTGCGGCCAAACGAGGACTTTCCATCAGCATCTCTCGCAAAACGAGCCCCGCATTTTCCATCATCGGGCCGAGACGTAAACAGGCCGCAGACGGGGCACTTCTGTGAAATATTATAGTTGCTTTTGAGGAAAAATCAGACGGGCAGAGAACTCCCTGAAAGCAACACCAGCTGATAAGGCCCCCGCGCTGCAGCCGCGCCACTAAATCAAGGCCATCAAACCTCAGTAACGTGGACGATATATAATTATAGACGGACATGATCTCATTATGTCATGGCACATTACTAAACCTCGTTAGACCATTAGCTCCTAGCGGCCATAGTGATTAGTCATGGCTGGCCCCGCCCTTTCCTGCACTCCCACTCACTCGGAGAGGAAGCAGGAAGCCGCTCGCATGTCAGTCATCCCCGGACAGGAAGTGCCTGGAAGATGGCCACCCTTTAATGCCGCAATTATTGTAACTATTGTTTGGATTGATAATCACGCTCATTACGGGGGAGCTGCGGGGAGGGGGAGGAGGAGGAGGAGGAGGCGTGGGGGTGGTGGTGGGGGGGCGGTTGAAGAGGAAGGAAGTTGGAAGCTCTTAGGGCTACGGTTTGTTCCGAGGAGGTCTGACGGACGGGGTGAAGGGAGGGAACGTGCGGCTCCAGAGGGATGTGTTGCCGCTCGGTTGCATGGGAAAGCTTGTTTGTTGGAAGAGTTCGCATTTGATCTGGGTTCCTCGGAGCAATTATCTGGGCTGGTGCTTCCAGAGGAGAGGAGCGATTAACGCGGGCTATAGGGGTCAGGATAGGACAGCACTCAGGCCCACCGCAGGGAAACTGTATATTCTCTGAATTAAAGCAGGGGGAAAAAGGATACTCAGACGTAATTATTGTACTTTTCTTTACACACACACACACACACACACACCCCGCTTCTCCACTGCACGGAGCAGCTGAATGTGAAGTCGAGGCTTCGCATTCAGCAGGAAATAAGAGCAAAAATAAAACTGACAATAGCTCATGACAGGTGGCATCTCGGGAGGTGCTGTTACTTCCTGCTCCTCTCCTCTACACTTCCCCTCGTCCATTCCTCTCGTCGGCTGAAGTGAAACTATGAGGAAACGGAGCCGGTAAAAAGCTAACCGGCTTTTTTTTCCCCACTCTGATTCCCCTTTTCACGTCTCACTCCGTCTGATGTTTTCTCGTCGCAGATTTGCGCCCCTGATTGCAAGGGGAAACTGCTCAGAAGAGTATTCTGACATTATAAATGCGCCTGCAGGGAATTAGATCAGACGATCCATTATCGCTCTAATGCCTTTCATAGCGGCTCTTTACTTTAGCTTAGCATGGAGGTTGGCAATAAATGGGGTGCTAACGACTTGTCGGCCTCTGTCTGAGTGTAACGTGGCTTCAAATAGCAGAGACAGTACGTAAGGGATTCCATTGATATGGGCAAAAACTGAGATGTGGAAAAAAACATGCATTTTAGTTCGACAAATGAGCGAAGATAAACTGACCAGATTAAACTAAAACGGCAGTATTAATAAAATTAAAGCAATCCGCTCCACTGGCACAAATGTTGGGAATTATAATGGAGGCCAGGGAGTCTGAAACCCGGTCGGATCAAGGGCCTTCCTGTGTGGAGTTTTCCCCTATCTTCTCCAGACACTCCGGTCTCTACCCACACTCCAAAAACATGCATGTGTAGTTGGAAAGGAGACTCTAAATTGCCTCTGGGTGTGAGCGAGAGAGTGAATGGTGCGTCTGTGCGTGTTCTATGATAGACGGGGCACGTGACCGAGAGATAGGCTCCGATCTCCTCCTGATGTGATATATGTGTTCAGTTCGGAGCTGAGAATTGTCTGCCTTTGTGACCCACTGGATTACTCTCGTCGGATGAAAGTTTGCGAAGTTTCACATCTTCGCAAACAGGTTTTTCCATTCTTTTTCTTTCACGTTTACTTTATCCTTTCACATTCTTTACTTGTCTTTTCTTGCAAAATACTGGGATGCTTTCACCCTGCCGATCTTTTAAAAAGCAAAAAGAGGCAAATCACTGCTTGTTGTTCTCAGCTCCGCCAAAAATAAAAATTGTTAGCCCACCCCCCCCAAAAAAAAAAAAAGTTTAACTCGCCCCTCGTTAAAAGGAGCGAGAAGGGCAAGGTGAAACGGCGAGCTGACGGACAATGAAATAAAGTGCAAATGAAGGCATGGAGCAAAGATTAAAATGAGAATAGCAGAGTTCATGCATCACACCAGGCAACTGGAATTGCAGCTTGCCGTGCCAACAGAGAGCGTCTGAGAAACCTGGAGTGTGTGTGTGTGTGTGTGTGTGTGTGTGGGGGGGGGGGGGGGGGGGGGGGCAACGTATCACACATGCTTATCAATTACATGCTGGTAATTTCTGCATGTAAGCAGCTCTTTAAAACAGTGGCAGAGAACAGGAACTGCTCATTTTCTGCGGGTGAGTGTGGAGAAATTTGCTCCGGGATAAAAAAAAAAAAAAAAAAAAAAGAAGCCAGCCCCTTCAACTGAGGCAGAGCCAAGTATTAAAAAGCAGCCGGGCGGCGTTCAGCGTCACAACATGCAGGACTGACAAAACCTGTAATTAGAGAAACTGTCAGCCGAGGAATATGGCTGACTGCAGGCACAGACTGTAGCAGCTTGCCAGGAACAATTAGACGGGTGTCACTGATGACCTCCACTTCTCCTTCTTCTTCTCCTTCTTTCTGACACGACGGTAATGACGCTGCTCATATTTGCGGCCCCCGTGCAGCCTCTCGCGTTTCACCGCCTCATATCTGATCCGGGGGCGATTAGCGTGTGAGGATCCGTGCCTGGGAGTGATGCAGATCCATGACATACTCAAACTTGGACATATTTCTGTATTGTATTTAGAATCTCTATGCTGTGTTTTGTTTCTTTTATGTAGCTTTATTGCTTTTCCTCCTTGCATCTGATAAATGGCTGAATGTGAACGTTAATATTCTCGTTTGAAGATCATTTGCCACCTTTTGTTTCCTTAAAAATAAGTTTATTTCTTTTGTCAGATTCGAAGGAGTTTCTCGCCTTTTCCATCTCATTCCCTGCATCAACGTGTGCATATCTCACATTCCTCTGCGTTTGAGGTGGAATATTTGTGGAGACATGCTCTGAGAGAAACATGCCGGTCCAGTTGCATGCGCACACACACGCACGCACGCACGCACGCACGCACGCACGCACACACACACACCTCCTCCACGTGTTGGGCCTTAAAACAACAAAAAGGCAACATTAACATTTGACCCCTGGACTAATCCTGAGACCTGCGAGTGTTCCTCGCATTGTTTCCTAATTGTGTCCCTCCTTAATGGCTCCCTCTGTGTCTGGAATGGCTCGTGGGCTCTGTGCGGTTCAAACAGACTCAGGAAAAGCTAAAAGCTAAAAAGGCCATTTAGCTGTTCCAATGGTTTTAAGTGAGCCGGCAACTCCTCTGGATGGCACTGGAAATGATATTTAGTCACAGTCAAATAGAAACCCCACCCCGAGGAGTTAGCCCTGGTGTCAACAAATGCCTCTCAGCCTCAGATCGTGAGAAAATCTCCCCGCCGGCGTGTCACAGTTTTCCATTCACGTGCCGCAAGGAATTTTGTTTTTTTATCGAAATATTTCTCGACACTAACCACTGATTCTTCCGAGCGTGCGTGTGCTGTTGAGCCGAACGAGAAGGACAAGAAGATGAGAAATCAAATTTATTTACAGATTAGGAATATATAGGTTGGCCAAACACGGGATTAAAAAGGGAGAAAAAATGCGTTCAAATTTGATAGATTTAAGAGATTTTAAAATGGGATTCTGATGCACATAAATCACAAAAAATATACGCTGAAGGGGCTCTAACAGACAGAAAAGGCCTCACAACTGGACGCTGCTGTGGCTGAAGTGCCTGCAGAGGATCTCCCCGGCTTGAAGGAGCGGCACGCGGGGACATACAGCGCGCTGACTCCGCACGTTTTGTTTGCCGATCTTCAAACTTGTTAACTCTTTGTGATTTGGCTCAAAGAGTTCAGGGATGGCTGAATGAGGCGGAAGAATGTCTTTGATAAACACACTCACGGCCCTTGGGGGTAAATGAGCTTATTAGGCAAGCAGGAACACACACACACACACACACACACACACACACACACACACACGCACGAGCGCAGCTCTGGGGTCAGCTGATTACAGGGGTATGTTAGCCCCCCGGGGCCGGCCCATTCATGGTATTTACGTCCATTTGCATTGCTGAGGCTCCGGCGGAGGAGTTTGTTTAGTCCTGCTGGGGGCCGCTGTCCTCCGCGTCCCTCCCCTCCAAGGGCCCGACTGGTCGGGCCAGCTCGCCCCGGCCCAGGGTGTCGCTGTGTTTGTGGACACTACGGGTCGGCTCACCTGGGCCTCATTCACATCTGAAAAAAAAAGGGAGAGAGAGAGAGAGAAAAAAAAGAAAAGAGGGCCCAGTCACGCCCACAGTGATCAATACCGTCCCACCTTCCATTCTCTTCCCGTCTCCCCCTATATTGCCCCCCCCACACACACACACACACACACACACACACCCCACCACCATCACATGAAGGGGCAGGGCAGAGGCGCGTTTTTCAGCCATGTTTGGGACAAAGGTGATTGATCTGCGGCGAATTATCTCAACTTTGCACGGCAGCGAGTGACTATCTGCCGCAGAATGAAAGGTCCCGCTGGATCTGAGATTAAAGGTCTTATCAACATCGGGAATTTTAATGTCAAAGCAAAGTGAGAGGAAATGTCAAGAAAGCAAACACTATCCGATAAATGAGACAGATAAGAGTTAAAACAGCCGGGGGAACACCTGAAAGTTGGCGTGGAAATGAAATATAAAGAGTGAATAAAATGTGTTTCGGTCCGACTGAAGGCCGGGGTCTGTTCTTTTTGGTGTTTCAGGAGAAAAAAATTCAATTAAATCCAAAAACCGGGGGGGGGGGGGGGCAATTCAGTGTGGTTCACGTCGCTGATTGGGCCGTTAATTATCGAGACAAATGATTCATTATTTGTTTCATTGCATTAATGCCATTCGTCCCTTGTCTGTGGCTTAAGTGAAAGTATTGTTGTTGTTTTTTTTCCCTGAGCATAATAGACCCTTAAAATGCACGCATGTTAATTTGGACATGAGACGGGACCGGGAGAGGGATTTCCAAACCAAAGTGCATTAAATCCCGTCAATTCGGGCAGCTGTCAGCCTCTCGTTTCAAAGGAGGATCCGTCGGCGTGTCAGTTCACAGGCCTGAAAGAGCGGGTCAACAAGTCAATCAGGCCCGAACAATGGAGCCGAAATAAAAACTACAGGGGCCAAATTAACATTATGAGCGTGTGTGTGTGTGGCTCTGCATGGGCTGATAGCCGGCGCCAGCCCCCCCACCGACATCCCCCCCCCCCCGCCCCCTCCTTGCGCAGCCAGAGCCACAGAAAACAAATAGGCAATTTGGTTGCATTGTGCTCCCGGAGGTCCACTCGACCCCCGGAGACAGAAACACAGAAACACAGGAGGAGGCCGCCAGGAGAGAACCTGCCGGGCACGGTGGCAGCGTCTGGACGGCGCGGCCCGGCCTCGCCCAGCGGCCCAGCGACATGCACGCCGAGGGGGCCGCGATCGCATCCATGCGTCTGCCGCTTGCATACAAACCCCCCCCACCCCGAAAAAAAGAGAGAGAGAGAGAGAGAGAGAGAGAAGAAAAAAGCACGGCATTGATCACAGCAGAAAGGTGAAGCCAAACAAATTGGATCCAATGCATGGGAAACACATGACCCTCAAACCGTGTCTCCAACTATCCACAAACTACTTTCAGCATAAAAATCAATAGAGGGACATTACGCAGCACTGGAATGTGGGACAAAATGCGCTTAACACTCAACATGTTTTCATATTTTCACCCCCTGCAAATGCAAAATGTCTTGTCCTGAACTTTGTTTCCATTGCAGACCTGCTTGCGAGTGATTATTGCGATTCAGAATTTTATATTTTTATAATGTCAAAATATGGCGAGAAAAATTTACAAAAATTAAAGCCAATTGCTGTAATTGCCACACATTCACTTGAAAGGTGAATATAAAGTGTGGTGACATAAAGTGTGGTTAAAATTTTAATTTCAGCTCTGCATTCTGAGCATTATTACTGTGCAATGTTAAAGCAGGGCCAGAAAATTAATGAATGAACCGAGTATTTCTGGTGTTTTGGCTCCAAGTTTTTAGCTTTTTCTCTGTGCATTTTTGCAGTGTAGCTCTACTGTTTTTCTTGCGCACAAATAATTGAAATCTTCCCCCTTTGGTTGCAGCTTTCCGTCTGCGATGTGTGACTCGTAGGACGTCTCTCGCTTCCAAATCTGTTGAGTTTTATTCAGTCCCCAAATCCCTTCACACAACTGCTCGCTGTCAGCCCCGAGTTCCCATCCGACAGACTTAACATCCAATCATATCTCTGCTCTCACTTCGCACGTCAGATCTTTATCCGCAAAAGAAGAAGAAGAAGAAGAAAAAAAGAACAATCAGATAAATGTCCTGGAGTAAACAATATTTATCTCTGATCTGTGGCATAGGAGTGTAACATTACCCCGAACGGAGAGGCTCAAGTGCTGTGGCACAAGTACCTCAAAACTGCTCTGGCTCTGCCTTTCCACATATCACACCCAATTTACTGGTCTAATCCTGTTAAACACACACTCTTACGAGGCCATAAACACCTCAACACACACATACACACTTCAGCACAAGCACACACTTAAGGCCGTAAACGGCAGCCGGTGGGGCCTGCCTCGCTGTCTGCCCCGGCAGCCACAAAGGTTGCAATCAGGGTGACCTCTACGGTGCGGAGGCTGGCTGAAAGAGGAGCGGGCCTGGCCGGGCCGTAAAGCCTCTCAGCACCCACTGCACCGGCGCTCTAAAGAGCCGCAGCGCCGATTGGCCCCATAAACCACGTGAGGGGTCCCTATCAGACACGCTGGAGCTGGGTGGGACAGATGGAGCCCAGAGATGGGATAGGTGCGGGCCGGGAGTGGGAGTACGTAATTAAAGCAGGAGTCGGGACTCAGAGGAGGCCAACAGATGGAGAGGAGTAACACCCCCCCCCCCTCCCCATCAACTCCCGCCTCCTCTCCACCCTGCCTCCTCTACCTCCACCTCCTCCCATCCCTATTCCACAGAGGGCTGAGGCTGGCAAGCACAGGAACGCTAAGAGCAGAATGTGTGTGTGTGTGCGGTCCTGGGTGTATGATAAGCACATGTTCCCCTGGGTGAGTGCTTGAGTGATCTAACAGGGGCAATTAATTTGTTTTATATACGATTTAACTCCTCCGAGCTCTGACAAAGGAGGCAGTCCTCTGGGAGCTCTGAATGCTCTCTGATACAAACCAGGACCACAGGGGAGATGCGCAATCAGTCCACCACGAGAAACGCCCGCTCATGCCCGAGCTTTCATGTGCACAGACCGAGGGGCGAGGAGGGGCTGTGGATGGGGCTGGAGGGCGGGCGGGGGGGGTGCACATGTAAACTCATTTCCCTCAATGAATATGTAATGGAAACGGATGAGGCTAATGACTCGTGGAGGTGACCTGCTTATTTGCGCGCGGTAGGAGCAGCATCGGAGGCTTTCATCGGTCCCACATTAAAGGAATCTCCCATTATTTATGTACAAGCGATGCTGGCGATATCCCAGGAGAGGCCATCTCGTCTGCGGCGGCGTCCTTTCAGTCTCATTTAAAGCGCTATCTCCGCCGCTCGGAACCAGGCAATGTGACCTTTCCCTTCCCACGGCTGTCCCTCGAGACCTCCCTGGAAACGCGCACATCAGGAGAGATCTGCAAGTGCGGGCCAACTTTTTAAAAAAAGCCTCCACTTTTTCTGATTGTCGACCAGAGTGTAACTAAGTGGTGGGTTTGTTTTGGTTATCAAGTGTATGGGAATGTGCAGATTCCTTGACACGAGGCGATAAAGAGGCCAGCTGCAAAGTTCAGAATCAATAATATTGGCAGTGAGAAAGCTGCATTCATACATATGCAATCTAACAATCACGTTTGCTTATGCTCTGCTTCTGTTCGAGTGCGAAACCCCTCGGAGCCATTCTGAGTTGACTGAGCCGACTTGCGCTTTCTTATTCCCTTTATTGGCAGACAAGGTGCTGGAGTCTCATCAATCCCCCAGCTATGAAAATGATACCTCTTCCCACTCGATCGAGCTGCTGACCTCACGTTGAACACTGCGCTAGTTCCAAACGGGCCTAATATCTGCGTTGACTTTTAAAAGCTAAGAAGGATAAAGAGTTGAAATGTCACTCCGGCAATCATCTGTCACTTTGGACTTGTTTAAAAAGAGAGAAAAATGCAGGAGGAGATCTCTGTCCTGGTCGAGCGACCTCTGATTCAGTTGGGCTGAGAAGGAAAATGTAAAAGTAAAATCAAATGGACAAAGGACTGTTACATCATTCCACCTTTCATTTTCACGGGTGTTGTGATCTTAGAGGCGTTTTCCTTACGATCCTGGAGTTTCTGGATTTTTAAAAGCCTCCGTTTTACCCAAAACATGCACTTTGTGTGCACCCAACAGGCAGCGTAGCTTATCATTGCCCTAATGATGCTGATCCTGTGTCAAGATTATTGATGGGGGGGGGGTCACAGTCGGCGTTGGGAAAATGCTAAGTACCGATATGAGCTGTCAGTGGTCAGCCCTCTGTGAAATAAAACTGTTCACCTCCCTCATCAAAACCCTCTCACACACCCCCTACACTCCCTCTTCTGGCCCTCATTTAGTCTCATTAACCGCCCCCCCCCCCCTGCCCCCACTACCCCTCCCCTCCCATGCACACACCCCCTCTGCTCCTGCGGCGGAGCAGCGACGCTATCTGCCCATCAATCCGTATTGGTCTCCAGAGAGAGCCCCAGGCGCTGGGAACCAGGACCCCCAAACGGTTCTCTGGAGAAAGAGGAGAGAGTGGGACAACAGGTTAGATGGCGGCGACGATGGCAACAACCCTTTAAAAAACAGCTGGATCCAGACCAGATAGCAGCAGGCCCCCATTGTGTCCCGGCCTCCCCTAATTAAAATAAAAGACAACCTGGGCCCGACGATAAGGATGGCATTAGTGTCATCGGTTGCAGATATGGAGAGGAGAAAATGAGAGGGAACAAAAGGACGGGAGGGACAGAGTGTGGGAATTATCTGATGAGCTCCACTGAACGGGGCGGCAGCTAAATCCTGTCCGAGGCCGCTGTCCCGGGACGGGGTTGTTGATCGATCAGCAGGGCCGCACATCCAGGGCCCGGAAAAGTGTCTCACGTCGGAGTGATTCCCCGTTTAAATCCCCTTCTTCAAAGAGTGAAATTCAGCCTCGGGAACGAAACCTGAAGGAGCATTTTAAGACAGGAGCGTCAGCAGAAGTTGCTCCTCGGAGGAGGAGAGGCTAATCCAGCCAGCGGATTTACCGGTCGCGTCCTCATTACAGCTTTATAGTTCTGTGAATGTGTGATGCGGCCACAAACAGGAATTCCGTCATGCGGGCGTACCCCCGTCAAATGACTTGTTAGATCGTCACAGATCTAAAAAAAAAGCCCCCACTCTGACGCGGCTCTCTGAATTACGACTGACTGTGTGTCAAACTTCCCGAACGGGAACCACGCAGCAACTGGCCCGGGCGCGAGGAAGTGCGAGCGCGGAACCGCGTCGGGGACGTCCGACCCTCGCTCCGTCGGACCCTCACACGAGCGCGTCTGCCTTGTCGCACTTCGCCGGGCGAGGGGAAAAGCCACGGTGGCGTGGCACGTGTGCCATTTTTACACCTGACGTGGCGTGGTCCGTGACCGCGGGCGACAGCGGGAAGCGAGCGAGCGAGCTTGTGCCAAGTGTCATTCAGCACACTGAGTGTATTGAGGAACTGATGGTGCAAACAAGGTCGCCAGACGCCGGCAAATCTGAGCGCCTCTTGATATTTGTTTTTTCCCCGTCTGAGAGAGGCATCGTCATGAAAAATGGGAGTCCATGGTACAAAAGTGGGTTAAAAAGCAGCGGTAACTGATGATAGTGCACCAACCTGCGATCGGGCCTGAATCGACTCCGGATTGAGATGCTGAGACGGGACTCCGTCACCAGGTGCTGCGTAGACGCCGCTGAGCCGCCAGAGACCGCGGAGTCAGCAAGGACTCAAAGGCAAAGCGAAACATCCTCGGAAAGATAAATAACTAAACAAATAAACAGGGGAACGCCACTTGTAATCGGTATAGCCGCTTCGATAAGCTCATATCTTATTAAAAACCAACATCATCTGCAAATATTAGTCTAACCCCCGCCATCCAGACCCGGAAAACCTCGCCGTGTAATGAATAGCCCTCTGACACAAACGATGACATTTAATCAGCACAATAACCCCGGCCCTCGATCAGGCGGCGTCGCCGCGGACCCTGGGATAGAGTCAACATCTGAGTGTTTTGAGAGGGATGGTTGCATAAGTCTTCTCCCCTCTGCCACGTCAGCGGGGAAGGTGTCGGCCCAGGAAAAACTGTGCGCCGCAGATACGGCCTCGAGGAAGCGCGCGCTCTCCTCCCTGGAAGTGTTCATCAGGCCGTAACCCATTTAGCCCGCGTCTTAATGAGGCGAGAAAGCCTGGCCGAGCGGACCTCAGACACATGGGTAAATATCACCTCGGGGAGCCCTGGCCCTGAACGAACAAAGCACATTTCGGTCTGAGTCACTTTGACACAATTATGCGCGGAGGCGGGATGAAAGCTTCCATCGGAGAGCGAATGCGCCCCGCAATCAAGCCTAAAAACAAAACCGTTTGAAAAAAATAATAATAATAATGGAGACTAAGTGGTTTGACCCCGCGTGACCCCGGAGAGAGACGGGCCAGCCTATTAAGCAAAAAGAGAAAAAAAAAAAGGCATTAAAATCACAGAAAGGAGAGGATGAGACGGAGACACCGGGAGGAGAGCAGCAGATTAACTTTCCTTTCATGCCCTGATTTACAGCCGTGTGTCAGGTTAGTTGAAAGAATTTAATATAGAGTGATCTATGTATCTTGGCAGCCGCCAGGTGTGACGAAAGGCTGGAGATGAGCAGGTAGATTTCCAGTCCTGCAGCAACACCGCACGCTGCGAGAAATGTCTGCCCCGACAACAGCCAGTGTTTTTCGGTTTCCACTCCGCATGAAAGGCCTTTTCCACCCCCCCATTCCCCTCTTCGTTTCTATCCCATGGCCCCCGGAATTCGTCTGAGGGAATGAGACCAGACGCAGGTGGACGGGGTGGGAAACGACCCGCTGCGGTTTCGGCCGTCGTTCGTCAGTGTAAAGTGACACACGTGCGCGGGCATGAACCCAGACCACTCGGAGATTGCGTTCCAGTTTGCCGATATTAGTGTAAACAGCTTTCATCCTCCGGCCCTGGTATCGCGTGACGCTCTATTGCACCGGGATGTGGGGGAGATTTCAACCTGACAAAGAGGTTTGCAGCGTAAAACTCGCCCGTCCCCCAAACCTGGCGCGGAGCATGCGCGGACGTTTCCGACGCTGCTTTTCTCGACTCCGCTGTGACGTGCTGTCACGTCCCCGCGTTGCATTTTGGCGTGCCTGCGATCACCACTTCCTACTCGCGTTGAGGAAGGCACCCCGCGAGAGACCCGGCGCCCCAATTTTAGAAAACATAAGAGTAAAGAGAGAAAAAGAGAGTTTCCTGTCAAACTGAATTTTTATGCTGATGCCGTAGCTGTTGTGGTCTGGCCAAAGTTCTCCGGACAATGGAAGCCAGTGTGTTGTGCTAATACATTGTATGCAAATGTATTTTCCCTTTTGCAAGTAAAATCTAAATGAGCCCACTAAAAAGTGTTGAAACACTGAGCTGAAAGTGCAATCTAATGGAGTATTGGATTTAGGCTTCATGTGCATTAAAGATCGGTATCTTCAAAACCGTCCATAAATCAGTCATTGCTCGGCACTATCTCCGCTGGTTACGTTTGGCAAAAACAACTCTCCGCCCTGTCCTCCCTGTCGTCAGACACAAACCCCGGCGTGTTTGCTCTCGCCGAGAGGAGCAAACTCCGAGCCGTGTCAGTTTATCTTCAGCTGATAGGAGTCGACACCAACACGCGGCCTGCGAGACCGAAAAAAAAAAAGAAACACAGCCCTCACACCTCTCACACGGCACTGCCACCGAGTGATGCTAACGTTAGCGCAGCTCTGCCGCCACGCCGCAAAGCTCCTCGAGCGAACGGAGGGGCCGCAATGCATCACGTGCACGCACACACACGCGCGCACGCACGCACACACACACGCTCACTCATACAAACAAACACACAGAGATTAAATCTGGGCTGGCTACTGCTGGCCTCTCACTTTGATGAGCCAAGGAGCCAAGAGTCTGGGTGCTGGATTAAGATGGCTGAACTAGATTCACAAACACACACACACACACACACACACACACACACACACACACACACACACACACACACACACACACACACATACACACACACACACACACACACACAGGCACACGCATACACTCTCGCTCACTCCCTGGAGGGGTTAACCCTGATCCCCCATTCATTTACATTGAGTAGCCTTTTTTTCTCCCCCTGTAGCGAACACAAAGAGTGCCACCACAATGGTTAAAAAAAAAATCCACCTTTGAGATCAGCCAGCATAAACAAACACTTAGTCATCCGAGAGGAGACCTTTCTCCCGTCTCTCCGTCACACACAGCGACGGAGGCCTCCTTTAGTCTGGGCCTGTTAATAAATTATATCAGGGGTCTAAAAGGAATGATCCATATTATTAGAGCTGGGGGAGGCTTGTGTGACTGGCCTGTGTTGTGTTACCCCGCCGAAAGCTCGGCTCACTCGATTCTTGGTGCCGGGTATTGTTTATGGAAGCCGACACCAGAGGCCATTCAGTTAAAAGTGGAGAGGAGTGGATTGATACGGCATGATTTAGCACTTGGGCATCAACTTTTCCATCTATGTCAGTCGGGAGAGACCCTTGATGTATGTGAAACCTGGGTCTGGGAAACGGAATCAACACACAGATCTGCAGGAAAAAAAGTTAAAAGAAACAGCTGAAATTGTGTCAGAACATTGGGCAGAAATGTAAATGGTGATGGCAACATGAGGAGGCCGTTTGTGCATTTTTGTATTTTTAAGCATTTTAAGCTAATGGAAGGGAGTGAAAAGGAAGGATGTTATCAATGTCTTGAAGTCAGTGAATCTTTTGTCCGTGTCTCAGAATTGGAGTCCGCTCAGAGCTCGGCCCTTTCATAGACCATTTGAGTCACTCAGGCCAAGCAAATCATTATAATGCAATGCAGGTCATCAAACTGGGGATGAATTCAGACTCCGAGGTGTTTAGAGTTAAGAGGAGAGATATGCTGCTTTTACTATGAGATGTTATTTTGGAGGATAGTTAATATAGCGTTCGTTTTCATATTTGATTTAATGTGTTTTTAATTTTACACTTTTGAGACTCGACCGGAATACAAAAACACCACAGAGGGGCCAGAGAGAGCAGCACATCTTCACATCAAAGAGGCTGCATTTTGTTTATTTCGTGTTAAAAAAAAAACATCTAATATTCTGTCCATCTGGTTACTGGTGATAAACTTTCAGTTCCCTACTGTACATCTTCCTCTTTTCACACCTTTTATCGAGATGTGATTCCTCGGACGGCTTGCCTCGCCCGCTGAAAAGAACCCAACAGAAACGTTCAGATGTCTGTCACCGCAGAGATTTAACAATGAAACACTTGCATAAACACACAGAGCATTTAATACTATGCGCGTCTGCGAAGTGGAGCGCCCCAGGTGCTGCAGACAGTAACCGGGCAACGGTGTCTGGGGTTAAGGCCTGTAGGATTACCAAAGTGTATGAGTGAAAGGCAACAAGAGTGCTTAAGTATCCACCTGATCCTTCGTTCACAAACACACACGCGGAAACACACACCAATCACTTAAACATCCACACCTGTAATTAGCCATTCCGCCATTTGGGGGTGGCCGCCAAGATTTCAGAGCTGAGTGTGTGGGAGAGTGTGCGTGTGTGTGTGTGTGTGTGTGTGTAGGTGTGTGTGTGTGGTGCGCTCACTCCTTCGACACTTCGACCACATTTGTTTGATAATGCATGTGTGAAAGATAAAGAAATAAAAGTAGAAAAGGTAATTCAGTCGGTAGCACTGTTCCGCTCCAAACAACACAGCACCTGAATCTGACTCTCAGGGCAAAAGTAGGGCCTCCTGCATGTTCTGGGTCATTCATTTATCTAACTTGGGATGGATGAATGTGTCCAGCTACTAAATTAGCTCATCTTAGCTAGGCACGAGCATCTTTAGCTTCTAGCAAACAGCTAAGCCAAGGCCTAGCTGTCATGTTTAGCCAAGGTGTACTTAAACCAAACAGCTAACTAATTGCTAGCTAACAGCTAACTCAACTACCTCAAATGTCCTGACTTGCAATAGCATCGTGTAGCTAAAACAATTAGCCTAGTGGCTAAAACAATTAGCATACTCACTAACAATCAACTGGGGTTATCCTTATGCAGGCTAAGCTCTTAAACACACACTAATGCCAATGCCAATTAAAAACCGAAAAGTCATCGCGGAAAATTACGTTTTTCCAACTTGCCAACAAAAGTGCTGTCAACAAGTAGCCAGAACAGTCAGTCCACAAGGGTTTCATCACCAGACGTGATATCACTTACAGCAGACAAGGCAGAACAACCTACACAAAGGATGACACGGCAAACTATTCCAGGCTGATTTAACATCTCCCTCCGTCTCCCTCTTATACAACAACGTTTTGTTCTCAGTTCAGGCTCATCTAGCACCCTTACGTGCTGTGAAGAGAGGAGAGGAGAAAGACGAGACACGAGCGAGAGACTGCCAAGCGCCTCGCACCTCCTCATTGCCCCCAAGCGTGGATTTAGACGTCCATTATTGTGCAAGCGTTTCACATGTTTATTGTCCCGCGCAGAAACCATTCACTCTGTTCTCAGGCATTACTCAACAGATTTCTTCATTACCGCTGCAGTTCAGCACCAGGGGAGATGCAAAGAGAGGCGGAGGAGCAAGAAAAGGTTGCGACGGAATTGTCTTCGACAAGTAATTTCGTGAAGGGAAAAAAAAAAAAGAGGAACAAATTAGTCGCTCTAATCGCTGTAATTGCTTATGGTTAAATGCACAGGGATGAAATGCACAGCTGAAGCAACCATTGTAATCTCTCAGGATATTATCATTGCTATCTCTTCGACACCATGAGCTCAAGCTCCTGGCCGATAGCATGCTCAGCCCTGGAGGTGTGGGCATGTTCTGACTGTTTGCTCTTAATGCTTATTAAAGTCAGGGCATACTTGGCTGTGGTTAGCTAATAAGAACAAAGTGGTACCAACATAAGCCATTTGGAATAACAGACGATATAAGCAGTGTGATGAGAAATGTAGATAACGTGTTTATTGGTCTGGGAGAGGGCACAGTTGTTTCAATTTGCAAATTAACTTGAGGAGACAGACAAACGCAGTTGTGGGTGTGGAATCCAAGAAATTGACAGGATTGTTCCCACATAGCTGTCCAAACTAGGGTGTGATGGGAGCGCAGCGCAGGCCAGACAGGGCTGACATCACCTCCAACATTAACCAATGAGCCCTGGCAGGCTGCGAGCTTTCATTAATGCCTGTGTTTCCACATGAAAGCAACATTCGCAGATGTGCTCAGAACTGACACGCGAAGGACGATACAGACACGGTGGTTACGGCACAGCGAGCGGCTTCTGTGCTAGAAAAGCGACCACTGAATCTAAAGGCCGTCAAGGTTTGCGGGTGAGAACCGAGAGTGGAAGCGAGAGCAAAGATCTCAAACCAGGGGATGAAAATTAAAACCGAAACACGGGACACTTTCATGGTTTCACTTGCAAACGTATTTCTGTGTGATCATCACCATCCAGTTTTTGGAGGGTGATAGCGTCATCGTGAGACAACAGTTTCAGAGGAGAAATGACAGGCTGATCAAAGTCGTTTGGGGGAGGGGTTGGGGGGGGGGGGTGTAGAAAATTAGGGGAGACAGACAGACAGATTGCTGCCTATAATTCAACAATAATTTGTGAGAGGAAGCAATTCCATCTGGAACGTCGCCAAGTCTAGGCATTTTACAATCACAGCAGACTATCATTACATCTTTATTAATTCTAATAAAACCTGGCAAGTGTGATTGGATGAGTCAGCCCTCCCACACAGTCAGACACACAGTCCATCATTTGTCTTGTAAAAGTCGATCAAAATGGTAACAGGACAAGTCCCCTGGGTGGATTTCTTGCTTACCTTGGATGCCCTCTCATCTAGGTCTTTGTCTTTGGCTGATCATATTAGCTGCACCTGGACTGAATAAGTTGTTTATATCCCTGGTTTAGTTTATGCATTTTCCAGTGCATTTATCCGGAGTCAACGTTAATGTCACAACAGATTTTATTAACTTGTCTTGTTGTATCCAATAAATGTAATTAACTGGTACAAGTCACGTGACCAACGAGGTGACGTCTATGTTTTGCTGGTTTCTGCTGGAACACCCCCGAAGCGAAATGCCATTAAAGACACCAAATACTGAACAAACAGAAGTTGAAGCCATCCGAAAAAACAAAAACAAGAGAAAGAACATTTCAAGTTGTATATTTCCTTCTGATCAACCGTCACATTTATTTCTTAGTCATGTAATAACCACAGGCCTCATAAAACAGACACACACATACATACCCTTACTCACTTTCTAATAAGTGATTATGTCTGAATTTATGAATTTTAATTGAGTTCTTATCGAGGGGTTATTGGTTTCTATCATTTGGGTAAGCTATCAGCAAAGTCAATCATCTACTTCTATGCATGTTAATAAGTCAGTAATAAACTGTCCTGACAATAATCCATCAAGTTTTTTCATTGCAAAAGTTGAAAAATTGTTATTAATTAATTTTTGCACAGGCTCAGAAGTAGACCTGCTCGGGTTAGGTTCACGAGCAAAACTTGAACCGAGCTGTTCACAACCTGTGAATGGCTTGCGCTTGAGGGTGCCTTTGCATTACGTCGTCCCACACTCAAAACAGGACGCAGCACGGAGGAATCTGAGAGTTGCCGTCGCAAGCCCATTGAGAACAAATGCAGCCCAATGTGGAGCCGAGATGCGAGGGGAAACAGCCTGTTGACGGCGGGTTTGAAAGGCCTCCTTCGGCTGCCGCCCTTCCTCGCGCTGTCACCCCGCCGTCCCGGCTCTCTCCATCGGTGTAAACAGGGCGCTGCACCCGACCGAAGGTGTTGGTTCGAAGGGCGGCGCTCGCTAACCACAGTCCAAAATTAGACCCCACAGCGACAAGGCGCTCCGGGATATTTATAGCAGCGCGAATGAAATCAGTAATTTTCCATCGCGCCCGGGGCGAGAGTTCAGAGGGGCGGCCAGCGCGTCGACCCGGTGTTTTGATTTTGATTTGTTCCAAATGTGCTTCAATAACGCACGCGTGAAGCTGCACTTTTTGCCCCGCATCTGCGAGTGCGTCCTTCATGTGGGGTTTTGCACGAGATTGAACCCTCACCGGACAGCGGGAGTGCCGCTCGCAGCGTTGCAGTTTCATGTTTTTAAGGTAGTAACGACAAGCAGTGACCTCGGTGGTAATGATGAGACCAACGACAACCGACCGCGGCAACAAGAGCGCGGGAACAAGTCGAGCGGCAATTTAACTGTTATTTACTCGGTCTGAGCGTTGAGAGCAAATTGCCTCGTCTAGTCCCCGTCTGTACTTGCTAGCGAGGTGAGCGTAAACTGCTGTGTATCTTCGCGACACCCAAATACCTTGTATGGGAGTGCTTAGACTTAGTTCTGCAAGCCGGCACTCACTGTGACTCTTGTGTGTGTCCGCAGGACTGTGTGTGTGTGTGTGTGTGTACGCCTGTGTGTGTGTGTGTGAGTGTGTGTGTGTGTGTTGCATGCCTGTGTAACAGAGCCCTGGTTGGGCCTGAGTGGTTCTGATCCATCCATGGCCGGCATTCGCTTCCAGGGCTTCTCGATTGCGCTCTCTCTGTGCGCGTCTGTGTATGTGTGTCCTAGCGGGAGGCTGGCAGCGGGTTTAGCCACAACTGGCACCGGGCCACCCCCTCCCTCCCCGCTCTGTCTGAGAGCACAATGGGCGATCCGGTAAAACAATACAGGCCCAGGAACAAGGCCCTCCATAGAGTGAGTGACACACTATCCCTGAAAGAGAAACACTCCAAAACGCAGGGCGGCTGAATCAGAAATAGAAAGCTAATTTCTCTCCCTCCGCCACTTTACTCTCTACCTGTGACTCCCCTCAAAGCCGACGGTGTTATTTTACCCCGAAGCAGAAATTGTCGCGCAGTTCGGCTCTCGCACGCCGGTTAAGCCCTCGCCCAAACGGATTCCTCAGGAATTGACAACGGGCGAGTCATTTACAGCCGAGGGTGGGCAGCCCAACACAGTCAGATCGGCCCCAGTAATAACAGGACGATGACTGAAGTCGCGATTTCTTCTCTGTCAGCGCGCGTTTGGTGGGGAGCGGGATAATTCAATGGAACCTCTGCTTCGTTTCTTTCTTTGTTTTTTTTTAAACACCGATGATGTCAGCGTGTGAGTCACTTTCTTCCTGGGGGGTGGGGGAGGGGTTTTGCCATTTTGCTCGTATTCGGGGCCGGTGCGCAGAAAGCTGCTCCGAGGCCGTTTTGACTCACAGGAAGCGCTATTCTTGTTTACGTGAGGCAGCGCGGGGGATTAGCACGCACCAGAAGTGAGCGCGGGGTGCCTCCCGCACCGATCGGGATCGCGTCTCAGTTCGTGTGCCCGGAACCCAGAGTGCACTTGCCTCACCAGGAAGCTGCGTGGAAACCCGTTTGTCGTAAACCGCTTATTTTTGGAGAGAAGGTGCGCGTTTTTTTTTTTATGTCTCACAGTGGTTCGCAATCTCTGAACCAAGCAGAGGACAGGTTGGCTTCGGAGACCGCTCAGCCAATGCCGACTGATTGATTGAAACTGCAAGTTATTTTTTCAGTGTTTGCGAATGTCATCCAATAACTTTAATTTGATTCCTAGCAGACTTGCCCTGACATGCGGCAAAGGGCGATTTGAACAGGGCCCTGCCTTGGTGTCAAAATCTGAACGTATCAAGTTTTTTTTGTTTTTTTTTTGCTTAACATGATCACTCCCCTGTTTATCTCAGCAAAATGTATTACAAGCACCTAATGTGATTAAGTAATGAGTCACTGTTCTTGCCAAACACGAAGGTATAAGTAATGACCACATCAAAGCTGAGGAAAATCTGGGTTAAGAGTGTAATTCTGTTTTTGTACGATTTTTTTTGTAGGAGTTTATAGAACCAAGCAGTCGTCTCCACAACTATCTACGTTGAATTTCTCAGCTTGAGGGCAGGGACTCTCTCGGCGCAGCAGGAACCGTTAGTGACGTAGCTGTACACTGGCTGGTCAAACACATGAGCCAACAGCTGCCATTCTTGAGTGGCCCGGAGAAAAGTCTGGTCTGTTAAAAGTCTGTTACAGAGGAAATTCAACGGGATTTCAGGGGTGGGCAAGTGGAACACGAATATTCCCTGTGTCTGTGTGGGTTTTCTCCGGCTTCTTTGGTTTCCACCCACAAACATGCATGTTTAGGCAGATTGGAGACTCTACATTGCCCCCGGGCATAAGTGAGAGAGTGAATGGTGTGTGTGTGTGTGTGTGTGTGTGCGTGCGTGCGTGCGCGCGTGTGTGTCCTAAGGTGAATCAGCTACCTGTCCAGGCTGTGTTACCCGCATCTCACCCCATGACACTAATTAATATGAAGCAAGTTGAGAAACTATTAGTGATTGCTTGATCTCAGGGAAAGGAGACTTCAATACTACTGTACCTGTATTGTAATGAAAATGCAAAGAAGGAGTGATCAAAAGATCCCCATGGGGTATTTTGCTTTCTATTTTAACATTTTCTTCTGTCCAGATAATCATTTACCACGCTTTTACCTCTGGTATTTCCAAAAATCTTTATTAGCATGTCATCTGAAGCGTTACAGGGATTTACAAAGAGGCCATTTCATTTATGACAAAAACAGTTTGTTTAGGTTATTTTTGCTGCGTGAAAATATAAAATGTTTAGATTTTTTAAAAAATATTTAAAGCTTAAAGGATGAAATCATGAGAAAATTTAAGTTAAGATGAAAAAAGAATGGAACGTGTTATTCATATTGTTATAGCCTTGAATGTTAAGCAGTTAGAAGTCAAAAACAATTTATTTTCATGGATATTGTACTGTAATGTGTACCACAGAGGGGGAGAGGGAGCTTAGTTAAAGAAAGCATATATTCCCACAAGCCACAACTATATTCTTTGAGATGTGGATACAGTAAGTGTGAAGACCCCCCCTCTCCCTCCACACACACACACACGCGCACACACACATGCAAACACACATATATCCACCCACTCAACCACCTACACAGACGCAGAAACCGAGCTGTGACCTGGCCCTGCGGGTCTGACAGGTAACGAAGAGGAGCTGAGCAACCTGTCGATGCAGGTTGAGAAACATTCCACGTGGCCCCACACACACACACACACACACACACACACACAGAGGAAGGGACTCCCTAAAATGTTGGTATTTCACCCAAAGGGGCGTGGCTTTGCAGCACATAGCAGAGCACGCTTCGGTGAGCTCTCAGTCTGCCTCACCTTGTGAGGAACAAGTGTGCGTGTGTGTGTGTGTGTGTGTGTGTGTGTGTGTGTGTGTGTGTGTGTGTGTGTGTGTGTGTGTGTGTGTGCTGTGTCACCTGGGAGATGGTAAAAAGTAAAACACACTTCAGGCTACTGAAGTGAGTACCTGACACGAAAAGAGGAGGACCAGACTGAATAACACACGCAGAGAGAAAAAGGTTTACTGGATGCATGTGTCAAAAACGAGTCTTTTTCATTTGCCTCATATAGTCTTTGTATCAGGTCAAAGGAAAGTGATAGTCTGCCTTGTAAACCTGTTGCGGCTTGATGCAAGTTACCGCAGTCATATCAGAATACAGACTTCCACCCCACCCTCCAAAAACTAGCCAAATTTTTGTAGATGGATATAATAAGTAATTCATGCTATACTAGTATTATTTAGCTGTGTTTTAATTCAAATATAAACAAGTTGTGTTCACTGTATTTACATTACAGTATGTGGGGTGAAGGAATACACTCTGGACACGGACACAACATTCAGTCGAATGCATGTCTCTGGACTGCAAGAGGAAACTGCAGTATTGGGGGGGGAGCCCACGTGCATATGGGCAGAACATGCAAACTCCACACAGAATGAAACCAGAATGTGAACCGGCGACCCTCCAGCTGCATGTGTATGTGCACATGCGTGCGCGGGGTTCCCCTGGGGTTTAACGCCGGGGGATGAAGCAAAGATTGGGTCGAGAGAGAAACTTTCAGATCAGGCGCCAGACGCAGGAAGTAAGAGTGCCCCCTGCCTGGGTGAAACGTCTCCGTGGCGCTCCTCGCCCCCCGCCCCCCCCCCCCCAACGCACAAACAGGAAATAAGTGAGCGTGAGGACGGCGAGCCGTGCTTGCGTGTCATGTAATCACTACATCTGAATCCCGGCGCACTTTATTCATTTATCGAGCGCGGCAGATCCTCCTCTCGGGCGCGCACTCGCTAACAGCAGTCGCAAAGCCAGCGTGGCGTTCCAGCCGCTATCTCTGCTACTTTACAGAGCTGTCACCGAGCAAAATCATGAATCTCAGTCCTCCAAAGAGAGAGCAGCCTTCAGACATGTACTTCTAATCACAAATCTAACGTTCTCCCTTGTTTGCAGATGGAATCTGGCTCATATTTATCAAACACGGCCAATCTCCTGCTCTCCCCTCCCTCCCCCGCCTCCCCACCCCGCCCCTCCTTCCCTCAGGCTACCAGGCGTATCAGAAATGACTGGCACATCGGCACATTTATCACACATATCGCCATCACCATCACTCTGCCACACATCTGCTCGACCCAACACACACACACACACGCCTACCTCAGTTACATTACCACTTATGACACATTACACAGCTGATAAGATCCCTCACACTGATAACGTCACCTTGCCCCAGAAAAGGTCGACGAAATGTGTTGGGAAAAACTATCAAGGCGCGTGCTGGGAGTTTTTAAAACATGCCAACACGTCACACTAGACAGTTGGAGGGAAGAGGCCTAATGGCTTTTCCCGCCAGCCATACAAAAGGCTGATAGGGGAACGTATTTAAAAAGGTACTCCTTTCATTGTTTTCTCTCCAAAGAAAGTTTTTCTTTTCTCCTCTGTGTTTTATGAGGGAGATTAGCCGGTTGCATTTAATTCAAAACGGGCGGATTACAAACCAAAGTACAGTCAAAAGGAGGAGCTTTTCTTTCGTCTTCAAACGCTCAAACTTTTTTTACTCAGCCTTAATTAAGTAATTAAACGCGCAGAAAAGGAAAAAAAAAACATCCCTGCAGATTTCCCGAACGGAGCTTGATTCTGAATTTTCGCCTCTTCCCCCTGCCACGGACCGCGGTGGCCCGTCTCGCATCTGCAAACACCTGCGTGAAGCCTGCATAAACACCTTGTCGGGAGGTCAAAGGTCGCAGCAGCCCTCAAGTCGAAAGGTGTGAATCCGTTCCCTCCCCGGCCACATCCAAACATCGCGAATCGCAGCTCCGGTGCCGTGCAGAGAGGTGCCGGGGGGCGCCTGAGCCGCGCGTCACAGTTTTAATAGCGCCAATTTGTTTAAGAAAGAGAAAAGAAGCAGAAAAGGCATTATTTTTACGTTACGTTAAAGCATTGCCGGGTGTTGCAGAAGCCGCGCAATTATTGTAAACCATTACGTCACGGTTCCAAGAATGGAGGAAGAAAGAAGGGGGAAAAAAAGAGTTTCATGCCACCCTCAAACTTTAAGGCTTGCCCATGACATCATATGTGAACTGCCAGGAGGTCATGGTATCAGCCCATCAACTCCGATTATGCACTTAAGGCTTTGGATGATGAGATTTTGAAAGGTGGCCGACCCCCCCCTCCATGAAAGGGCTGCGGCTTGACTGCGAGCCGCGTTCCATCATCTCAGCCGAGGCCCCGTCAAGTGAGGTCCAAGTCTCTGTCTCGCCGCCCCAATCACACCTGACCACGTTCCCCACTAGGCGGAGAAGTGGCAGGGTGATGAGGTGGAGAGGCGTCCCCGAGGGTGCAGGGGGGCTGGGGGTGGGGTGTGGGGGGGGGTTTCTTTACCTTGCCCCATATACCCCCTGGAGGAGGAGGTCGTGTGCGGGCAGAAGAAAAGAGAAACTGAAAAAAATCCTTAAGGAAGTCAACTGCATCTGTGTTCGAAAGGGGCAGGGGGCCTGGGGGGGAGCTCGTGGGAAGTGCTGCCTCGGTCTCCGGGCCTCGACGTTCTTCATGTCAAATCTTGTCTCGTCTGTTACGCCACTTGAGGAATGCGAGAGGGTCCAGTTTTCAAAAGTTAAACCCCCCCCCCCCCCCCCCCCCCGAAAACTCAAACTCGGAGATGATTTGGTTTACTTCAAAGCCAGCACGACGGCACGCACCGCATCGGAATAATGGATAAAACAGTGCAACACACTTAACTTCATTTAAAGGCATGTTCTTGAATTTCATACCGTCACACTGGCACTACTGTATATCTCCGCACGCCAAAAACCTGTCTGTGTGCACTTCACTTCACCTCTCACCGTGAATTACAGCGAGGTTGACTCACCTTTCAAGTACACGTGTGTGCTCAGATATGAGTGGACTGGTGTGTTTCTATTGTGCGTGTGTGTGTGAGACTTAAAGGTTTAAAACGGGAATGGAGAACGTTAATGTTGCTAGTAGCCCCGCAGCAAAGGAGGGAGATCAACCAATTCTGTTAATGAACAGTTGCTTCTGAGCATTCCTGCATGAAACGCACACACACACACACACACACACACACTTGCACACCTACACACCTGGCCTTACCTATCCCAGCTGTTTCTGTGTTTTCGTTACAATACAATGAGAAGGTCGCGATGGGGCACGGCTCCTTCCCTTTTCCTTGTTCGTATCGATGCGCCGGCCCACGTATTTAATTATGTTTGCCCTGGTTTCGAAAACGGACAGGCGGGGTCGCCGGCATGCTCGCATGTAACCTGACTCGGGCCCACACACCTGCGCCCTCCTCTTTACACCTGCCTCCGCCGTGGCAGAAGGTGGGTCGCGCTAGGAGATGGTGCCGGCGATCGGGTTTTAACTACCTGCCGGTGGTCAGTGGGGTGTGCGGGCCCTGGCATGACCCCCGGCGACCCCGTCCCCGCAGTTCACAGTTCCTGGGAGCTCAGAGCAGCCCCAGCCCTGAATGGAGCGCTAAATGAAGGCCATTATCCGGTTGCACAGCCTCCACAACTGCAGTCCCTCTGGGGCTCCCCCCTGAGGGGCTGGAGAGGGTGTCCATTATGGGTCTTCAGCCAGGAGGCTGGGATGGGGTGGGGGGGTGGGCATCCATTACGGCTCTGGGGGATGTAATGTCCAGATGGCCAGGTGCTACGGAGGGAAGCATCCCACCCTGCAACAATCCCAGCTTTCATCCCCGGCCCACCTCGACCCTGCACCGGCCCGGACCTGCAGTCACACAGGGCTGGTCAAGCGGAGAGAAGAGGAGGAAGAGGAGGGAGTGATGGACTGGGAGATGCTTCCCTGACAGGGTTCACCCCCCCCCCCCTCCTTCTCCTCCTTCTCCTCCCTCTTTCCTTTTATGCTAATGTGGAAATCAGGCCTCCAGGTCGGGGTGTGTGTAAATGACTATCCACGACTATCCACAAAATTACAGTGGAAAGTTTACGTCAGAGACCTGCGATAAGAGTCAACGGCACGTACGCAGGTGTTTCTGACACTTCCATCTGTCAACACGTCTGAACGAGGCAAGCCGACAGGTTTATATAAATATAGCACTTGCCGCATCACCTCCAACAGCCGCGCCGCTCCTCTCGGAGACAGGAATTACCCGAAGCAGAGGTAAAGGAGGAGAAAAAAAAAAAATCTATTTTCGATTCCCCGTTGCTCAAGAACTTGGCAAGTGCCAGGCATGCTGCGCTTTCATTCCAGCCCTTCACCACTCACGCAAACACATACATGTATTCAGAAAGTCGCACACTTCCCACCCACATGCATACAAATCCCACCCCGGCGCACACAGGCCCATTGTGAAGCCACAAAACAGAAACAACGAGCTGCTCGAAAAACACCCAGGGGACTCGCAATTCACCGCTCAATCAATCCAACCGCGGCGCGAGCCGCCACGCACACTCACACGCTCTTAAGGCACATTTAAATGAGGCAAATATGTTTGGTTTTTTTTCCTCTCTTCTTCTTTTTTCTTTTTTTTTGACAAATGAATGAAAAACATGCACACGCAGAGCACCGCACTGCATTGCCCTCGAGGGACAGGCCACCAAGTGCAGATATAGGATTACTAGAATTGACGCTTCAGTCTTTCCATTGTGGAACGTGAAAATCCAATGAGGGGCCTCTAAGTGTATACACTCACACAGAGAACCTGTTCTGAGGTTGCTAATTAAATCTAAACAGGCGCTGACATTGATTTGAGAGGCCATTACCATCCCCTTATGGTCATAGAAGCCTCATATGCTTTACAAGTGGTGTTTGAGAGAGAGAGAGACCACATTTCACTGGTCTATGGGCAACCAGACACAGTGCAACAGTAAAAGAACAAAGTGCCTGTTAATTAATACGTTCTGGTTTCAAAGAAAGGAGAAAACGTGAATGTTTATGGTCCAGACATACTTAGAATCCCAAAAGAGTGCATTGGGTCATGGTTTTGGGCTGCGATGACAGAGAAATTGCAGGAGATGCTTCGCAGACCGAGTAGTGCGTCATGAGAAAAGCGTCTGTCAGTCTGGTGAGGGAGGAGCAGGTGACGTGGACTGAAGGTGAGGCTGCAATAAATGAAGACACCTTCCATTCTGCGGCAGAGTGATGGGGACCGGCTCGCTGTGAGCTCTGTGACGGGATGGGATGGAGCGGACCATCTGGGAGGAGGGAAGTGAACCGAGTCCGATTTGCAGTCATCGCCTCAGCTTTAGTTTCATGTTTTTGTGTTCCGGGGAATTAGGGGGGGGGGAGAGACGTGATCAGACACTAGAGGGAAGTTCTCGGTGTCTTTGCGGAGTTTCGCCGTAATTACCATAAGCTTTGACGGCATTCGGTGTGAACCCCACGCTGAGCCACGCCGGGTGTCTCCACCTGCCTCGCAAACCGGAGCGGAGGAACAATGAAAAAGGAGAGTTTCCGAAGGAGGAATGTGCGGGAAAAGTGCTGCAGAGGTTTGACAGCGAGAAAACTGCCGTTAAACTATCTGCATGACAAGTGCTAATAACTCATTCATATTCCAGTCCGTCCCCCTCTCTGCAGTGGGGGTACTAGCTGCGAGGCATTGACGTCCGGGTGAAGGAAAGTTCACGTCGGTTTGTTTTCCCTGCCTGACGAGCCGTGTGCCAAGAACACGCATGTGGCACGGGGAATGCAGACCTCACGCCTTTGTGTTTGACCCCGAGCCACAAAGACACGAGGTGCACGGGACCGTCTGAAACGCTCCGTAGCGCATAATCGCACAGCTCTAAGACTGATTAGTTCCTGTGATGAAATGAACGCATCAGATGGGAATCAAAGTAACATTTACATTCGGAAAAACATTTAGTTTGACAGTCGTATTGACCGCCAAGGGATAAACGGGTAATAGTATGCTTGTGTAAGAGCAGCTCTAAAGCACTAATTAAACAAGAGGAAGGAGGTGAGGAGGGGTGAGGAGAGGAAAAAGAGGGGCAATTATAGTAGGTAGGTGAAAGTTATGTTTCAGGAAGGGCTGTTCTAGGGTGTTCAAGAGCTCATTGTAGATCTGGTGGCATGCCCATTTACACTTTCCTTCATTAATCAACCAAGTTATGTGATCATTTTCTAAAAATATAATTTCATGACAAACTTGACTGTACAGCGATACAGAACGGTTTTTGTGACTTTACTGTTTAGGTAGTCATTTACTTGACAATATTGTGTTTCGTTTTCAGTCGTTTTCACCATACACTTTGAATACAACCTCCGCGCAGACTGCAGTGGACAGAAACACTGCAGTACACACTCCAGGCCAGGAGTTGGCGGTGTGATTTTGTGATGTGATACGTTCCTCCTTTCCTGCTACTCGCTACAAAACGCTGTGCGCCTGCCAAAAAATGTGGCTCTCATCTCCATGTCGATGGATCTTCACACTCTGGAGCACATTTGCATTTTCCACAAAATTTACAAATGTGACCTCTTGAGGTTGCATGGTTGACTTAACTGGTCTTCTAATATCAGTCTGTTAACAACACCGTCTTGTTTCACTTCTGTGCAAAAAGAGACAAACAAACTTCCTTTGGACAAGGACACTTTTTACCATTCTCACTCACATCACTGTTATTATCACCCGGCTGTGTCACTTTCCCTGGATGGTTTTAGGAACTTGGCTCTTACCCACACAAAAGGCCCAGACCAAAGCTCCACTGGCCACAGGTTTATCTCAACACTCGACTGTTACACCGAGTGTGAAATATATGACAATAACAAACAAGCTGCCATCGCAGCCAGACAAAGCAAACTCCTTTTAAAACGTCTGGCCTGTACAAACTCTATTTATCCAACTTCTCTTGG
Organism: Karalla daura; assembly: GCA_029224185.1. Taxonomy (NCBI): domain Eukaryota; kingdom Metazoa; phylum Chordata; class Actinopteri; order Chaetodontiformes; family Leiognathidae; genus Karalla; species Karalla daura. Next base: position 15,300,029 of record CM055209.1, on the reverse strand, counting down.
TATGCGGGAGTTTTTCTTTTTCTTTCTCATGGGCCAACAATTACAGGAACATTTTCATCTCCCTGGAATTTAAAAGAGAGAAACAAAAACAACACCTCAGACGAGAGAGGAGCTCCTAATGGGGAAACAGCCAAAGTTTTGGAAGGGGAAGAAAACTGAGGGGGTGATGGAGATGGATACGATAAAGGCAGGCATGGGAGGAAGAGAAAAAAAAAAGAAAAAAAAGGCCGAGGCCAAGCGAGAAAGATTGATGAGACGTGATGAGAGGTGTTTTCCTTTTCTGAAGACTCACTTGCTGTCCTTCTCTTCCCTCTCTTTCTCTTTCCTCCCCTGGGGCTGATCCCTCTCTTGCATGTCCGGGCGGGCTCGAGTCGGCACCAGGTAAAACTGGTCACCCGAGTCCTCCCCTGCTTCTTGCCCCACCCTCACCTCCCCTTCAGCTCACCTGCCCCGGGGCCAACCTCCCCCTCCATCTGCCAGCATGAGAAAGAGCAGGAGAAACCGCCCGGGCGCTCCACGGCATTCTGCACCGATGAAACAGCACAAACAAACACAATGCCCCCACTGTTGAGCAAAAGTTTTGCATGAAACACCCCCCCCCCACACACACACACACACACCTCCTCCCTTTCCTCCCCCCACCAGTTGTTTCACAGCAGCATGGTTCCAAAGTGAGCCCATGTATGCATTTGACAATCCAAACTTTTGTTTGTCCCGCTGCTCTCAGCGCCTGGCGACAATGGGCCGCCTCTCAAGGTTAAGCCGCAGATGTGTTAATGTGCGAAGGCCGTGTGATCGGGCTTTTTAAGACATTCGGAGAAACAGCCGAGTGAATGGCGGAGGAAGAGAAGAAAAGGGCCGGGATGAAAGCGGAGGAAAAAGCTCATTTCTGCTGACATGGACGGGCTGCTAAAAGGGGGACAGTGAGCCAGGGTAGCAGAGAGTGACAGAGCTACAATGGGAGCACAATGGAAACTCTCCTTCCCCCAACGCCAGCCATCTCCCCTCGCTGCTTTTTTATCCCCCCACTGTTGCCCCTGCCAGGCAACGACGCAGGCCAGGCTTGTTCAGCAGAGCCGCAATAAGACAACACTAATAAACGCCAACTGGGGAGGAAAAACAACAAACAGCTTACACTTTCAAATTTTACACTGAACTAGTCAGGGCTAATTCCTCCCCCCGTGTTTAGGGGAAAACAGCAGCCCTCGCTAAACCCCCTTCTCTTTTTCCTCTCCAAACCGCCCCATCCCAAGCCCAACCTGTTTATCCACTGTCAACAACACAGGGGCCTGCCGTTGGAGCGAGGCACCTGCTGCTTCCTGGTTCATGGCCGCCGGTCGGTAGGTGTTCCGATAAACAAACTCCGTCTCGTTTGGTTCAGGTGTTGACAGCGTCGCATTCCCCCGTTTCAGCTGCTCCCCCTCTTACGCAACCCCGGACCTTTTTTTCTTTTTTTTCTTTTTTCGCTTTCCCTCCCTTCTCGCCGGGGCTGAGCGTGGTCCTCCGCGCGCGCATTCGCGTCTCCGCTTTGCTTGTTCCGCAGCTTCAAAAACTGCTGGCGCGGGCACCGTTAAGCGCCGCTCTCCAGAGCCTCCCCTGGAGCGGCAGCGGGCAGATGAACCGTTTATCTGTCTATTACGGTACGAACCACACCCACCCTTATTATCCTGAGCGAGAGGCCCTGGCGGAGGAGACCCCCCCCCCTCCGAACTCCGCACTCAGGTGACTTTGATTTGTGGGCTCGCCGAGGCCCCCGGGTTCCTCGGCGAGCCCACAAATCAAAATTAATAATGACTTTAAAGCATGTCATCGGTAATCCGGAAGAGAGGCCGCGTTGTCAGCCCTCCGTCTAATCTGGAGGACATACATCGGAGGCCGCAGACGGAGGGAAGAAGTTATGGTGATTTCTTTGTCCGTCCGCTTTGTGCGACTGTCACTGGAGGTCAAGGTCTATTAGCAGCTTTCTTATCTCCTCCTCGCCGTTTAGACTGCACTTAAGTAAATTAGAGGCCATGGCGAACAGACACACACACACACAGGCACGCACGCACGCACGCACGCACACACCCCTCCCTCAGACTAATCCATCGTCCTCAAGTTCGTCTACTGTCCCGGGCTCTTTCACGGCGCTCCGGATGAACATGAGCTTCGCGGTTTCGAAAGTTACCGGGGGAGTGCGAACTGTGACAGGTGGATGAATCAGCCCAACGGTCAAGGCAGCCAGCCGCCTCGCTTCGCACGATTGTTAGAAAGGGTGATGTCTAGGTTTCAGCTGTAACTTGGAAGGCACTTGGATGACTGTCTGGCTAGATTCTGCAAATTCTCCGCATTCCTCTCAAAGTGACATATTTGAGTTGCTTTGTGTGGCTCTCGGAAATATTTTTCTCAGCCTCATACGGTAATTATAGTTTCAATAGTGCTAGCAGTATAGTACACAACATGTAATAACCATAACTTACTCGCCAAGAGGTGAGGTACATAATTGTGTAATTGGCATATCACAGCAGTAACCATACTTGACTTGCATCCCCAGGAACCTTTCAAAGACCACAAGAACTAAACATTTCGGTCGATGACGTCTGGTTGGGTTTCGGGCTTGTGGTTCCTCTTGAGTAAAATATTGTCCAAGCCTACGTGACTTTCTGTATAGGCACCTGAGGTTTTCTCACGCTCTGTACTTTGAAATGTGTTTGCTGAAGTCTTTCATGGTTTTTAGGTGACTACGCTTTGATAAGACAAAGCTGCTAACCTCTACCACTATATACCCTTGTGTTTCAACGTGTTCCGATGTGACCTGTCGAGTTCCTTGGACTTCTAATTGGATCTTGGGAACAGCAGCCATGGCAGGACTCGTGGAAAGTTCTTGCAAGGTTGAAAACTTTGTTTGTGCATCGGAGTTCCTGCATTCTTCTTGCTGGTCTCGCTCGACGAACACTGCTCTCGGTGTTGTGATCTTTTTCAAACTACAATATCGTGCAATAACATGACTCATTAAGCCTGCCAGAGCTAAGGGCAGGAGTGGAATACTTGAGGCTGCTTCAGGCAACAAAACGCAGTGGGTGGGCAAACACGCTGTTCAACTATTTACCCACAAATCATTTTGATCTCTCAACAATGACAGGACAATTGTTTATTTTCAAATTGTCAATAAAGACGTAATTGGGGTGTTTTTTTTTTTTTCATTACACAAAAACCACCTGGGCTGAAAGTAATGAGCATTTGATCTCACTCCTAAAATATTTCCAGTACCATAAATATGACACTCCTTCCCGTTATTTGTTAACTCTCCCTAACTTGTGGGCCAGGCTCGCATTTGTCAGGAAACGCCGAACGCACATGAGCTGAATCACGCCGCAGTGCAAATATCGGCCGCTAAACATTAAACTGCGGAACTCCATGGTGATGTGATCACAGGCCGTTCATGACCTCTTGCCAGAGCCGCCGCTGATCTCTACGTGCTACAACGGTCAGCCCGGGCCAGCATTACCTCAGGAAAGAGATTTCGCTGTGAAAACACCAGCCGTCTCCGCTGGCTGCCTCCAGTACAAACACTCCCAGGGCTCCCAGAGGGAGGTGGAGTGGCTGTGGGAGCAGAGCGGGGCAACAAGGACCGGGAAAAACCTGGGACCGGGGCTGGGGACAGCCAGGGTTGGGGTTGGAGAAAGGGGAGAGGGGGCGGGGGAGCTGAATCAGGCAGAGAGGCTCTGTGAGAGACATGCTCGACGGTCGCTCTTCTGGGGCTGATTGCAAATTAGGAAGGGCTCAGATTGCGTCAGCGTGCCGATCTGCAGCTGCAAGCCCTGCACGTTTTAAAACAGGCACCTTATGTCTTCCCCACTACGCTGGCCCGTCTCGCTGTAACGTCATGGGATAAACATAACTCGGCTGCAAACGCTAGCCCGAGCGCAAATTCCGGTGACCAAAACCTAACGATATCAATATTGTTAATGTGGTCGCGGTTGGATACATTGCGACCATGTCGCTGACTCTTTAATGCAACAAATCATTCAATCCTTGTCATTCTGTATTTCACTTTCGGATTGAACCTAACCAGGAAAGAGCTGCAGAAGATTTTTCTAGAACTGACTCATCTCTGTTTACAATTTGTTTTAATTTTGTCCAGCTGCATGCAGCTCCTCGGTTTCACTTGTGCGTTGCATTGCATTGTCCGTCAACGACACACACACACACACACACACGCGCACAAATAAAAAAAATCAGGGCAAGAAATTACTATCACATGGACAACTTAACTTGGAATTTCCAGTGTTTTAAGCCACATCTCATGGCCCTCCACGACAACCGCGCAGCCAGCGACAGAGGTCCTGAGGTTCGCGGCGCGCGTCACAAAGCCGGGACGCCGTTAAAGCTCACCTGCTGCGATGTGTGTGCCATGCGGCAGAGAGGTGTGTGTGTGTGTGTGTGTGCGTGCGTGTGCGTGTGCACGTGCGCGCGTGCGTGCCTGCTCTCTGCTGCACTGTGCCGTGCTACGGCCGCATGTTTTCCTCCCTCTCTCTTTCACTCTTTCTCTCTCCACCCTTTCCTGTTTTTTTCAAGGCCGCTCTATGAAAAATAAAGACCCCCCCCCCCCCAAATAACTGTAAAAAAAAAAAACGCTTTGGAATGACAAAATAAGGGGCAGCGTCCGGCTATTTCCAATGAAAAATAATGGGCAATTAATTTTTTAGGACCACATCCTGCATGGTACCAAAATGACTGAGGTTGGTTGGTTGTGGTTCCCAAAACACGAAACATTTTAGTTCAGGCCTTAGATCTTTGTCAGCGCACGCGTATAAAAGTTGCACTGTGCTTGGGTTTAGGTTGAATCAGACCTTTTGCTGCCCTGTACCTGCATCTTCGTGTTGTTTTAGAGCGCAAAGGTCGCGGTTTGCCTCCGCTCAGGTAAAAGCTGACCTTCATCAAATCAGCGGGACACAATATAAAAGGCTCGAGCTATTGTTCTCTGCCTCCACCTCCGAGTGGCCCATTGGGCGAAAGTCTCGAAACTGCTTGACCCGTTCATCCGTTTGGTTGTTTTTCTGGCGATAACGCGCCGTTATTGACCACTATGCCGCGATAGGCTGTGTCATCCTGTGCCCTCCGGCCCCCACACGCTGTAAATCATCGAATTGTTTATTGTCATGAAGGAAAATCGCATCAGTAGGGAAACGAGGCAGAAGTGCATAAATCTTTATCGGCTGACGCCAGGTAGTCGCAACTGTGACAGGGCTCCATAATTTCTCTGCTCTGTAGGAAATGACACGTTTTCTCGTGGCATCGTTCCCACATGGAGCTCGATGACCGGTGCGGTTTTGGTTAAGCGACTCTAAAACTCTGAGCAGTAGTAGCTGGTGTTGATAAACCGTAAATGGCATGAAGCCTTACTGCATGATCTACTAAAATATTCATACTGACATGTGGTATATGGCCTTTTGCAATGCATTTATAACGTTTTGTCCCGCGTTGAGGGAGAGAGAGTAGCCCAACACACATCTTCATTACTTGTTTGTTGCCAGACTAAACATAAATAAGATTAAATTGGCTTGTTAAGCTGCAGGGCAACCATTTGTTTATCTGTTGTCTTTTGAGTTTAGTTTTCCGACAAAATAGTGTGTCGAAGCGCTGATGTCCATCAGCCAATTTGGAAAACCCACACGTTGGAAGTTCCCAACGCGACGTGAAAACACCTTTTGCAAATGTGGGCCTGGCACCTCCAGTGAATTATGCTGAAACAGAACCCTCCATGGGCTACACACCCCCACCCCCACCCCCATCACCACCACCGCCGTGCGCTTGGACACATTTGGAGACACTCTCACTTCTCCAAGCGGTTGATTTACTATCAGCGATGCTTAAGCCCCCCTGTGAAATCCATCGGCCACGGACGCTGAGCGGGCAGAGAGATATCGCCCGTCCAATCAAAGCTGAGACGGCCACGTGCATTAAGTGTCTAATGAGATATGAGGTGAATAGTCCGAAGGGACCAGATAGACTTCTGTGACTTCCCTGATCATTTCAGCCACTTCCTGGGGTGCTGCAGATAACCAGCCCAGATCCTGGTCTGCTTGCCAGCGATTGGCCGCAGCAGGCTTATTTACCTAATAGGGCTTGTCTGATTGGCCCACGGGAGACAATGGCATGTGTAAACAGCCCCAGGGCTCTGGACAGCCGACCGACACAGCAGTCCCTTTGTTAGTTAGGTCGCTACTCTAACTGTTGGCAGTCGACACATGCATGATCACACATGCACTCTCTGGTCGCAGTTAGAGCTGGAACTGCCTGGGGCTTTAAGGCCAACCGTGAAACTGGAATTTTTGGGTGAAAGCTGCCAGTAAGCCATCACCTGTGCCACTATTCAACATCTTTTGAAGGTGAGAGGTATCAGAGGGTATATTCACTGCACAACATTAGGAAAGATTTTCAATGAAGTGCTCCTATGGACAGGACTTGTTCAATTGTTCCAAGAGGTCGTGTTCAAAGCCTTCAGTCCCCCTAATCTGTTTGAACAAATCCACAGTGCTAGTGCAATGGGAGTGCCAGTGCAGTGGTAGAAATGGCAGATAATTACAATTTGACTTACACTCCAATATCCAAACATGTGTTTAAAGGATCGGTACAAAACTATGCACAAACACCCATGGTGTGGAAGACGAATCGCACAGCATTCACTGATCTTCCTCAATGAACCAGAATCAGAGCTTTTTACTGTCAATATGACAATATGGCACGTTTCCTTATGAACCATCCAATAAGATCTGCTTCACAAACATCTAGAAGAAGCACTGTACATACGTATATACAAATGTGCACACACACTCCTACATACCTGTGCTCTTTAAATCAATTAATTAATTATATTAATAGTAAATTGATAAATAAATACAGTTAGCATTTGTGGCTTTGAGTGTCTTTTTCTATCAGATGGACTGCCAAAAAATGTGTGACACACATTTCTTCATCCTTCTGGATGAACTGTGACAACTTTGTCCATCCTCCCCTGATCACTCCCAGCTTTGCTTGTGTATAATTCAGATTTTATTTTCTCTTAAACACATGTCCCAAATTCAGGTGTGCATAAATCCAGCACCCAGAGTCGCTGCAAAGCTCCAATCTGTCTGCACACCACATCTCTAGAAGTTATTGCTTATTTCAGTCAGAGATAAGAGTTAACAGCTGCCCGCGGACCCATTTCTCATCCAAAGAGTACGAAACATTTCTCTATCAATTTCTTAAATTTTGTTTGATGTTGCGGAATTTGTTGATCTTGTGGTGTGTGATGTGTTGACAACTTGATAAGCCAACGTCGAGAGGCCGAACACAAAACACGCTGCTTGCTCCGGGAAACTATTGAATCTAATGCTGATACAAGAAATAACTTCAAGAGATCTGGGGTGCAGTAAGACGTGAAATCCTGCGTCTTTAAATGTGACTTCTAGTGCCAAGAAATTCTTCGTGGCAGTTTGTTGGCATTGCTGGAGTGTTAGTTTAAAAAAAAAAAAAAAAGTTATTTTTGTGTGTAATCGTAAAAGAAATAGTAAACCTCTGCAATTAGAATAGATTAACGGAGAACTCCTCCCAAGTAAGCAAAGATATTAAGCTGCAACATCTGTCCTAAGATATCAACTTCTTTCCCACTTTATTAAAAGGTGATTAACACACGCCTTGGCCCAGATAGAAGCCGAGTTGCACTCAACACTCTTCAAACACACCTTTGCGGCGGGTGCCAAGATCATGTCATCAAACGGCTTAGCTAATGCAAGTCCTCTGGCACTGCAGCCAGATGAACAGAAAACAAGCACCTGTCTGCTCCGCTTCTCTGTGGATTTGTGATGTGGCGAGGAGATGCCAGTCAGCTATCAGTCGGTTGCCGCGTGGCTCAGGTGATTTGGCTGAGCGCTCGTTGCGCTGAGGAGCGAAGGCGAAGGCTTCAGACGACGTTGGGTAAAACCCCCAGTGACAGTTTGTGGATGCAGGCCCATGCAAATGTGTTGCCGCCGCGGAGGTTTTGACAGGTGAGGATCAGTTTGGCCCGGGGGGGGGTTAGGAGAGTGGCGGCGGTCCGTTACACAGGGGCCAAACAGGCGGTGAGGCTGTAGAACATGGCAGAGGTACGAGGAAATACGCTCGCAAAGGGGACGGGGTTTCTGACGGAAAACGGCCGACGTCTGAGAAATCAAATCAGATTCACAACGACAAAAAATAGAGTTCGGCACCGAAGGAACAGATTTTGGCATTATACCAAAGCACCAGTTTTACACCCGCAGTGACTTTGTTGGGTTTAACAGTTCCCTTCGTGCCTGTAAGTTGTAGCAGGCTTTAGGATCTCTATTCTTAATCATTTTAAAATAAATGTGCATTTGTAGCCCCCCTGTCGTGAACACCCATGTACATTGACGAGCCGTAAGTCCTGGAAAAGGAAGCTGAAGATACGGGAATGTTATTGTAGGTTGTCTGAACAAGTGTGTAATTTAGGGGACGGGATTGACTACTCTCATTCACGTGCTTTGACAAAAGTTATGAGAGGTATGACGCTGTCAGACAGAGACAGTTAACTCGGCATAGCTTATTTTAGGGTTGTGTAGTGTTAGCTACGTCTGAATTGTATCGTTTGAACTTTTTAACATTGTCGAGAGGTTTGAGTCTTCTTTTATCTTTCAGGTATTTTCTTGTAAAATTCATTGTCCATGCTTCATCTCATGTACACTTAATCATAAGTGATTTGACTTTGGTAAAGACTTCAGGAGGGTAATAGTTTTTTGCCCTGATTTGGATAATTCCTCTCTCCCAAACTGGTGTTGACATATTTCACTCCACCTAACTCCAATTCCACTTAAATCTTCCCCTCTCCACCTCCGTTTAACCCAAATCCACGGTGCTGTGCCTCACCTTTTCCCTTAGACACGTTGCCTCATGCTCCTTCAGGCCCTCTCAGGTCGTCATTCATTCCCTCTGACACTTTCTGTCATGGACTCAGGTTTGCACCTCCAAGCTGCTCCCTCGGTGAACCTGTGAACTCTGTGCCACCCCCACTTCTCATATTACCCTGTTTTAAAGTGATTTATGCTATTTATTATTCTAAGATTGGCAACAACAAAAAAAATACAGATTTTAACAGCCTCGTTGCATAAATCAGGCAGAGATCTAAGGATTCAGAACCATGGAGGAAGGTTTGGATGCGGTTTGTTCATTTATATAAACACATTGAGCATTTACGCTCATCTGTTGACAAATCTCTCAACGCAGCAGCAGCAGGCTCCCAAGTCTGTTGCAAGTCTGCAAGAGAGAGTCTGTGTGTATGTGTGTGTATGTGTGTGTGTGGGATGAGGGTTTAGGCACGTAGTCTGCTAGGCTGTCCAAGAAGCCCCAGGGCACCTCAGTAAAAGAGATAATTATCTTTTATCTGCTATGTTGTGACGGGAGATTATGGTTCAAATTTACGATTGTTAAGGAGACAATGCAACGCGAGGCTGCTCTTTTCAAAGTGGCGAGGGGGTCTCGAACAAGTGAGAGAACTCCCACAATGCCGCTGCAGCTCATCCCTCATGTTTGAGGCTTCAGGTCTTTGGAAACAAAAGGGAAAGGATAAGGGCAACAACAGCCATTTATTTTGGAAAAGGGCTAATCCCGTAATAATTGAGTATGGTATATAAACAGTAAATTATATCATGTATGGGTATCTAAGTCAAATCAGTGGAGATTAGAGAGATAATGTTAGCTTGCTAAAGAGCATTGAAATAAAAACTCTTAATTTACCCCAAGTTTAAGACTTAGGTAATCTTAATAATAGTCTGTGTGTTCTGCCTTCACTCATGAGCGGTCGCAGCATTTTTTGTTTTAAGTCTGACAGTTGAATTTTAGGTCATATGACACTGCAGGCTAGCCTAGCCTAGCAAAAAAGAAGGCGGGAAATGGAGGGAAATGATCCTGGCTCTGTATGCGGTTGATAATAACATCTATCGGCATACCTCAACCCAGCAATTATTACTAGCAGCGACTGCTTTATCAGAACAGAAGGACAGGGAACTATGAGCGACTTTTGGGTTCTTGAAGTGAACCAGATATCACATTTTAATCCGGGAGGACGGGAAAAACTAGAGTTCCATTAAAGGCCCCTACATTGCATTCACTTGATAAAAAAACAGAGAGAGAAAAAAAATTACGGCATAATTACAAGATTTTTTCTCATAATTATGGGATTATACATGGAAACAGGAAGTGTGCGTACAAGCGTCTCTGTGGCAGTAATGCCGCATTTGCGTTTACTCTGTTATTACTACCATCTCAGGCTGGTATTAATGTAGCGGAGTGTTCTGTATAACTGTTCGTGGAGGTTAATGAGGACACGGAGGCTTTGTGGTCTGCCAAAATGACGGTGTTTTTCTGAGAACTCGTTCATTCCAGTCAAGCGTGACCACCACACCAACACGGGAACCTCCGGTCCATCCCTTCAAAATAAAACCCTCAGCCCGGAAACAACCTAAACAGCCTATGCGGTCTTCACAGACATAGTTTGACACCGATATATGGGTTACATTAATATTAGTATGTCAGCACTACGCAGGCATCTGAAGTCATTAGGACTGTTCAGGCGGAGAGCCCAGTCGGGTGTGCTGGATGTCGCTCTCTGCAGGAGCAGTTGAACCAACAAAAGATGCTTCACTGACACAACACTGACACAACCCAATGTGAAGCAGGGGACAATATGGCACGTTTCCTTATCTCGTGATCACCTCTCTTATTTACTTTTTTTTTCGCGCAAGTACAAGATCCCGATCTCATAAGGTGTCTATGTTTTTATTTTTAATAAGTGAATGCAATGCTTTTCCGTAGAGATCGCCTCAAAGTGAGTCAAAATCTCACAGACCACAGGAAAAATTAAAAAAAGAAAATCACTACACAAATGGCAGCAACGAAAAGTTTCCACTGATAAAGTTGTGAAAACCACACAAGTGCATCACTCAAATGCCTTCTGGTAAATGCTTCAAGTGACCTCATGCATTTAGCTTGTGTGAGATGCACTCACTTTGCTTTTTGAGTGTTTGCGTTCACACCTCTTTATCGAAAAGAACATTCTACACCAGGGCGGCGGTGTCTTGAATCTCGCAAACAGTCCAACTACACTTATTATCCCGACTCGCGGCGACACAAGCATCTCAGGACGCATTCCGTGTCTGTATGTGGCAGGTGCAATGAAGCCACAACATACGAGTCACTCCCATGTGTGACCGCAGCACACGGGTTCGGTCTGACCTTATAACCAATATAACTGTTTCATGGAAACACACACTACACCCAAACCCAGGGTGACACACAGGAACCAATCATGACCTGGAGAGACATGTTGACACCTTCGCTACCAACCAGTTTTTGCTTCCTGTGGTGGGCTTTTTCTTTTTTTTCCTACACATTCTGGGTTTGTCTATGGCTAGTCATCTTTTCTATTTAAAAATGTGCATTCAAATCAGCATTTGGCCCTTTTTTTTTCTTTGCAAAAGAACAAAATAGTGCGGTGCTTAGACAATTTGCGATAAAGTTCAGAACAAATGCATCTAGCATCCGTTCTGAGCGAATCCTTCCGAGATCGTGACCGCACATTTGACCTGACCTCGGCTGACGGTGACAGCCGCGCCGCCTGGGTGAAGACGAACTATTCCTCGGAGCCGATTACACCCACAAATCTGTCATCATCCTCACCTGAAAGGAGGAGGAGGAGGAGGAGGAGAGGCAGGCGCAGGAAGAGCCAGAGACAGCCAGAGACAGCCAGGGACAGCGGTCTACGACAACGATGACGATGATGGTGATGATGATGATGATGGAGAGGGAGAGAGGGGAAGGCGTCCCGTCAGTCGACAGTGGGTCCTCACCTGAGCCGGCGGCTGCACATCCACTCAGCCTTGGCAGACGTCCACAGCCAAACACCAGGGGGAGAAGGGTCAGCCAGAGGCCATGGGGTCCCATCACGGGGCAAAGCTCTCCTCAATCCCTCTATACACACACACACACACACACTCGTTCCCATTCTCATTCCACATGCCCCTTTGACCTCGCTATTAAAACACAGGAGCAAATCTCCCGATTGGTCACAGAGGCTCAGAAACAAATGACGCCAAATACCTGACTCCTGCGTGGCCTTTTCTGCACGGAGGCCCGAGAGTGCTGCAGCCGCCGGATTTGCCATCCCACTTGTGCAAATAGATTCCGATATTGGAAATTCGGTTCCCGACAGCCGGCGTGGCGGCGCGATCTGTTCGAGGTGTGTGGAGTTGGGAGGCCGGGCGGTGGCCGTGGCGACAGCGGTGGCTGGCGACGTGCAAGAGCCCACCGACATTTACCTGCACGAATCCTCAGATTGTGGATGAAAGTTGTTGTTGAGGCTCTCCCAGACCAAAAAGGTTTAAGACGGTTCTGGCTCCCCAAAGTCTCGCGTTCTCGTCGCAGGCACAGGCGCTCAGAGATGGTTTGCAGATCGTCGCATCAAACACTTGCGGAAGACACTGTGCTGTGCATCTACAACTCTCTGTGGCTTCTTGTCTTTTCACGTCCAGGACACCCGCTTGCACTGAATTGACTTATTTTTCTTGGTCGTTTTTCGAATGACGGAAAGGACGTTGCGTTTATGAATCCGGTCTGAGTTCTAGGAGGAATCATTGTTTTCTATCATTTTATTCACATTCTTTATTAAGATAAGTCACCTGTTATTGGCAGATTTTGCATCTTCTTATGTGCGGTGGCTGCTTGGAGAGCTGCTCGGCACAAAAAACTCAAAAAACAAAAGGTTGAAGTATTAGTATAAGTGTGTGTGTGTGTGTGTGTGTGTGTGTGTGTGTGTGTGGTCTCGCTCCCATATAAGTGCAGAAGTCTGGCTGTCCTTTCCCAGCGTCACTACCCATGTTTTATCTCTCTGTTCTCATCTTGATGTTGCACGAAATCTGATGTGAAAACCAGCAAGAAATTACTCAAGTTTAGTTGCGTGCTCCGGTGCATCACCTGTGGTCACTCTGCTGGTGTGTCTGCTGTTTTTCAACAGCGGGTGTTAGGAGTAAAAAAAAACACATCACACCCAGGTGTGATGTACTGTCATCAGCTCGAAATGTCTAATCTGTGGGTTTCTGCGAAAACGGACTCTTATTTTTGGGTCGCCCTCGAAACGCTCATCTTGACAATTCATCTTCATGACCAACAAAGGAGCCACTATGAGCGCGGGGAAAATGTGAGTTTTCAGAGTTTTCCTTTCAGCGCGAGACAAAGTCCTCTCCTGACGCAGCCTCCCGGCTAAATGACTGACAGATGTTCGATGGCTGTGTACAGTGGCGGAGGCTGCTCGCCGTGTATTTATGCATCAGTGGGACGAGACAAAAGCCCCCCTGAGCCCACAGAGCCTGTGCAGCCTGGCCTCCGTGACCCTGCCATTTGATTTGTTCCCCTACTGCCACTGTTTATTTCTGCTCTTCCTGTTTGCGTTCAACTGACCGTAAGAGCTGTTCCTGTGAATGCTGGGTGAAAAAGAAAAGACCCCCCCACCCCCGCCACACACACACACACACACACACACGCACGCACACACACACCCCCGCACCAAAAAAAATGGCAGCAGAGTAATGTCGTAATTACGCGGCGCTTAGAACGAGACAGAAAATGATGGCTCGCGACCACAGCGCTAACATGTCAACAGAGATTAAACTAGTTTATTATTTTCAAAGAGGAAAAAAAAAATTACGAAACAAAAAAAGCAGTCATATTTTACACTAGTGATTATTATTAAATTTTTACAACCATTCAGTCTGCATAACATAAAGAAATAATTCTACATCTTTGTTTATTTCGTATTTTTGGTACTCTGATTTATACATACAAATAACAAATACAGGAACTTTTTTTTTCACAATGCATATAATCTGTGGGCAGGAAGAAAGTCTTTCAGGTGAATCAAATATGTGTGTGTGCGCGCGTGCGTGCGTGCGTGCGTGCGTGCGTGTGTGTGTGTGTGTGTGTGTGTGTGTGTAGGTGCGTGCGTCAACACAAACCAATTGCCCGAGACCTATAGCACATCCAAAAAAAAGAAGAGAGATGCCGGCAGCCAGGGCCGCTGACTCTCCGCAAACTTAATGCAACACAATTCACGCAGGCGAAAAGCAAGGCCTGCCCTTTCCCCAAAGTCTCTCCCTCTCATCTTCTCTCCTCCTCCTCCCTTTTTTTTCTTTTCCTCTGAGGCGTCCTCTCCTCATTCCTCTGGCGGCAAGTCCCTCCACCTGCCGCGACTCGTACCCTTCTCGTCGTTAGCTGCCCAGGGGCATGTTTCCTTGTTTTCTTTTTTTTTTTTCCTTACTTAATTAAAAAGTCTTCATTAAATGTACTGTATTTCATACAATTTGTACAAATATATTCAACGTCTGTCTCTCCTCGTCTTCGGCAAGAAGAAGAAGAAGATGAAGGAGGAGGAGGAGGAGAAGGGGAGCGTATGTGTGTGTGTGTGTGTGGTGTGCGTGCGTGTGCGTGTGTGTGTGTGTGTGTGTGTGTGTAAGGGGGGGGGGGGTCCTGTTACACAGGTGCAAAGTGAAGAGAGGCGGGTTTGGACATTGAGGGAGAGGGAGAGCGTCGTGACAGTTTCTTTTTTCATGTCTCTTTTCTGTGGTGTTTGTGTGTGGAAAAAAAATGGCTTTTTGTACACAAATGGGGCTCCTTATCGCGTGGATCAGCCGGGAGGACAGCCTCAATGCGGCGGCATCGGGTGAGAGAGGGGAAGCCCCCCCCCTCCCGACCACCCACCCACCCACCCACCCACCCTCCCAGAGGTCAGAGCGCCACAGTCAAGTCAATGTCTGCAAAGCATTCACATCGCAGAGGTACTCTTTGATTTTTATAAAAATAAGATACAACTGAGGACAAAGGAGCCGAGAGCCCGCCGGTCTCGCGCCGCAGCCGGGTGGCGGGGCAGAGCGGGGGCCCGGGAGCGGTGTGGTGGTCTTTTAGGATGTGAAAGCAGGTCAGCGGAGGTACCGAGGGGCGTGGAGGTGGCGAGGCCGCAGGTTTTGGGGTTTTGGGGAAGGTGGATCACCACAGCAGGGCGGGGCGATCTACCCCATGGCTGTGACCATACTGGAAGGGTGGTGCGGGGCGAACGGGAGGCTGGAGGAAGGGTGCATGGGTGTGGGGGTGGTCAGCATGTGGCTGGAGTGCGAAAAGGGGGGGAAGGAGGACATGTGGCGGGACAGGGCGGCCGGGCTGAAGGAGCTGCTCTTGTCCATCAGGCTCTTGGAGAAGTCGTCCATGCTGTCCTGGGACTTTTTGCTCTTCTTGGACTTGCTGGACATCTTCCTGTTCCTGGTCTGGATGCCTTCCTTCTTCATGGTCAGAGGTCGGTTAATCTGCTCTCGAAAGGAGACAGAAAAAGATGGCACATTAGTATTTTGTCACAAGGCGGAGCGCGGCGGTCAGCTCGCAGCCGTCGTGGCAACGATAAGGGCCTCTGGGGCGGGCGCGCCGAGCGGAGGGCGTCGCTCCGTCTGAAAACGTGGCCCTTAAAGTTTGCTCTGCGGCGGATTTCGGGAGACGTAATGACATGTAATGGATTCCCAAACAGAGGGCATATCTGAGTGTCCCATCCTGACGCACGGGATTGTTTATACATACACATGCTCTTTGCGCGTTTGTTCGGTCGGTCCCTTCAAGCCCGAACTGTGTCTAACGCCGCCGCCGTGCCAGGAAGAAAGAGGGAGAACAGGGAGAAGACGGGAGAGAGCCTGGCAGCTGATGTGCAGCCAGTCGACCGCAGAGACACATGGCCACGACGACCGCCAGCGTCGGCCAAGTCCTCCTCTCCACCCTGCACCCCCCGCCGCCCCCCCCTCCTCCTCAACCGCGCGGCCGTCTCCTGGCCAAAATGGCCCCAGCTGCCATATTCCAGCATCGGTTTAGCCGGGAATGAGAGCTGGATGATGGAATTCCGGCTGTGGGCAGGATTATGAGGGGAGGTGGATGAGGCCGACTGGCTTCCTGATCTTTCTGAGCGCTTCTTCCCGGGGAAAATGGGAACAGGGATTTCTTCCCCACTCCTTCTTCTGTCTTTCTCTCTCTCTCTCTCTCTCTCCCTCTCTCTCTCTCTCTCTCGTGCACCTCGGCCGAGACACTGGCATTTTTCTCTGGCTCTTTAGGCAGAGCGGCCTCCGTGATTAGTGCGAGGCGGTGACCTGCCCCCTCCTCCCAGTGATGTGGTTTCACTCTCTAAGATGTGGCTCGGCGCTGGGGGGACTTTCTCCAGCTCGGAGGCACGCTACGGGCACCTGACACCCGTCGAAAGCCTGCGCCCTTTGATGCTAAGACGCCGGCGCCCTCGCAGAGGAAGCCCCCCCAGGCCTCCGGCCTGCCGTCTGACACAAGTGAAAGTCAGTCAATGACCGCCGCAGCCTACGGAGCCTGTCACATCCTCTGTCGCAGCGACAGCAGCAGCACGCAACCGCCTGAAACCTCAAGCCAGCACTGAGGTGTCACAGACACCTTTCACACACACACACACACACACACACACAAGAAAAAGAAAAACGAAATACGTGTTGGCTGACAAGGCCTCAACTTTTCACGCGATCTAAACCAGAGCTTGCGGGACACAACACAGAGCCGCGATCCGGTGTGTTGGGACAACACTCGCAAATGCAGGTCTAATTCTCCATGAAGACTTTGTGGAATTTGCTTCGGGGGAGGGGGGGGGGGGGTTAAACTCCAAACAGAAGTCCAGATTTACCAAAATAAACTAATTTCTACGATTACAGCGAGGTCACGGTCAGATCAAGCGTGGAAATGTTGTTCAAATGTTGTAGGTCTGAACCTGCATCTGCCATCCTGTGTGACCATTTTCCATCACCCATACGTGTGACCTCTGAGCTGTTGCAGCCTGCTTATTATTATTACTATTATTATTATTATCATTATTATTATTAGCTCATCACAATGGCTACTTGATTAAAAGTGACAGCTTTGTGCATGGAGCAGAGGGCAGGGGGACAGTCATGTCCTTGGGGTTTTTCACATTCAGGATGTGAAATGGTGTGGCGAGACCCAAACCAGCCTACAACCAATGGGGATTGGTGGTCAGAAGGGGGGGGGGGGGGCAGTGGTGGAGTTGGTGTGGGGAGGGTTCCAGGTCCCTAGCGCATTTGGCACCAAAAGGGTAGAAATAAGAAAATGGGCCTGGAAATTAATCGAATTTTAATTAAGCCCCTTCTTTAATATTCAAAAGCGAGGCGGCTGCGGGCTCAGTTCACTCCGGTCCTCAACATTTCAGATTCGCACTTACTGCCAATAAATCATATTAATTCTACAGTATTTGTTATTGGCCGGGCCCTGAAAGTCTCTGCAGGGACACACTCGGATCAAATATTCAGAGGAGGGAGAGGAAGGAGTGGTGGTGGGGAAGCACGAGGAGGAGGAGGAGGAGGAGGAGGAGGAGGATGGAAATGGAGAGGCTGAGGAAGATGGTGGAAGCAGATGATTTCCAGTCAAGGTTTGTTGCTTACATTGTGCAGTTTGAAGTAGAGGCCGCAGGCGTTGCACACCGGGTCGCCGTTGGCGTTCCTCCGCCACAGCGTCGTCGTTGTCGTTTGACAGTTGGCGCACGACGTTCCCGCCCGCCTGGCCGCGGACTGCCGGACACACAGGGGAGAGAAACAAGCGTCACCACCGTGGTCGCGGAATAGAAAAATAAAAAACAGCAAAAACAACACAGATCGTGACAGGTTTTTTTTTTTTCTTTGACTAAGATGTGATTTTGACTCCCCGTAGCGAGCCTTCTGGACAAATTTGAACACAGTAACACACGATGGTGTGTGTGTGTGCGTTGGTGCGGCAGCGCAGCACCTGCCGCAGGGGCCTATGGTTTCCTGACATTACACACACCACTCTTTCGTTTTCACTCATTGTGCAGGGCTGTTAAAACCTGCTGACACACGGCAGCCAGAACAGCCCGGTGTCCACTACACGCGCGCGCGCACGTGTCGTGTGTGCGCGGGCGCGCGCGCGCGGGCAGACGAGGTCCAGCCAGCCAGCCACAGGAATTATTGTCTGCATTGAGCTGCGAATAGTTTAAAATGAAGACAGAAATGCTTGCTGCTGCTTTCACTCCGGGTTAAAAATAGAGCCACGGAGCACAAACGTCCTGCAGAATAAATATTTACAGAAGACATAAAAGCACTGCCTTGAAATGGGAGAGCTATTAAATCTGATTAACCCCCACCACCAACACCACCTCCTCTCTCTCTCTCTCTCTCTCTCTCTCTCTCTCTCTCTCTCTCTCTCTCTCTCTCTTTATCTCTCTCTTAAAAAAATGTCTATGCGTGTGTGTGTGTGTGTTTGTGTCATGCCGTCCTGCGACGTTAAACAGCTGAGAGTGGAAGAAGAAAGAGGCCTGGCTGATTTGCCTTTTCCTAAAGCTGGTGTAGGCTGATTGAAAACAAACACGGACTCAGAGGCCGGGGGGAGATGCTGCGCTGCGGAGCGGAGGAGCGCCGCGACCGGGCGCCCCGACTGTCACCTCCTCCCCGCGCACCGAGCCGCTGCTGCAGCGGCCCTGACACTGATGTTGTAATCTCTAAAATAAATAAATAAATGAATGAAAATAAATAAATAAATAAAAAAAACGACCGATCGATAGGCAGGTGAGCGCAGAGGACGCGCTGACGCAGAGGACTGCATTATCTCACGGAGGGATTTCCAATTATTCACAAGCGGTGGCCCGGTGACCCCCCCCCCCCCCCCCCCCCCCACCCCCTCCGCCGCTGCTGTGAATAACCAATCAGGGGGAGGAATTCACCCCGAATTTTTTTATTCCGACATCTTTCCGTCCCTGTTCCGACGATATTTCACCCCGATAAAACATGGCGAGATATTCCCCCGTAAAAGGCTGCTTCACTTTCACTTCACTCGACTGTTTTACATCTTCTCGCCACGTTATTCGCCCGACGCCCTTTGCTCCGCGATTGACGCCGGATGGCTTTGGAGGCCTGTATTTTTCTGGCACCTAAACCCCCCCCCCCCTACCTACGTTGTCGTGTCTGCCCTTGAAATGAAGCCCCGGCCTGCCCCCCCCCCTGCTGTCCCCCGCCGCTGTGCGGCCTCCGGGAGCGGCCCCGGTGCCGGGGGGGACCGGGGCACCGGCCCCGGAGCACGCGGCCTCAGAGGCTCCGGCAGCACACAAAAGCTCCAGACGAGAGCCTGGCTCTCGGCTCTGTTTTGTCTGGGGAAGTTAAAAGCGACTTATCTGCGCTGCTCAGACATCCGGCAGCCCTTTCCCTTCCTGGGAAGTCGGGTTTTCACATTAGAGGTCCAGAGCAGTCATCTCTGCCTCAACAGTTTTTTTTTTTTTCCCAGAAGAAAGAAGAGGGGGAAACTACTATTTACCTTCCCTCTCCTCGGCCCTCTCCTAACTGCTGTGCGCACATGCACCGTGCTATAGTCTGAAGAATGTGGAGCAGTATTTATTGTTGCACTCAGGTCTCTTTTGTGATGCTCAATGACTACATGCAATGGACTCTGAGCTCTGGAGTGAGGGGGCTCTCCCTGAAACTATACTGGAAAAAAAGAAATCCCCCCTATTTGCTACACTGACAAAATAAAGTTCATGTGCAGCAGCTTCACGACTCCATTTTAGAAAATAATAATAAAAATTAAAAAAAAGTAATAGCATCGTCATTGCATTTATTTATCTTTTTTGTTTTTTTTTAATATGTGCAGTTTTTTTTTTCTATGGTAGTATCTGAAAACAGAGACCTGCACTTGTCGAGTCAATTTCCTGCAGCTAATAGGCCTACTTCTTCCTGGATAGGGAAAAAAACAGAGAGAGAGAGACGGAAACATGTCATCAACAGAGAGAGCCGTGGTGGGCACGTACCAGCCGCCGCTTGGGCTTGATGAGAGGCCGGTTCTGCCCGTTCATCTTGTGATACAGTCCGCAGGCGTTACACAGATAGTGGCCCGTACCGTCCCGCCTCCACAGCGGGGTCGACGTGGCCCCGCAGTTCACACACTCCCTGCCCTCTGCACGCACGCACGCGCACACAAACACACGCACGCAGGCACGCACGCAGACAAAACACATACACACGCACGCGCACAACAGCACATGGAGACAGTCCAGGTCAGTTGTTGGTCCAGAGAGACATCCGTCATGCATATACAGTGTGTGCTGCAAAAAGTCAGCAATAATAATAATAATCATAATAATTATAACAATAATAATGATTATAACAATAATAATAATATGTTTGCAACATTCAGCACAGTCTTAACAACAGCAGTATCATGATCATAAGCACCATTTCATCTTAAGGCGACATAAAGGTCTTATGGGGACTAATGCAGCAAGGATTTTACTCGCACACACACACGGACAACAGCACATGGAGAGAATCCAGGTCTGTTGGTCCAGAAAGATTATTTCTTCATGCATACAATGTGTGCTGCAAACAGAGAATGTCAGTAGTAATAGTATTACGTATAATGATAATAATAATAATAGTAATAACATTAATAATGATAATAACAATAGCTTTACTATATGCTGCAAAGCTTCACAGAGTGTTAACAGAGATATCATTATCATCAGCAGCATTTCATGATAAGGGAACAGATAAAGGACTCTATCTCTCCCCCCTCCTTTCTCTCTCTGTCACACACACACACACACACACACAACCACGCACGCACATTAACACACGTGATTAATGCTGCTGGTGCAGTCGCGTTAAGGTCCATAAAGCGAAAGCAAAGTCAATTAGAAACACCGCAGATAGATCCGCAAGCTGCTGAGTCTTTGATGGCGTGTGTGTGTGTGTATGTGTGTGTGTGTGGATTTAATGGCTTTTTATTTTCGACATAAATCCCAGACTAAAAAAAAGGCCTCGTTTTGTTTGCTCCCTCCCCAGTCAGCCAGTCAAGCCAGTGTCGTCGAGAGATCATAATCGCGCCGATGGTGATACTGGCGCAATATGATGGGAGCCGTGCTCGGGACTGACACTTCTCTAGTGACACCGACAGGTGAGGCGCGCACTCGCACTCGGATCAGGCCGAGAGTGGAACAGCGAGTCGGCCTCCATGCGAAAGCACCACTCACACACGCCGCTTTTGTGCAGACCTTTTTGCATTTTCATGCAGCCGCACTTCCCCCTTTTTTTGATCCGAGCTGTACACACACACACGCACGCACGCGCACGCACGCAGCGAAAGAGAGGTGCTTGGCTGCTTTTAGATGTGACAGACAGCACAGCTCTTGGACTCTGCACTGTGTGAGTGTGTGTGTGAGAGAGTGTGTTTAGCTTTAGAGAAATGTAGAGCAACCTCCTCTGAAACAGTTCTCCCTCTTTCTCTGTATCTCTCTCTCACACACACACACACGCACTCTGATAACCTCATTAAAGGGGGTGGGGGGGGGGTTCTGGTGGAATCTGGAAATATCTTTGAAAACGCACATTATCTGTCATTATCCTCCAATTAAAGATCTGTATTTGCATGAATGTGATGCCGAATAATAATCCCGATGATATGCATCAACTAATCCACTGTTTTCTTTTTTTTCAACGCTGCCATCGAAAGGCGCAGATATTAATCTCATTAGAGAAAAGTGCTTTTCATATTAAGGATAATAAAATATATAATAATAATAATAATTATTATTATTATTATTATTGTTATTATGGCGTCCTCCCTCAGTGCACTTCAGGAAATATCTAGCCCTCTGTGTGTCTGCCTGTGTGTGTTTGTACGTGTGTGTGTGTGTGTCTCCGGCGGAGCTTCAGCCGCTTTTTCCCCGTGAATGAGCGCAGCTTCCGGTGCTCTGGCGCTGGGTAAACAATGCGACTGTGGCGTGCGCTGGTCTGACAGTAATGGGATTATGTTAAACATATAAACGGGGCGACACAGCCCAGAGAGCTGGCTGTGCCCCCTGCACCAGGCAGGCAGACAAGGGGGGTGGCGGCGGCGGCGGCGGCGGTGGTGGCGGCGGTGGTGGTGGGGAGGGTAGGGAGGGAGGGGGTTGAATAACACTGCCACTAAATCAATCAGAGCCTCCACGTTGCAATTTAATTCCAGTGAGAAATTGTACGCAGAACCACCGGGCCAACGTGTCAATAATATCATTTGACTGCATCTATTTGTTTATTTGTTAATTGAATCTATTCTATCTTTAATATCTTGTTTTATTCATTTCTGGATTTATTTTTTTTGTATAAACTACACGCACTGTTATCATTATTATAATTATTATTATCATTGCTGGTAAAATTATTGTTAGATGATGATGGGGATGCACGGAGAAGCATGTCCTCTGAGTTTTTAATTTTTCTTCGCTCTCAATTTTCTCTTTTGATTTTTCGTTTTTGTTTGTTTGTTGTTTCTTTTTTAGTGTGAGATGGCTGATCACTGAGGCTGCAAATCTGGGGAATAATGTTAGATCAAAAGGGAATGTAATAAAGCGCACGCCTACCTGAACAGGACCTTGTTTTTGGTCTTGTTTTGGAACCATAACTAGAAGGTGACCCACCTATCAGGCTACCCGGTGGGAAGAGGCCTGGGCCGTATTCGGGGACATAGGGTGGGTATGTGGCGATGGGATGGTGGGCAGAGGAGGACCCTGCTCCGATCTGCGCCACGCTCCGGCTGTGAGCAGACTCCAGTTTCATGTTCTCGGTCAGGTACTTTACGCACTCCTTGTCCTCCTGGCGGCCGGAGCCGCCCGAGCCCGGGGTGGACACGCCGGGGTCCGGGGACACGTCTTTGGGAGGGGTCGGGGGGAAGGTGAAGAGGTGCGGGCTGGAGTGTCCGGTGGACAGGGAGGAAGAGGAGGCCGGGGGGTACACGGACAGGCTGGGCGGGGAGCCGTGGTGCAGGGGGTTCTTGGAGAAGGGGCTCAGGTTCCAGGGCGAGGTGCTGTGGTGCGGGGCGATGCCTTTGCTGCCCTCCAGCCAGGGCAGAGAGCCGTGCAGTAAGGGGGGGCGGCACACCTGGCTACCTGGGCACACACACACAGAGCAACACAGTCACACACTGATTTACAGTCACCGTGATTGACATTTTCTTTTCGGTTCCAACACACTCACTGGCCGTAACACGCGCGTGCATTTTTGCCCTCACTTATTTTCTTTTTTTTTTTTTTTATTTCGCGTTTCCAGCGAGGCCTTTTTACGCACCAAAACTCGCAACGACAACATCAACAACAACAACAACAACAACAAAAAAAAAAAAGCCTCAAAAGAGAGAAGAGGAAGTGGAGCTGTGCAGCGCAGGGAGTTGTGCAGCTCAGGGAGCTGTGCACGGTGCCTGTGCTGCGGCAGGGCTGAGATAACCCAGGTGTACCTGGATCAACCCCCTCAACGCTTTGTCTCAACCGCCGCCGACGCGCCAGGCAAATTGCGCACACTGCTTGCGCGTCCCTTTTCTTTCTTTTTTTTTCCCTTTTTTTTGGCATCATTGTATTTTTATTTCTCGATTCGGTCGACCGAGAGCGCGAGCGTGTGTGGGTGCAGTTTAAACAGGAACACACGGTGCCAAATATAAACGTGCGAGCGCGCGCGTGTATTAAAAGAAGCGTGAAAAATATATATATATATACTGCGACAAAACGAGAAGTCAATCACGCGCTTTCACTGCGTTTTTCCAAATCAAAAAAAAATATGTAATTGTATTCATTTTTTTTTTTTTTTTAGACAAAGTCATCTCAAGCCAATACTGAAATGTGGCTCGGGCGGCACTCTCGCCACACGGATAATTCCCAACACGGGCGACGAAGTGAAGGTGAAAGGCCTGCATGAGGCCGGGGGTACTCACTGTGAGGAGGAGGAGGGTACCTCTGGACGGCCCGGACTGAGTTCCCATAGTAGGGGGAGACGTGGTTTCCCTGTCCATCGATATTAAAGAGTACATCCACATCCTCCGCGAGCGGGTACTGCGAGGGGTCCATGTAGGAGTGGGCGAGGCCCGGGTGGTGCGAGCCGGGATGCTGCTCGTTCAACACCGCGGGGTGGTGGCTCATCCACCGGGGCTGGTCCGCACTTACTTCCATCGCTTTCTTCTTTTTCTGTCGCTCTGTGTCGTTCTCTCTCTCTCTCTCTCTCTCTCTCTCTCTTTCTCTTTCTTACACTCTGTGTCTCTGTCTTTTTCTCGTGTTCAGCCCCTGTGCCTCTTCAGCAAATGTTCATTCAGAGCGGCACAAGTCACCAAGGAAGAATAAGAAATAAATCTGTCCCCCCCCCCAAAATCCGCGTCTCTCTCTTCTCTTTGGGCGAGTTAAAATCCACAGGTTCCGCGGCGGGCTTCCGATCACCTGGAGACAGAGAGCACAGTTTTAATGTCACACTTTTTTTTTTTGGTTTTGTTTTCCCCACACCTCACACACACACACACATATGTACAAACACAAAGGAGGGCAGTCGCAGGAGGCGTCACATTATTATTATTTTTTGTTTGTTTGTTTGTTTGTAGATATTTAGAGGAGACACATACCCCCACATTACAAAACGCAACAAAGGTGCTGACATGTAAATACGTCCAAAATGGAAGGCGGTCCCGCTGCGGAGCTCCCGAACTTGTTCTCCTCTTCGGAGGAACGGCAAATTGCGTGAAAGAGTGTGCGGGGGACGGCCCGGTTCAACAGGTCTCCGGAGTCCGAGGCAGCGGCAGCAGCGTCCAGGTCACCTCACTGATCCAATCTGGGTCTGTGCGCTGCTCCAGCCTCTCCATTAACTCTGCTCCCTCTCTCTCTCTCTGTCTCTCTGCCTCTCCCTCACCCTTGCTCTAGCTCTACCTCTCTCTCTCGGCTCCCCCCTCTTTTTTTTTTTTTTTTTTTTTACAGTGAAGGCATTCTTTCAGGATGGCGCCAGGCAGCTCAATGCTCGCAGACAGCTGCGGCGCGACGCAACTTAAGGAGGGTCTGTCAGTGTCATCGGCGGAGGGGAGGGGCCTGCCCTATAATGAATATACCCTGGGCCAGTTAGAGATGATGCACAAGTGCTGCCACAACCCCTCTATTGCACTAATCACTCGTATCTGTTTTTTTACGCAATAAAGAAAAACATATTTTTTTTAATCATATATTTGCATGTATTTAAATGGGCGCCCCGATTAAACGCAGCTGCGTATTTACGCATGCACGGGGACGTCGCGGTTGTATCTGCGGCGCAGGAGTGGGAGGCCATTACAGCACTTTAGCCCCATCTTTAAGTGGGAAATAGGTTATATGCAGAGAAGTCAAATAACAGTTGGATATGAAAGCGAGTGAGAGCCGGGACGTGGGCCGCGGTGCAGGTCTGCTGCAGGGAGCCTGTTGCACGGTGCTTGAAACTTGGGACAGTGCGTCCCCTCGCGGTGCTCCAGGAGCACACACGCACACACACACACACACAGGCGGGAGGAGGAGGAGGCCCCGGGATGCGGCTCAGTGTCTCCACTCAGTCTACACATACAAATAACAGCATGAATTGCACATAAATATTTCAAGAGAAATATAATAACGGGCCAGGTGCAGCTTCTGATTGGCTGGCATCAGCCGCTACCTGTTCAAAAACAGCATTAAGTGTTACACGAGGGCCACACACACACACACACACGCTCACGCTCACGCTAGGTGACAAATAGACGAGATGTTGTCATTTCCAGAAATCAAAGCGTTTGGTTTTGCGTTTTACACGTCACCTCCTTGTCAGAAATTACTCTTCCCGATGCTGAAAAATGCTTGTCGTTTTGCGGCTTTGCTCTTTTGAAGATTTCATTTCCATCACACACCAAAAGAAAAGAATAGAGGTCTGATGAGAGCCAACCCCTGTGACTTCTGACTTCTGCTTAAATCCCCCGCTCGCCAGTCTCTCTCCTCTTCATTACTATCAAGAGGATGCGGAGCCAGATGAGATTACATATCATGTAACGTTATGTGTAACGTGTAATGTGTAATCTCACGCGTCTTTCATCATGCTGAATGAGCAGCTATAATTCACCTCTCAGCCTTACACACCTCAGGTGTGTGTGTGTGTGTGTGTGTGTGTGTGTGTGTGTGTGTGTGTGTGTGTGTGTGTGTGTGTGTGTGTGTGAGATGGCAGTGTGTGTAACGGTAATAGAGTGGGGTCCACTATGGCTGGCAGGGGCAGCCACGGCGACGCCATTGGATGTGACGTCACGACGGTACGGAGCCGTCTCTCGCGGGAGCGCGCGCGCGCACGCCCTTGCGTAGGCAGCACCAGCGTGAGACGTCGGGTAGGTGATCGGGGATCAATCAGTGAGTCACACACACACACACACACACACACACAGGTATGGAGGCTGCTGGTGCACAGTGCATAGGCAGTATTGGCACACGGCGTTGTGTTTTTATTCTCCAGGAACCCTACCTGGAGATGGGAGTGTGTGTGTGTGTGTGTGTGTGTGTGTGTGTGTGTGTGTGCCTTTGTCGGGCTGTCAGTGTAATTATCCTCTTGAACGGTGCAGGATGGAGGCCGCTATACGCGCAGTGTACGGCTTACAAGGGACTCACAGGCAACACGTGGAAATCCTGATATTAATCATTATTTTTTTCGATTGTTATTATTACTACTTTGTTTAATTTAAGTGCTCACTAAGATGCGTTTGGACTGCCAAAGCCTCCGTGTCAGGAGCGGCGGGCTATGTGCTACCCGCAGATTAAACCGAATCTTTCCAATAACAATAATAACATTAATAATAAGAATAACAACAACAGCAACCACACTAATGATAATAACAATAATAATAACAACTGCAATAATAATAATAATCCCAGTCTAGAAGAGAGGCTCCATCTCCTTTTAGATCCTGGCCCTTCGAGTGCAGGGATGAAATGCTTCACATGACGATAACTTCCTGCAGAGATTATACCCAGTGTCCTTCCTCCTCAATAAATAGTTCCTCCTTTCAGCGGATTAATCAGAGCACACAATAACAACACTGCACTGCAATAGTATTACAACAGCACTGCCCTGAAATACCTCCGCTACGACTGTGTTACTGCCACTGCCACTGCCATAATATGAAACCACATAGCAATTGTTCTAAAAATACGATATAATAAATGTGGATGGACTGCAGCACATATACACATAAAAAAAACAAAAGATAATTTCTTAATAGTTTCTAGCAAAATTATTATTATTGTTGCTATTGTTGATATTATTGTCATAATTACTAGTATTATGTGTCACGCTGTATCGCATGTCGTACAAATACCCAACAGTTTATGTATTTCTATCAACTCTCAATTATAATCGATAAAGCGTGTGCGCATACGTGTGTGTGTGTGTGTGTGTGTGTGTGTTGGAGGGCTAGCATTTTACGAAAGCTTCATTAAAGCGTTTGCTTAAAACGTGTCACGCGTTTAAAATAATTATACAATTATATAATAATATCTGTCCAAAAAAAGTTAAACAAAATCCATTTCCCTCCCTCTTTGCATATTCACATATTGCATATTTCACAAGTCATTCTCTCGTGATGTTGTGCAAGTTGGACAGTGTCACAGCTCATGCCCTGTGACTCATCTGTTATCTTCACTTTTCAAGAAGACTCGAAATAAAAGAGAAGAGGCAGAAAAGAGACAGCGGTAGAAGAATGAGGAGAAGAACGAGAAGGGCAAACTGAGCTTGGTGAATGTGTGTGAGTGAGTGTGTGTGTGTGTGTGTGTGTGTGTGCGTGCGTGCGCGCTGGCCGGCTCTCAGGAGCAGCGTGTGAAGCGGCCCTGCTTCTCAGAACAAACCGAGGGCGTCAGAGCGAAACGCACACGGTTCCTAGAACGATCGGCTCGGGGAGAAAGAGAGAGAGCAAAACCATCTTTTTCTTCGAGGGTGAAAACATCGGGTCGCGCTTTGTGTCATCGGTGCCAGCCGGTGGGACGGAGATGATCAAAACAGAAAAGAGAAAGAAAAAAAAAAAAAGCAAAATGGCCCGCGTGTGATCTTATCTGTCCTGTGTGTATCCTCCTGATGTCACCTCTCATTTTACGCTGCTCTCAGCACCCTCTTACCCATGTGTCTGTTGTTGCTCCCCCATTCATTTACTCGCTCATTCATTCATCCAGCCAGCTCCTCGGATATTATTATTATTATTATTATAATTGTTATTATTAATATTATCATTAGCAGCTTCTGCCTGCTTACAACTCCATCCGGAACGCGCTGCGAGGCCCGTGCCGGCCGTTTGCCCTCTCTAAAATCACATTTAACAAACGCTGCAACATCCGACCTGAGGGGAGAGACGCGCTGAGATTAAAAACAATAGAAAAGGAGACAGAAACATTTCACAACGATTTTAGAGCAGCTCGGGTGCGCGCACCGCTCCATGCGCCTTTTTTGGCCCGTGCCACAGCGCGTCCTTAATTTGTCCATCTCCCTCTCTTTCTCTCTCTATCCCTCTCTCTCCCTCTCCCTCTCTTTCTCTCTCTCTCTCTCTCTCTCCCTCCGCCATATCGACACACATGGACCCTGAGACGAGATGGAGGGAGCTAATAAAAAAAAAGAGGGGAGGAAAAGCAGCAGCCTCAGCGCAGCCTTCTCTCTCCGACCCGCCGGCAAAGGTAATCAGATCCATTTCACGGCTCAGCCTGCACCGACAACCTGCGGGGGGGTAATAGGTGCTTAAAGCCCCTCATCTGGGGCTGCTCTGGTGGGGTGGGGTGGGGTGGGGGGGGGGGGGGGGTGAGCTCGCTATCATCTCAGAGATGTGGCTAAATATTTAAAGTAACGAAATTAGGAGTCGATCGGCCTCTTTTCCCCCCCACCTCTCAAAACGGGTGAATCCAAGTGAGCGGCAAGAACAACCCGGTTAAAGTCAACACACACACACACACTCTCACACTCTCTCTCTCACACGCACACACACACACACAGACACCTTCCAGCTGTAACAATGGCGGTCGGTGGGGATGTGATGTTGTGGCAAGGAAGAAGAAGACGCGGAGAGCGGTTACACGCGCGCTCACGTCGCTTTAGCTCCATTTTAAAACTATACGGAGGGAGAGAGAGAAAAGAGAGAGCGAGAGAGAGGAAGAGAGAGAGAGAAAAGTTTCCCATCATTGGGTCCTTCGTCCATCATCAGCCGAGGAGCGGACAGCAGGTTACGAGAGGAGGAAGAGGAAGGAGGGGAAGGAGAGGAGGAGGAAGAGGAGGAGGAGGTTTACTACTGACCTGCGCTGGTGGATATGGACGCTGGCTGGCCGCGCGGACGGACCGGACGGACGGATGGAGGGGTGGATGGGAGGAAGGAGGGATGGGTGGATGGATATTTTCTCCCCCTGTAAGACGTGGAGGGAAAGAGTGACATAGAGATGGAGGCGCCGATGGCATTTAGAGAGACAGAGAGAGAGAGAGAGAGAGAGAGAGAGAGAGAGAGGGAGGGAGGGAGGGAGAGGTGGACTGAGAGAAAAAAAAATGGTAGATACACAGTCCTCCTCCTCCTCCTCTTGCTGCTCTGTGCACGCGCCCTCGGTCTCGGAGTCACATCCTCTCGCGCGTGCGCGTGGGCTACCGGGCAAGCTGTATACGCACGCGCACACGAGTCTCTTCTCATTTATTTATTTATTTATTTATTCAGTATTTTTTTTTCCTTCTTCTTTTACTGTACTTACTGTGCCGCCAACACTTCCGGGAACAGGATACGTGTTTATCTCACCTTGAAATGTTTGTTTAAAGCGTAAAATCTGTCTCTATTCTCAGCTGTGTCACTATGAATGAGAAGAAAGGGATCAGTTGTGAACACCTGTCTGCAGCACAGCAGTAGTAGTTAGACAACTTAGTTATCCAGCGATTGGTGCTATAGAGAGGAGCATCAGTCTGGACTAACAAGTGTTTTGTACACAATAGAGTGTCAATGCAAGCTTGGATAGATGTGTGCACTGAGTCAGCAGGGCTGCTACATAATAATGAGAGGCTAGTGTATGGTGCTGTGGCAGGTGATGCAGGAGTGTTGTGACTATGCTCTGCCTCGTCCAGATGTGGCAGCAGCTGCTGGGAACTAATGGCATAGGAAGGCCCGGGCAGGCAGGGGCCCTGCGTCCTGGCACCTGGTGCCACATCTGAGAGAAGAGGGGAAGGAGGAGGAGAATAGAGAGGAAGAGGAGGAGAGGATGCTGCAAGGCTTGGGTATCTCCTCGGAGGAGAGTGTAAACTGATCACAGCCCAAATCTATCTGAGGGGAGGGAAGAAATTCAATTAAGGTAATAAATTAAAGATAATTGGCACAAACCGCCTTGTATAAACTTACGAATCGCGACTGCAGCCAAATCTCTCTCTCTCTCTCTCTCTGTCTCTCTCCTCCCTCGCTTTCTCTAATCAATGAATTATTCAGTGTTTCCATGCAGGGATATAAGCGGAGATTTTCATTTTATGGAATTAGTACTTATACATCTAAATAGAATTAGAAAAAAACACATTCAGATCGTAATGATTTATTAATCTGCCTTTTTTCCCCGACGTAAATAAAGTGCTTATTTATTTCACTTTACGATTTATTTTGGAGGGAGGGGCGTTCAGGGGGGGGCGACTTATTGGCCTCTTTGATTTGAACGTTAAGGTGATGAATGCGCGTCGATGTCTTTAGATAGAGGCTAATGGAAAAAACAACAGATAATTACAGCAAATTATAGGTGTAATAAAAAGATTAATTATGTGAGGGGGGGAATAAGGAGAATCCATTTCAGTGCAGACGCAGAGAGGACGCATAAATATTCATTTATGAAAGGGGGCGGATATAAAAAGTGGCTTCTTCATTTTGGAGGGGGAAGAGGAGGAGGAGGGAGACGGAACCGGGTCGACTAATCGAGTGTGAACAGATCGCGTATATATATATATATATATATATATATATATATATATATATATATATATATATATATATATATATATATATATATATATATATATATATATATATATATATATATATATATATATATATATATATATATATATATATATATATATATATATATATATATATATATATAGTACAGGCCGCGCTTTGGAGTGCGCAAGCCCAAGTCTTGCTCAAATGTCTCCTCTCCATCATATCATATCATGTCATATCCCACCCAGACAACGTGTTGCCTGGCGTGGATTTCGGTGCGTCCTCCGGTGCGCCCGGGCCGTGGAAGCGAGCGCACCCTGCGCCTCTGGAGCCGCGTGCGGCCTGCGCATCTTCTCTGAGGCTTCACGTCGCCTTACTGCCCTCCCCACCAAAATCCTCCCTCCACCCCCCCCACCCCCGTCTCCTCTCCTCCTCCTCCTCACCCCTCCATATACACCCCCCCGCCCTTCCCGGTGCCTCCTCCCGGTTGAATCCCGTCGCCTAAATTTTCTCACGCACCCTCTTCTCCTCCACCCCCCCCCCCCCAACTCCCCCTTCTTTCTGCCTACACGATCACTCGCTGTAAACGTGGAATAAGATGACCTTAATTTGAGACAAAACACCTCCCAAAAAAAATATAAATAAATAAATATATGTATAAAAAAAGGCACGGGGCCTTATCTATTTACTTATTTATTTCCTCCATGTGTTTTATTATTCTCGTCCTGTGCACCCTCCAAACGTTAAGCCCGTGTGTGTGTGTGTGTTTGAATGCGTGTGTGTGTGTGTTTATTTTTTTTTTCCCAGCTGCTTCTTCTCCCTGCGATTTTATTTTAAAATATTAGGCCGAGGTGGGGAGAATTATAAACGACTGTGCTCTTATCTGCTCCCTTCACGTATCCAGGATCACAGAAGCTGATTAAGAAAGAAGTCACAGCCAACGCTGGATTCATAATGATTTGGAATAATGAATCCTTATCTCCCCTCTGCAGATTATCAGCCTTTCAGCTCGCCATGTTTTGTTACATGGGATAATTTATTGCATCTAATACATCACAATGAATCTGATGGGGGGAAAGTGATGGCCATGTTAGGAGAGAGGCTGCTTTTTTTTTTATCCCGGGGCAATGAAATGCCTTTACGATTTTTAATTGGTAAAATATAAGGGGAGGGTTGGAGGGAGGTGTGTATGTGTGTGTGTGGAGGAGGAGGAGGGGGGGGGGATCTGATAAAAAAAAAGGCAGAGGTATAATCTTGGCTGCTAGTGTTCCAGCAGCACTCTGCGCTATAATTAGTGTGTCAATTTCAACCTGGAATTAACAGCATCGACCTGCCACCGCTGCCTGCGCCGGTGGACGGCGCACAGATCCTCATTTCGCATGATTTATTTTTCTACCAAGAAGAGATAATTAATCATAAACACCGGGAAACAGCGCGGCAAAAGGGGGGAGATAACGCACACACGCGCGCGCGCGCGCGCTCACGCAGCTGCGAGAAAAGAGAGAGGGAATATTTGCATCCAAAAAAAAAAGAAAAAAAAAAGAAGATCCTAAGGAGCCAGTTTTAGCTCCATAACGCCATCCTACCCGGTGGATCCAGTCCTGCAGCGCACTTCTAAGATTTATGTTTTTGTCTCAATTTCCTGTTATTAATCCTCGAACGGGATATTAATCATAGTAATGATAATAACAATTTACAATTAATGGCATTATTATTGGCAATAGAGGCCCACCTCTGTTATTATTATTATTATTGTTATTATTATTGTTATTGTTATTACTACTAGTCCTACTACAGTGAGTGCAGTACATGCAGGCTTTGTTGGGGCTGCTGCTGGCACTGAGCCCGCGCAGCTCTGAGTTTTTGGACGGTGCCATGTTTAAACTTGGGCATGCTGACGGTGCCAGGATAAATTTGCATTTTATTTGCAGCTGTAATTAGCTGATCAGCATCTCTCCCTCTCTCTCTCTCTCTCTCTCTCTCTCTCTCTCTCCGTCTCTCTCTCTCTCTCTCTGCCATCTTTCTTCTCATTATGATTTTGTGTGTGTGTGTGTGCGCGTGTGTCCCTCCTCCCACCCTCCACCCTCCCCTCCCTCCACCACAATCCCTCATTTTCCAATGTCCTGGCAGCGCCACCAGATGTTTATCGGGTTTATACCCAGGGACGTTGCCATGTCAAACAAACCGGGGGATGGACACTTACAGGCGGCTGGGTATCCAGGCAGGCAGCAGGCCCTCCTCCCTCTCTCTTCCTCCTCCTCCTCCTCCTCCTCTCTCCTGGTTGAGCAGAATAATCCTGGCCTGTGTGGCCACTGGCTGTCCACCGAGGGTTTCATCTGAGAGGGAAAAACAAGCCGACTCTGGCTCCACCCAAACGCTATTCTCACCCAGTGTTCGATTAATCGTCCAGTCAGTAAAAAAATAAATAAATTGCTCCTCACAGTTGCTCTGGGCACAAAGTGACATCTCCAGGCTGAAAGCTCATTTGTTGCTGCTAAATCAGAATTTAACAGAGGCCAATAGTTCTTTGTAGATCGACTAATTGATTAATTGTATGACATTGTAGCAATGTCATATCACCTTATCACCCGAAAGGATAAGATAAGGTAAGGTAAAATAAGATAAGATAAGATAAGATAAATGTCTCCCACAGCTGGGAAATATGCATTATTTCAGCAGCAGGACAACAGATTCTTATCTAACAGTAAAAAAAATTAAATGTACAATCGCAGTATTATATTATATTTGCATTTAGTCATTTAGTAGAGGCGCCTAACCAAATTGACTTTGATAAGAGAAAAATAAAACATTAAGCTACATCACAATAGAAACCTTGTGCGCTAAAACGGTATTTGAGAAATCATTTGAACCGTCCATGTAAAGTAAATATATGTTAGGCAACACTGCACAGAACCTCGGATGAATTTCAGAATTGGAGGATATGAATCGACTCCTTAACATATTATTGCCGCCTTCCTGCCATCAAAGGTGAAGAGGAGCATTTTGAGTCCTGAAGCTCCAAAACTGAACAATGAAAAACAAAAAAGATGATTCGACTGTGAAAAATATATTTGATTAAATCGACTCAGATTTATTGAAAGCTGGTCGCTGAAGCGTCTTAAGGCATCTTAACCAGGCGCAGACGAGCGAACGAGCAGCCGGTGACGGTATAGCCGGGTTGGCTGCGGAGCGCACCTCGATGATGTGTCAAAGTCCCAGAAATGCTCGTTTGCGATTACATGGCAGACATTTGGCTTGATCATCGAGCGGCAGGGGTGAATCGAAGACCAAAATGATGATCAGCCACCGATCGGCCAATCACTGACCTGCATGGTGGTGGTGCAGGTGAACGGAGATGATGTGCAGATGTGCAGATGCGGGGAGGCCTCCTGGGTAGAGGAGCACAATGTAAAAGCCTGTTATCTGCCTGGTGTGTGTGTGTGTGCGTGGTTAATGCGTGCCCCTTTATTAAACAAACACACACACATACGGCTGTAAACAGCTACGAGGTCACTCCAAAATAAGAACAGAGATGTATGCGTGAGAGCTAGACAGCTTTTAATTTGAAAAGATTCATACAGGAAACATGGACGTTATGAAGCGCTACACAGCTGCGCTGTCTGATCCTGCTGGGTGCTGGTGGCGATAATACCGCCGACGAATCGAAATCGCGTCGATTTGATTTCTAGGCGTCGATTCTGATCAGTTTTGCGGGAAAAGAAAGTAAAAAAAGACCCTGTGGCGCTCATTCATTTTCACCAATTTATCTATTTTTCGCTCCCGTATACGCATACACACACTGTCTCAACTGTAGATCACCTGCAACAATCACAGCATGTCAGAAAGGGCTCTGCAGGACGCGCGCGCGCACACACACACACATACACACAAAAACACTAGGCCATGATATACAAATATTTATCCAGCGATAAGGCGCACAGATTTCCTCCTCCTCCTCCTCCTCCTCCTCCTCCTCCTCCTCCTCCTCATGCCTGCGTGTGCGCTCCCTCCCAGCAATGTCACAATATTTCACTGTCTCCTCCTCTTATTAGGAGGCCGCTAGTGGTCAATGGCTGCTTGTGGAGTCAGGAGAAGGAGGAGGAGGAGGAGGAGGGGGAGGAGGAGGAGTAGAGAGAGAGAGAGAGAACCGAGAGTGGGAGGTGTTTTTTTTTTTGCACAAAAAAAAATGAATGAGTGTCTTGATTTTCTGCGAACGTTTTAACGTTTTACACCCCGCCTCATGGCGACGCGCTGGCGCTGCGGGGCCGAGCCGAGCCAGGCTAAAGTGTCCCGAAAGCCCTGGCGCGGATGGGAGGAGGAGGGGGGGGGGGTTAGAGTCCCGGCTATCGGGTTCTCCAGATCCCCCTTTAAAACGACTGTCAAAAGAGGCAAAGATCAGGTTGCACGGGGGTCTCCCTCTCTCTCTCTCCCTCTCTCTCTCTCTCTCTCTCTCTCTCTCTCCCTCCCTCTGCCACTGCCAGCCTGGCACCACTGATGCGTTACTGTAACGTGATTACTTCTGCTGCTGCAGCAGCAGCAGCAACAGCAGCAGGCAGGGATTTCCACACGGTTCATGTGCTATTGTGCTCACTTCTATCGGCGTTCGCAATTAAAAGGAAAAAAGAAATCCTGATGGTGAAGTAAAGGCCGAGCGCGAGGAGTTGGCTGCTGTATTTACTGAACTTCGAGGTGCAAACGTAATGTGAAAAATAAGCATAAAAACAGTGAATGAGTGGGTCTATAAAGAAGTGATCCTACCCAGTTCAATGAGTTGAGCCCTAACAACACACTCCTTCATTAACTTTATTTGGAAATAAGCTGTGTGTAGATTTCTTGGATATCTCGCAATCATAATAAAATTGAATTGAATTGAATTGAATCTAATC
Organism: Karalla daura; assembly: GCA_029224185.1. Lineage (NCBI taxonomy): Eukaryota > Metazoa > Chordata > Actinopteri > Chaetodontiformes > Leiognathidae > Karalla > Karalla daura. The sequence goes on along the minus strand of CM055209.1, from coordinate 15,264,324 downwards.
TTAAATAATTTGAGATGTGGAATTAGAGTTGTGGAAGTGTGTTGAGATGTGGAAAACACAATCTGCCAGCCCACCTGGGGCGCTGACCCCTTGAGGATCATTAATTTATTTATTCATTTGGTTTATTTGTTTAATCTGTTCCTACATGAACAGTAGAAGGTAAATACGTGATAGAGTGAAACACTGACCTGTACTACAACATGCCGGGTGCAGAATAGGATGTTATACAATGTAATATAATTTAACAATAGGACAATTTGACTTCCATCCATCACTGCATTTTGTTACCTGCGCTGTCTCCAGTGCTCACAAGGCAGAGGCAGGGACACCATTTACTCTCACACAAAACAGTTTGTAATCTCAAATCTCTCCCAAACATGCGTGTTTTTGGACTGTGGGAGGAAACCAGAGTACCCAGAGAAAAACGTATGCGCACACAGAGGCCCAACATTCAAAACCCCACACCTACAGCCTCCCGTCAAACCAGGATTTAATGACTGGAATGGCACTGTCCACCAGTCCACCATGTCACTTCCAAACTTGAACCAATGATACAACTTTTTGTCTTACTGGTTACTTTATACACTTTCCCAACATATAAGCTACGATAGGTTCATTTCCTTAATAATGCACTCCACCATCAATGGAAACTCCAATCAATAGTAATAAAATGAGTTCACAATAATAAGTCGATTTCTCACAGAAAATCTTAAGAACCTGTTTCTCTTTGGTGCTATTGCGCACACATCTGTAATAGAGCAACCACATCTCATCTCATTGCTCAGATTAGCACAAACCTCAAAAAATCTTCAATCCGTGTGAACAGAGTTGCACTTCAACCAAGTTTCCCAAATTAGACACAGAGCCGCGTTGGAAATAACACATTCCTTTTTAACAGAGTGTAAGCCTTATCTACAAAAGGGCCTATGCATTGTCATTAATCTTCACCGGGCTAATTAAATTAATCCATCGCCTCTTGGCATTGGAATATAACGACCAGCACTAAATCCACTGCAGGATAACAGATTTGTTTTTAAGACCAGCCGAGCGTCCTGCTCTAATGGTTTACACAACCAAACGGAAGAGGAAGAAGAAGAAAAAAGAAGACAAAGAAGGAGAAGAAGAAGAAGAAGAGAAATCACCAGGCCGGATCATTACCATCAGCAGCATTTTCTTTGATTCTGTAACGGTGATTTTAAAAATAAAGCGCAACCCGTCTGCCGTTGAGGGCATCTCCTTGTATTTTTATTTTTACTTTTTTTTTTTTTGCAAAGGGAAGGAGGTTGGAGAGTTGCGGTTTTGATTGACAGTCCGTCCGCAGGATCATGTTTAATCCCTGCCTCTCTCGAGCCTGTTCAGAACTCATTTCTCCACCGCGAGATGGGGGACTCAGATGGTTGCCGGGGCAACGGCGATAGTGCTAAGCCATTTCCATTTTCTGCGAATGAGGTGGTGGAGGAGATGGCGGGGCGGGCGGGCGGAGGTGGGGTGTGGGCATTTGCAACAGAGGTCGTCACAAAGTCATTCACAAGCACAGAGGAGGGGCTCATTACTCTGCAGGAGTCAGATTATTCGTTACTTTTACTCCAGAGTAACTCATGCGAGAAGGACTCTGACCCACCCTCCCTGTTCAAGTGTACCCACCATTGAAACAGAGGAGGAACACCGGAGCAGAGGTGAGAGTCTAGTCGCGGAAGAGGAGCAAGAAAGTACAGAAAAATCATTATCATTATTTCTATTCTTTAAGTGCATAAAAGATTGTTGGGTGTAAAACCAGAAACACAATGTTTTTTTTTCTCCCTTGTGTAATTGTCCTCCAAGAACTCCCAGACGTCTGCATGGCTCCCATATGATCACCCATTAAGACAAATGAATTGTGATGGAATATCAGTCGTTATCGTCAAACCACAGTCGTTGTGAACGATGCTCTCGAACGCACTTAGTGGAAACAAATTGACCTCTGTCCTCCCTTCAAACACAGTTCAGTGTATTTGAGCGTAATTACATCTACTGTATTCGCAGCAGTGGCCTACCAAAGGCTCCGCGAACATCCTTTTTGAGGAAACCCGTTGAGGAAAATTACTGTAAAGGCGCATGTTTAGTTAGATTCAGCTTTCGGGCTTGGTTCAGAATGAGGGTGAATGTGACATTGCATCCTGTTCATTTAAGGGGTCAATAAAAACACTTTTGTTTTGCGTAACTTGACCTCCATTTAACTTTATTTCTCTGTTCATGTTGATTTTATTCTCTGTGACGCATTTTTGTTCTTCTTCTGAAGACCCTGTGCCATAAGCATACAGTAGTGCTGGATCAGCATTAAGAATGACTTTCCTCTTATTCGGTTACTCATCCCCGGCAGCCTGGAAAGGCATGGGTCAGCTTCTCTGCTGCATCTAAGTCGAGTACATGCCTAATTTCTTTTGCAAAGTTGCGAAGCTGAAAGTAGGCAGTCGTTGAGATGTGCTTTAAGTGGCGGCTAAACCGCCAGTCTTGGTCAAAACTAACCCCCCGGGTTCTTCACGGCGGCGCTAGAGGCAGTAGCAAAGCCATTTTGCGATGCTATGGTGTCATACTGAATCCCATAGTCTCCGATCGACCTCAACGGGCATGTGTTGGACTGTGGGAGGGAGCTGGAGCGCCCAGAGGAAATGTGTCACCAGTGTCATTGAATCGCACACTGAGATTTCACAAAGTTGCCCGACACATCCGTAAACGTCTATACACAGCGATGTGGAGAGCAGCTAGCGCGTCTCCATTAGAGAGATTTGGGCGACCTGACTGTGTAAACGTGGCTTTAATGAGCAGCTGGAACAAGCCGGCGCAGTGCGCACGTATGATGCTGTCACACGTACGGACCAAAAGGATTTTAACGGCCTGAAAGCTGTTAAGCATGCAAAAAACGGACACGCATCCGCTCACTCGTTTCTATTTCGTCTCTCTTTTTTCCCCCTTCCACCTCATTCCCTTCCCGTCTCTTCAGAGGAGCGGGGCATCACACGCATCCGGCGACGACGTCCACGAGAAGGTGAAGATGAACCGGCCCCTCTGATCAAAGCAGCCGTCTGTAAAGCTCAAGGCTGGCCTTGCCAGGCGGGCGTGCGTTTGTGTGTGCGCGCCTTTATTCCGAACACACACACACACACACACACACACACAGGCTCACACGCCAGCTCCAACAGCTAGAAATGCCTCCCCTTTTCAATCAGGATGCGCAAACCTGCCATCTTGCTTTTTGGCGTTTTTAAATCAAGCTCACCTGCGTCTGGGACCCGGCGCCCGCCTCCCCAGGGGGGCCGCTCGCATAGAACCGGCGTCAGCGCGCCGGCAGGGTGCTAATGCACTGCTTGTTAGTTTTAATTAAGTAGCCTATAGCCTAAGTGATCAGCCAGATCAAGGGCAGTCATTTAAATAAGAAGCACGGCAGGTCCCCTGCAAACTGCAGGGCCAGAGCCTTGGCTCCTCTCCTCTCCTCTCCTCCATCTCTCTCTCTCTCTCTCTCTGTCTCCGTCACCCGGCCTCATTAATTCAAACATGTGGCATGCCTCTCGGTCGACACCACACCACACCGCACCTGTCAGAACACAGCCCGTTCCCTCAGCCGGGCCCTGGCAACGGTGGCCTCGCAAATTTCTAATTGTCGCAAAGCGACCAAGTTTGGTGTCTCGGCAGAAAAGCCACGGGCGCCCGCACAGTTTGTTTGGTCTGTGTCTACACGATAAAAGAGGAGAAGTTAGGTGAAGGACAACAATCTGGTGGAGGAACAATGATAATAAGCCTAATAAGGTATCTCTCGCCAGCACATTGTTGAGGAGTTTGCATGTCGCCTATGAGGCTGCTTAAATTAAGCCACATCCAGCAGGGTGTTTTTTTTCCCCCCCTTTAAATATTGAATATGCAAACATATTTGACGACGAGTAGTGTAATTGCAGACAGTGCTGTAGGCCTGTCTTTAAAGAAAAAGCTTTCAGAATATTCAAACCACCGCCACCGCCACCCTTCAGATCACACTCTGTACAGCGTTTTTGAAAAGCTGATGTGTAAAAAGAATTGATAACGGGGGGAAGAGAGATGGAGAAAGAGGGAGAGAGAGAGACAGAGAGAGAGAGAGAGAAAGAGAGATCCGCAGGCTGGGGAGATAGAGGAACGACTTCCAGGCTGAAAAGCCTCTGTGGCAGTCAACCCATCTGATGAAAGGTGGGGAGATTGTTTCAGGAGTAAGCGGAATAAGACCATAAGTAATAGGGTGTTTAAGGGAAATGGCTTGATTGCGCAGTTTGAAATTTTAGATGAACGCGTCGCTTTTGTGAAAGCAAAAACAGTCCCCGGGTTGTGCGTGATCTTCAGAACTGCTTACGTGCCATCAAATCGTGCTGTGTCCCGATCGTTCTTTTCATCCATCCATCAACTTTGCTCTCACCTGCTTTGCATGCAGCGCTGTTTCGAAACGCGTTTTTTTTTTCCTGATAATTGTTTCGGGAAAGATGAAAAACCGCAACGAGGCAGGTGGCACGAAACCTTTGACTGGTACTGCGTAACTTTTACTCCCCCCCCCCCATCTGTCGTGACCAAAGACGACTCTGCGAATGAGCGAAGTGAGAGCAAACCCCCGCGAAAGCGAACGAAACTCATTAAGCCGTTCTACGCAGAGATACAGTGATTACCGCTAATCTGCTAAATAATCCCGCCGGTCCAGACAGACGGATGCACTTGGATCGCGTCTGCCGCTCTCCCCCTTCCAAAGCGTATCCATCGCAAACCGTTATCCATGAAAACACGCCGTGTTATTGTTGGGGCTCACGACCTCAAAGTATTTCTTTCAGCCCAAACAACAGGTGGAGGATGAAAAGTGTGAGGACAGCGCCGTTCGGTCCGTGGGTGTTACCTTTTGACCTCATCAGCTGTGGCATTCCCGCCTCACCCCGCGCCACTCCTGATGGCAAAGTGCTTCCTGATGAAGACCTGGACGGGTTGTTTTTTTTTCTTTCCTAAATGTGTTTGATGATGAAAGGTCCAGCTTTGCTCCCATCTGAAGGCAGGCGTAAACTGCACGTGAACTGCGGCCGTATGGTTCCATACGTATCGGACGTACCCATCAGCACGCAACAAATGTTCCACCTTAACAGATCTGGCCCGTCTCCTCGCGCCACATCAACATGTGAGTTTAAGATGAGAAGAAAATCCTGGGCTACAATCAGAAACCCAGCTAACTCATGTGGAAAACATTCCTTATCAATTCCCCAACATGCAGCGCCAAACTGCTACCGTCTGTCCGCTAGGCTTGCTGTCTTTTTTTTTATTATTATTTGTTTTTTTTGGGGAGAAAAAAGGGAATAGATCCCCCAAAATATAAAAGGCCGCAATTTTCCTTTGATTGGTCTTATCATAGAACACAAATCTCAAAGTGTTCTTGGCCATCATTAAGCCCGATCAGTTAGACAGTATTGGAGCCAAATGTATAAAAAGGTTACGAGGGCCCAGGGCCGGCTCAAGGCACGGGTGAAATTAGGGGCTTCCTGGCCAATAGGGGGCCCCCTTTTTAAAACATTAGCCATATTGAAGACAACTGTATCGATTCGACCCCTGAAACTTGAGGGGCCACCCAGGTGCCCCCTAGTCACAAGGGGTGTTCAGGTACAGGTATCAGAAACTACAGAATGTGACGATTACGGCAGTTGGACCAAGGTCCTTTATGCTTAGTGTTTTTAGGGATCAAAGAGGCAACATGTTGTCTCAGTGGTGAGCACTGTCACTCCACAGGGGCTGGAAATGGGCTCCTGCTCGCCCTTGTGACACGGAACAAACCAGGTAAGATAAAGGATGGATGGATGGATGGATGGATGGATGGATGGATGGATGGATGGATGGATGGATGGATGGATGGATGGATGGATGGATGGATAAATGAAGTTGCTAAATGGAGGGCCTAGATTAATCCGTAATAACCAATTCTGCAGCACAGCCCAAAATGTTTCAAAATGAGCTCCACTTCATCCAGAAACTACGATAAGATTCTGCTTTTTTTTTTTTGAAGGATACAGACTGTTAAAGTCAAAGCAGACAAAAGGCCTGCACTCCTTTTAATACCTGAAGCACATTTCCTCTTTTTGCCCGGTTGGCGATTTTGCTTGATTAATGGACTGCTTCCTCTACTTTTGGATATACACAAACACCTCCAACAACAACCGGGGAACAACCTTTGGTGAGGAGACGGCGACAAAGGCAGGTCTGCTTTTTTTGTATTCAGGCGTGTCAAGCTATCTGCCGAAAAGTAGAGGGAGACGGATGGAAAAAGGCGACAGAGACTGAATAAGTTGAGGCCCCGCGGGCATCTGCCACTCATCTGCCACTCAGCCGTTGCAGATCCAGTTTGATTTTTAACTCCTTAATACTTGATTGTATTATCTGGGGCGTGATAAAAATAAGTCACTGTTTCAGCCGAGAGCAACAAAGTGTCAGTCAGGAGCCGCAGCCAAGATATGCTAAAAGGCTTTCTGTGCTTCTGGCGCAGACAAGCAGATACAGAGCAGATTATGCTTTATTAGCTGTTCATGGAGACTTAATTGTGAGATCAAAGTTAACAGTGCTCCATCGGTGCGAGGCAGAGCAGATTTCATTAGGCTGAGAAATATCACTGCAATAATGGTGTCATCTGCACACAGCAAGAGGAGAACTCACTATCTTAATAGTATTCTTTCTTCTTCTTCTTTTTTTCTGCCGAAATGGGAACAGAGGATTCAGCCATGTGAAGCCATCCGGATGGAAAAAATGTTTTCAGAATGTTTTGGAAAAGTTTACGACGTGCAAAAAGAAGATTGTTGACCGGAAAATACGGCAAAACTGCTCCATCTGGTCAAAAAACATCATTAATTCCCTTTCCCCTCTTTATCCCCAATGGTGTCCCGAGGGTTCACGCGCGCGCATACACACACACACACACACACTAACAAACATAAACACACAAATGTACCAAATCCCAAAACAGAGATAGAAATAGAAATAGAGAAGCCTAACCCTAAACCATATGTAACAAAATGCTAACCCATAAATTACCTTCACCTAACCCTAAACCATATACTATATAGCCCTAACCCATATATAATCCCAACCCTAACCCATATATTATCCTGACCCATATATAACTGATATGTAACTGTAACCCTAACCCATATATAACCGATATATAACTGTAACCCTAACCCATGTATAACCCCTTATATAATCCTAACCCTTATATAACTGTAACCCTAACCCATCCATAACCCCTTATATAAACCTAACTATTATCTAACCCTAAACCTTATCCGTATACAACCCCATATGTAACCCTAACCCATATATAACCCTAACCCTAAATCATACACAACCCCAACCCATATATTACCGTAAGCCATATATAACCCATATATAACTGTAACAAAACCCATATGAACCCGAACCCTAAACCATGCATTACTTTAACACTAACCCTAACCCTAACCCAAATATAAAACTCAACCCATATATAACTCCATACATAGCCCTAACCCTCTGTCTACTCACTCAGTAGCTTTTATCATGCACACAAATGAAATCACAGTGATATGGGGTTCAGTATCTTGCCGAAGGACACTCAGACATGTTGGGGGCTGTGACTAACTCAGCAACCGTCCGACAAGTGGATGACTGCTCTGGTCAACTTTGTGACCAACAAGAATAAATGCTGAAGAGGGAACATGTTGTGAATGTGAGATCGAAATTGTACACAAGCAGCAACTCTTAAACTCGAGCCCAAAGGTGCAGCAGCAGTCTGATCTGTATTCAGGTTTTCCTCTGTCTCACCTGGGACCAGCACGCTCCTTCCTCACTACATAAGGTCCCGGCTGCAGACAAAACCTTCTTGATTTAAACCTACTCTTCTTGAATTACACACACGATTGGAATCCCCCCCCCACCCTCCACCACCCGAAAGACAGGAGACTTTCCCCAACTCGTTTCTGACGGGCTTGATTTCTAAGACTGCAGACTGCAGTTGGAGTCAGTGGGCTGGCTCCACATCCTGCCAGGTAGATTGACAGCCCACGCGCTAACATGAGCCCTCCTCAGGAGGCGAGGCAGACAGCCACTGTTGCCGAGGCGCTGACCCCACACAACCCCTGCTGTAACCGGCCGCTCTCACATGGCCCACATGGCTCGTTTTTTTTATATGCCTCAGTCAAGCGTCCACGTCCTCTTGCTGCCGCCTAAAACATCACGCAGGCTCAGATCGGTTTACTGGAACACATACATAACAGAGATGTGGGCCAACGTGACAACTCCGAGCAGATCCTCAGCCGAGAGGCGGAGGTGGGGTGGGGGGATGACCCCGTGACCTCCACAAGCTGTTGGTCAGAAAGTTGCCTTAATAGTAAAGCTGTTCCGCATTTGGACGTCATCAATCAGGGGTGTGGAGAGGAAGTTGGCTCCATCGGTCCCCCGCCATCTCATTTTCCTTTAGGTGGAGTCAAACTGTAGAAATGCACTGACACACTTTCACTTGGGCACGAGTTTGATTGATTGTTTTATTAATGTTATTTCAGCGCAAAATTAGTTTATTTTCAATTGTAGAATTGTTCAATTAACAGAGTCAATTGAACGAAAAAACCCTGCGGGCTAATTCAGTTACACTTGGCAGTTGCGCTTTCTGTTTTTTTATGACACACACGAGACAAATGATCAGAAGAACAAAACTGATCCCCATACAAATAATAATACTTGTATTTTAGCTATCTGTGAACCAGGGAAATGGTTTGCTAACCTGTATATAAATGCATATTTATATCACGCCGTTACAAAGATACAGCGAGTTAGACTGGGATGGGCAGTGAGTGCCTAAAAAGCCGTCAGCCAGCTGCAGGATCAGTAATGAAGTCTTGACCAAGACAAAAAGACTCAGTTACATTGACCATAGGACAGGGCATGTGTTCCCCATCCCAACACTGCTCTCTCTGCTCTCTCACTACACTAGCTAGGAAATGTCTGTATGCTCTTTCCTAGACTGAAAATATAAAATATGAAAACTACTATATTTATCCATCCATTTTCTTACCTGCTTTGTATACACAGGGTGAAAGCAGTGAAAACGCCCTGGACAGGCCTCCAGTCTGTCACAGGGCACACACATACACACACACACACACACACACCAGTCACTCTCACACTCACACCTAGGAGCAATTGCAGTCTCAGTCAAACAAAAAATACATGTTCGGGCTGTGGGGGAAAACAAGAGAATCTGGAGAAATCTACACTATGTTTAGTTTAACTTATATTCTCGCTGTATGGCCCTCTTTGGCTGCACAGAAACATGAGGACCTGTGTTTCAGGTTTTATTTAATGTAACTGCGGGGATATGAGCAGCCAGTGCGACACCGGCGTCTGCCTCTTCCATCTGTCCAACCTTCACATGTGCACCTGCGTCACCCTGGGTGCACACGCCCGCCGTCACCCTGGTGAAGCAGGTGATTCTGTTGTGTGAATGCAACAAGTGTGTGCGTGTGTGTGTGTGTGTGTGTGTGTGTGTGTGTGTGTGTGTGTGTGTGTGTGTGTGTGTGTGTGTGTGTGTGTGTGACAATGAGGCTGGATGAGGCAGGAGCATGCGTAATCAAAGGGCAAGAAGAAAGGAGGTGCGGACTGACAGAGTAATAGTGTTGTGTCAACTCTGCGGTTTTCGGGAGAGAAAGATGAAATGGGCTTTTTAGTGGCGGAGGAAACCGGGGGAATCAAACACTTCCTGGCATTAAAGTGGAAACAGCAGAGACTTCCTCCCTCATATGCAGGTACAGAGGAGGCTCCATGAGGGTTGGAACAAAGAGGGGCCGAGTCTAAACACCATCACCGGCTCTGTCCTGCGGCACACAGAGGGAGCTTGTGTGTCCGCATGTGTGTGTTTTTTGGTGTGTGCGTGTGTGTGTGTGTGTGAGGCTCGTCGGCCTCTCCTGGGGTGGTAAGGCACACCACGACGGTGCAGTGGGGGGAGAGAGGGAGGGAGGGGAGGGAGGGGCTCAGCGGCAAATTTCAGTGGAGCTCATTCCACCACCGGTCACAGGGTTAAGTGCCGCAGTCATACACACACATGCAGACACACACACATATGAACACTGGAGCCATTGAGTCCAATGTACAGAGTAGACGCCACAAGGAAGGGGGGGGGGGTTTCAGTTCTCACACTCACAAATACACACACACACACACACACACATACACACACTGTCTCCCACACATACAAGGTACAGAGGGGCTGAAAGGAGAGTGTGTGACCACACAGGCTGCGGCAGCCGTTTTCTTTCGGAGTCACTGGGAGCTGTTGCAGACACTGCACCGGGCCAATTACAACAGTTACAACACACTCATCTGTGAGACGGGGTTAGTGACGGGGCGACTTCGGCCCAAACGCAAAACTTGTTTTCACATCAGCCTCCGAGTTGTGTGGCCCACACACGCTCAGCCTGCAGGGTCTACAGCAAGCACAATGCAAGACATGCATCAAAGCAGCAGCAATATTCAGCCGGAGACGTTATGTAACTGTGAAATGCGTACCTCGAGCGTTTCACTGCAAAACAATTTTGCATTTTTATATTTGACGCAAGATTCGCCCATGTGCTATGCACCGGCAGGTGAGTCACATGAGGTCAAGGTGTTTAGAGTTCATCACACTTTTGGTGCTGATTAAAGAATTGGAGGCCAGGCAGTTTTCACAGATTCCACATGCTGGATGGATTTCCCCATTGTGGCATGAATAAATTATTCTATTCTATTCCATTCTATAATATGGTTTATTTTAACATCTGAATAGTCAATATACACATTAAAATGCTCAAATAATGTGTTCTGGCCAATGTCAATGAGCTTTTCCCATGATCATGGTAGAATAAGATAGACATTTATAGTTGATTAGAGATGAAGTATGATTTGAATCACACCCTAACTCTTCACTCAGATACCAGTCAATCAGGTCCGCCTTGGTGAAATTACTGTCCTGTGACACAACAGTGTTCCCGCTATGTCATGTTTGTACGGCTGTTAGACAGGTATAGGCTGTTAGACGAGCTCGCTGCCTGTCATTCATTGGAGTTGACCAAATAAACAAACTCTGAGTCACTTCAACGTGTTAGGCAACATGGATCAGGCGCAGCATCAAGATACTTACTGGCATCATCTCAACTGAAAACAAAAGAGAAGAGAAAACCGATCACATCCACACATTTGCAAACACATAATGCACATTGATGGACTAAAGAGTAGCCAATCGGCAGTCACCTCGCTGGTCGGCTTCTCATAGTATAAAAGGTTAAAGGTTAACAGCAGTGTTGTCGTAGCTGTTCCATTGGGCATATTGATTGTCTGAGGCGGCCTGGGACTGGAGCTGGGGTTCAGTCGTTCTCCATCCTGATGCTCTCAGACCTGCAGACAGGCAGCTCCGGTGGAGGCTGGTTGTGGTGATGGAGCTTGGCTTGGCTGCATTGCATCTGTCTTTGTGTCTTTGTGTCTGGGGTAAACCCCTGCTGCTGCCGAGCTTTTGTCTCCTCCTGATCGGCTCTAATGCTGCAGCACTAATTGTTTAACACAGAAACACGTCTTTTCTCCCTTTAATGTTTTTGTTTTTATTGTCGTCGATGCATTTATTACAAAACCTTTGTGGATTCTGAACACACGCTTCCCTCGCCCCGTCCTCTCCCTCCCTCCTTCATCATCCTCTCTCTCCCTCTCTTTTTTTCCCTCTCCCTCTCTCTCCCTCTCTCTCCCTCTCTCTCTCTCTCTCTCTCTCTCTAAAATGCCCGCCCTGAGAAAGAGATGGGGGGGAAAAAAAAAAGAAAATGTGAACATCAGCAGAAAAACGGATGTCTGGCAAGTTGCATCATTTTCAGAAACAAACAGTGTGAAACCGTGTTAGCCAGCCTATTAGCATATATACATAAAGACCGTGTGTGCGTGCCCGTCTCCAAAATAAAAGGAAAACACAAAAAGAGGCGAACGTTACTCTCCGCTACCCGTGACGGAGGTTTCTCAAAGAGATAGCGCTCTGGGTAAACATGTGATCGCCACAGATCCAATCAGCTCAAACAAAGGGGATAAGCAATGGAGCTGGGTGAATTTGATGGTGTGTGTGTGTGTACGTGTGTGTGTGTGTGTGCGTGTGTGCGTGTGTGTGCTTGCCAGTGTGTGCACTCTAATGTAGGTGTGCGCCTGTACTATACTGCGCCGCGTTGTTCGTAGTTAAAGTGCGGAAGAAAGGGAGGGAGAGAGGGAGCCAGCCACCACTGTTATCATTTGCATCATAATGGTAAACTGATATGAATAGCGCTGCGTCGATGCTAAGCTCTTAACGTGCATGGAAATTGCTTACCTTCAAGAAATGTGTCGCCACATTGGTGTTTACGTGCGCACATTGTCTCGTGGGTTTCATCATACTTTTTCTCGCAAACACATGCAGAAAAAAAAAAAAAAAGGTATCACAGAGGTATCGTAGGAGTGAAGACGCGGCCGCCTCCTGAAATAGGTAGCGTGGATGTAAAAAAGAAAAAAGAAAAAAGCCTGAAATTTGGGCGGATCGACTTTGCATTCTGGGCTTCTTTGTCGCGTCCAAGTTTGGGAAGAGCTGTCAAACTTTCAGCGAAACAGAGGGAGACGAGCCGCGAGACGTCTCCATTCAACGCGTAGATGTTTCATCTCGTTTTGTCACCCAGATTTCGGAATGACAAGCCTGTTTACATCCAAGCCCAGAGATTTATTACAGTCTGCATTTCATTTTCTAGCGCGTAAACATCGGCAGTCAAAGCTTATTTGGGAGGGAATAGACAAAGAGGAGGACAAGCATAAATGGGTAAACGTCTGAGTTTTATCAGGTCGCATTCAACATTCGACATCTGAATAAAGTTAAATATTGAATAAATGCTCAGTTACAAAGACTCTTTAGTTTAGCTTGTCAGGATACACTTACTGCTGTCCTAACAACAAACTACAGTGAGTATATATGTATTTGTTATCCACTTCATAGGCAAACTATCTGAAAACTTACAATACCTACAATATGAATCAATTGTCTACTAAATTAAACTACAGCTAATCTTGAAGCAAAAGGCATTTTTTCTGAGCGGTAAATCAAGCAACATAACTGGGCTGTAATCATATTTCCCGATGATCCATGATTCCTCTCGTATCTCGCTGCTTTAGTGACTTGTTTAAATTCCGATTGAAAACACTCTCTGACTGAATCTTCAGCTGTGGAAGCAAAGTTCATCGTTTAATATTATCTTTCAAAAGAAAACATTAGAGGACACATCCAAAGACATTGAGTGCTCAACAACGGGTCCACCCCCCCCACCACCACCACCCATCCCTCTTCCCATCCACCCCCTCTCATCCTCCATCCCTACACCCACCTCAGCCTCCTCCCTCCATCATCTCCCCAGGAGGCTACAGAGGCCCTGTACATCCCCGATAAGACCTTCTCAGAGGGACAAAGGAGGAGGAGGTGTTGGAGTTGGTGGGGGTGTGTGCGTGTGTGTGTGGGGGGTGGGGGTGGGGGGGGGGGGGGGCGGGTGTGACGGGTGGTGGTTTGCGGTGGTGGAGGATGTGTGTTGGTGGGGGCTTCAGGGTCACCTCAATGGCGCGCTCCTGATAGCGCTATCAGCTTATGCTAATCACCAGCTAAGTGTTTCAGGACGAGAGGGAGCGGCGGGGCGCTATCCTAAAACACGCGCCGCCTACTTAACCTGCGCCGTATCGCGATGAGCCCCGGCTCATTCAAACAGCCGCGGCTCCTCATTTAAAGAGTGACAACAGTGACGAGAGAGAGGGAGAGAGAGAGAGAGAGAGGGAGAGAGGGAGAGGGGGGCTCCAAATTGATTAATCTTGTCACAAATTGATGTTAAGCGGCGTCGTAGATACCGCACCTCTCTCCTTTTTTTTGTGACCAACTCTGCTTTTTGAGGGTATTGTTCCGCCAATAATGGGCGAGGAGGGGGAGGGAGGGGGGGGGGCGTCGGGGGCCGCCTTGGATGTCTGGATGACTGGATGGCGGCGGATACGGAGCGGGCGTGTAATGTAATGTAAGGCGCCATTGTTAGCCGGGCTTACTGTACACGACGGGTGAAAGATAAAGAAGTGTGCAGGCCAGGCGCCCTCAACCTATATCTCGAAGATGAAAAACTCGGCGCCTGATTAGCGCCTTTTCCAGAGCGGTAGACTCGGATTAAAAGACGGAAAAAAGGAAAAAAAAAGGGCCCAGGAAAAGTCTAACAGGGGACTTGAATGTCTAAGTGAATTTCGTACCTGCCACTCAAACGCTGAGGAGGTTCAGCATCTTCAGTGAACTGTGTTCTTGCAGCTGCTTTGAGAGACTTTTTAACCACTGTTTACCGACAAATCGACCACGGGCCACTCGCTGGCGCACCGTGGCAGCTTGTAAGCGATATCGCCGACACAGTTGCCACGGAGATGGCTCAGATATCGATTACATGGCCACGGGCAACAAGTGGATGTTCAGTGACTGAACCGCAGCAGTCTCAGAGAGTCACCCTTCACTGCCCTCTGCATATTCATAATTTGTCATGATTTATAAGAATTCAGCAGTAAAGATTGATAAAAGTCAATAAAATATGAGAAGGGACTGGATAGGACTGGATATATATATGTATACATATGTATATATAAACATATAACTTAAAGAATTAATCGTATTCTTATGTTTTTGTCAATAGTGGTTATGGCCCTTATGGTCACAGACACAATTCTCATATAGTGGACATAAGCCTTCATTATTAGAATTTTTTCTGCTTGTGTGTCCGCATGTGTGTGTTTCTTGACTTTATGATGATCTACAATTTAAACACTGGTTATGTTATGTACATCCATATCAGGCTGGACGGCAGTCGCTGATTATTGTTCAGAGATTTGCGATCTGAGTCAATCAAAACAATCCTGTTCAAGGCTGAAAAGGGAAAAAGTAAGATTTGGAAAGGTGAGGTGACCCCCACCCGCCCGTTTCCCTCCTACCCAGTGGGAATTACACCTTTGCCATCTCCTGTCAACCGGCTTCCGGCAAAGTCTGAAAATGAAGTTTGGTGCGGGGCCATATCTCCTCCTACCCTCCCGTTGTCCATCTGTGTTTTCTCCTCCTTCCCTCAGTCTCTACTCCTGTTTAGATAGAGGAGCTTTTGGGAACCCGGGGGACAGGAGGTGAGGTCCACAGATAGAGGACCCCATTGTGGTCCGACGGGAAATGCATTGTGGCTGGATTTGTCCAGTTTTATGTAAAAGCAATACTCTTTTCACCTGAACTAATACAAGCTGTGGCGTAAGCCCCTTACTGCCATGTGCTGCATTTTTCCCCTAATCTCTCTGGATTCAGCAGCGTCCCCACATACCTCAGGGCACTCACTGATAAAGCCTTAACTCTATACCGCGCTCCCTCTCTCTCTCTCCCTCCCTCTCTCTCCACTGGCCCAGCCTCCTTTGCAGTCTCTCGCCCGTACACTTTTTCCCTTCCTCCTGCCCCCTTCCTCCTCTTTTCTCTTTCCCAGGACACCGATGAAGCAGCCTAGCAAAAAATTAAAGTGATCAAGAGATTTAGAGGAACGGGAAGAAAATCACTTTGTGAATTCCATCAAGGGAGAGGAGATGAGAAATGTCGAGGGGAAGAGGGAAAATGAGCAGAGCGGGAGAGCGAAAGAGAGGCAGGGAACAGAGAGGCAGTGGGATTTCTGAACTCGGAGCAGGCCGGCTCCAGCATCATCTGCTGTTGTTGGGTGACAGAGGCTACGTCCAGCGGAATGTACATGATCGATTTCCGGGACAAATACAGGGACCAAAAAAACAACAAAAATCTGATTCTATCCATCCCTCCATTACCTCACCTGCTTAGTACCCAGTGGTGTCATAGGGGTCTGCTGGTGCTAATCTCCAGCTCACAAAAGGCAAAGGCACAAAATACGCCCTGGACAGGTCTCCAGCCCATCACAACACACACACACACACACACTCATACACAGCATCCACTCACACCCAGGGGCAATTTAGAGTCTCCAACTGACCTTAATATATGTTTTTGGACTGTGGGAGGAAACCAGGGAAAACCTGCAAACTCCATATCGACAAGGGCCACAGTCCGAACAGGGTTCTTTTTGTTGTGAGGCTACAGCACTATTCACTGTCGTACAATGACGTAATACCAAGATCCCCTTTTGCTCTTGGGATCAAAATCACAACATAAAACAAAACACAACTTGCACATATTACACAGAACACCCCAGACTGGTGTTCCAGCACCTCCGGACCATTTTTCTGACCTGACACATCAACTGTAGCTCTGACCAAGTTAACCAAGTAGTTTTAGTGGTCTCCAGTGAAATTATTGTGGTTGTGATTAATGCAAACGGAGACTTCATTTGGAAAGTACGGTTTTTCTAATTGTATTTGGAAACCTTCTGGATCAACATCTCTGTGGGAAGGCACCAGAGTTATGTAATAGGTCTGGAAAGTAGACAGTGGATAGTTGAATAGACTTTTAATTTATACCCAAGTGTTTTGCCCCCTTATGCCGATAGCAGCAATGTGACATCACACGCTGTGTGTACACATTTGAAAGGACTTTGATTGTTAGTTTCAATAACAATGTATCGTAAAGGAATTATTGGACTGGCCTGATCAAACCAGTGACTAGCCAAGAAGCAAGAAAGCCATGGGATAGTTCAACTGCACAGGTTATAAGAACCTAAGAAGAGACTTTGTCCAACCAGTCATCTATTTGCACCTGTCAAACAGTTAATGTCAGCAATACTTCTCCAAATGTTTCCAAAAGTGTCATAATAAATAAAATGACCAACGGTGACGCTTTTCATTTGAATAAATCTGCACGCCGCAGTTCGGAAGACGACTCTAAGTTGCGGGATAAAAACAAGGATTGCAGCTTGTCATTGCATTTTCATGTGGATTAGAATAAAAAAAAAAAAATCCACCATCCACCAAGACGAGATCTGCTCATTTTGGTGGAATATGGCTGAATGTGAAGTCAGTGGCATGGAATAAACTGAATGTTTAGCAGCAAATTATGAGGGCACCTTGTTTCTAAAGGCAACCCACAGATCACACGCGGGGGGCTGAACCGCATGCAAATGCACCGAAACGGAAATTATGCAAAGTTTGGATACAAAGATCCATAACTTTCTTTATCCCCGGCAAAGAAAAAAAGCGACACCTATGTGATATTTAAATTTGGCCATACAGACCTGAAACCCCGTCCCACAGCGTTTTACTGGGAACCTGACTTTGTGACGCATGTTTAACACGCTCGTTAACCACGGCCCATTTGTTCCGTCTCAAATCTTCGTCTGTCTGTCGGCCTCGCATTCCTACTATCTGAACGCCTACAGCTTTTGTGTAGCAAGCGCGCTCTCTACATCCGACCGACATCAGCTGACTGAAGGAAAAAGCCCGAGAGCTCAAGATGTAGAAAAAAAAAAAAAAAAAGGACACGTGGCATTTCCATTACAAGCCTAATCCTGCATTTAAGCTGCTCTAATATCTCGGAGACACATTTTTGCCACTTCTCCTTTAGATTCCCGCAGATGTGGAAGTTCCGACCGAGCGTCTCCATCAGGCATGTTTAGCTATGCACAGGTAGGAAGGCGCCTTTCTCCCATCAGCCATGATTTGTCAAAGCAATTTGAGTTCCCGCGGAAGCCACTGTAGGTCCTCCTCTCCGAAGCAACCAAAAAGCACATAGCGCTGACAGGATCTTTATTCAAATGAAGATCCTGTCAAGAGAGATTAGCCGTTCACGAGCCCACACAGGGATCTCTTTGCCAGAAACTACAGATATTATAGCACTGACTGGTGCCTTAACATCACTTTATGTCCTCAGAGGTCTTTCTCTCTCCTCTCGATCGTGACTCCTAAAAATCTTTCTCTTGGTGTTTTTTTTTTCTTTCTCTCTGTATCTCCTCTAAATCTACCTGGGGCTTGCAAGGCTCTCTCTGGAAGAGTCTTGTCAATGGAGGCCGGCCTGTTAAGTTCTCCTCTGTGAATTTAAGCACAAGAATGCAGTATCTTACCTCCCCTTCACCTTGTCCTTGCTTTAGTCCCCTCTTTTCCTCCTCTCCGCCACTCTGTGTTTTTTTTTTTATCTCGTCCTTGTGCTCGTCCTTCCAACTCATCCCCCTCCTCCTTTTGGTGGTGACTTGGGGTTTTCTTTTGAAGTATTTTGTTCTCTCTCCGGCGTCTCGGGCCGACGCAGGAGGCGAGAGCGCGAGGCACATGAAACGCGTGGAGATGTTGGATCCGATGTTGCGTAATCGTCGGTGGTCATAGGTAGAGGCGTCTTAACGGCGGCAAATCTGCTTGATTGAAATCAGTCCAATACTTTTCACACAGATATGTCGCTTTCATGCATTGACATGGTAATTCTGTCAAAAGGAAATGCGAAATTTGTCACAGTTTTCATGATGTATTTCTAAGGTTTCTGGGTGAATGTATATTGTCGAGTGTGCAGTCATCAGCAGCTGCATCCCTTGGTTTACATCCACGTATCAAAGGCCCTATTTTCTAAAGAGTGAAATACAAAAATGGCAAAATCAACCAAAAGCACATTGAAACACTTAAATGAGGAGATGGAAGTAGAGGAAGAAGAAGAAGCTGTAAATGTCGCTAAACTGCCTCTCAATATCTGGGTGTTTAGGCCGTTAAAAGAAGCAGTGACGGCTGCTCACCATCATCAACAGCTTCTGTCTGTGGACAAGTTTTGCTCGCTCTGCTTCATAAAATATATTAACAAGACGTTTAACAGCTAGTTATTCAAGTTATTCAATCGAAGTAACCAGTAACTCATCGACCAACTGCCATGAACTCCATCTTTTTTAAAAAGACGTCACTGCCTTTCAAAAACATTATCAGGTGCCTTTGATTTAGAAGGTTCACAGGTGTCAGGTATTCCCTCATTTAGTAATTGAGTAATGAAGTAAGGGGCTGATTTAAGATGCTCTTTCGAACACAAATGTCTCATTATCAGTTTGATAATGGATCAGTTTATTAATGCTGAAACAGGTGAAGGTGGAACCTGTGTAACCAGTGGGTGGGAAGCTCTGCCAGTGGGTGGTCGGTGTAAATATGTGTGTGTGAATATGTGTGTGTGTGTGTGTGTGTGTGTGTGTGTGTGTGTGTGTGTGTGTGTGTGGGAAGCCTTGCATCCACATATCACCGTTCTCCATCAGAAAATTTCTATCAGCAGATAAAACAAGGAGGAACAACACCTCGGACAAGATACGCCCACACTAATCTCCAACACTTATCACCGCTTCCCTGTTAATATCTCCTCCTCTGGTTTTCCCTCCGTTCCCCCTCCCGCACGACCCCTCCCTCCCTCTCCCTCACACACACACACACGCGCGCGCGCACGCGCTGCCCGACTCCTCTCCCACCACGCCATTGTGAGCGCAGGCCGCCCTGGCAATGTGCTGCCGTGTGATACTGAGAGAGGCCAATTCAGCTCCTCATAAAGACCGGGCTATAATCTCCTCCCAGCGACAGGTCCACCTACCCCACCCACCCACACACACACACACACACACGCACACACACACCTCCGCGCACACACAGCACCTCGCCGCGCTACACCTACGCACGCGCACACACGCGGTGACAACTTAAAGCCGCACCCAGAATGACACGCACCATTATAAATAGTCTAATCTATATGGTAATAGTGTTGTATTCTACAAGCAGAGAATAGGGATAAGATAACATTGTGACTCCGGGGTTTGTACTGCCTTCTATGGTAATTGTTATCAAAGGTTATTTGGGATGACATCGGCGGCTCCTTGTGATTGGCTGGGCCCCGTTATTTACGATATGAATTATGATAACCATGATGTCTCTGTGCTGCTCTCCCCTCGCCGCTGCCTCGCCGGCCGCCAGATACAATAAATTGCTATCGTTAATCACAGCGCTTTGTTCTGCCATGATTACCCCTCCGCAGCAGTAAGAGTTTTATTTAAGGGAGAATATGGATTTGTCATCCCTCTGGCGGCAAAATGAAACTGACAATATTTTATGTCCTGACATTTAATTTGTAAAAGCGGACGCGGGCTGCATTTGCATTTTATGACACTCTCTTCCCTCACTGATCTATCTCTCCTGCCTCCTCCTCCTCCTCCCCCTCCTCCTCATCCTCGACGTCTTCCTCTCCCTTTTATACGCCGAGTGGAGGTGACATTTGTGGATCAGGTTGGGGCTGGAGCGAGAGCACGGGGAGGGGAGGAAGAGGCGATGAATGCCTTTGAACGCCGGCCAGAGTTTACGTGTTTTTATTTGCATGCTTTTATTTCGCCTCCTGGCTGGCCGACCACACGGGCTAAAAATATTTCGGTGTCACCCATTTACATAACACTGTGGCGCACTGTAGAGTACCTTATCTCGGCAGCATCGATACACCTCTCAGGATTGATTGGCCTGATTTTGGGGTTTGTTGATTGCAGGATATTAATGTTCGGATGTCGCCTGATCTCGAAGCTCTGGAAATTGCCGTATCTGGGGGAAATCTGTTGTTTGGTACAAACTCGAGGGAGTCGAGCTTTTGGAAGCAGAAATTTAACTAATTGAGGTTTCCCATGTCTCAAACACTGCGTCATTGATAAGAGTTGTTCGATCAAACAGCATTTCTGAAGGAATGAGTTAGTCATAGTTGTAAATGTAATGAATGATGGGAAAGGGGGGGATTTTTTCAACCCAAAGTCGCTTCTTTGGGACGTGCAGTCCAGCGGCAACTGTGACTGCAGATAAAGAGGAAGGCCACAACAGGAAGAGATTCCTGCAGTAAATTACGAGACCTGTGTGCAGCTCCTGTGGCACAGCGTCACAATTCATAATACTCGTAAAATAGTGAGGACGGCGCCGAGGTGAGGATTCAGGAGAGATAGTGCATCGTGAATCAGAACGATCAAGTCCCTGACCCTGCTTTTTTCAAAACAACCATCCATCCATCCACTATCTTACCTGCCTTGTTCCCAGGAGTGTCTCCTGGTGCCTATCACCTCGCACGGTGTAAAGGGAGGTCTCACACACACACGCACACACACACGACCACACCTGGGGGCAACTCTGAGTCTCCAGTGAAGCTGAACATGCATATGTTTGGACCGTGGAGGAACCGACAAGATAGGCGTTCGCCTACCCACCGTGTCACCCACTCTTCAAAACGAATTTACGATGTTGCGTTCACAGCCCGTCGCCGCCACGGCTACAAAGGGGACGACAGAGAGGGCCGCCGAGAGGGATTAGGAAAAAAAACGAAAAAGAAACGAAAAAGTTTAGTGTTGTCTTGGAGTATTTGCACTCCTGAAGTCCTCAGTGGGAGTGGACTCCTCTGGTGAACACAATAAATACAAGCAAACCCCCCCACCGAAGGCATCCGTTTCCTTTAAATATCGACAATGTCTCTGTACTAATGATGAAGTTCTTAATAAACAGATCGGCGCCGCCACTGGGATCCACATTTAAACACTCGCAGCACGCACACGAACACACACACACACACACGTACACACACGCGCGCACACGCACACAGTGAGGGCTCTCCGGGAGATAACCGTAGTTAACTCAAGCTATTTCCTTTTCCTGTTTGTGTGGTGCCAGGCGAGCCACCCTGCTGCCACCGAGGAATGTTGATAATGCTGGCCCAGGGCTGTCATACACACACACACACACACACACACACACACAGAAACACACACACACAGAAATATGTATACACACACTGCGACACTAACAGACAACGCCCATGCTATTCCGCCAACAGGCAAAAACGTAAGACACGTAAACACGATGGGGAATAAACTCCCTGAAAAACAGAGAAAAAAGGCAGCGGGAATACACTTTGAATTGACTTTGACCCCCGTGCTCCTACACACACACACACACACACACACACTGAATAGTCTCGCTCTCTTTCTCCCAGCTCCACCTTCCTCTCACTTTCCTGACCTTCCAGTCCGGGGTGGATGGAAG
Organism: Karalla daura; assembly: GCA_029224185.1. Classification (NCBI taxonomy): domain Eukaryota; kingdom Metazoa; phylum Chordata; class Actinopteri; order Chaetodontiformes; family Leiognathidae; genus Karalla; species Karalla daura. The sequence continues at coordinate 15,242,310 of CM055209.1, read as the reverse complement.
GAGACAGCGAGCCCACTGGAACCTTGGGCTGAGTTATGCAGGAGTGAGCTTTGAATAATTGTCCCGCAATATGAGTGTCTCTGATTAATTGCCTGAGATAAGGTCTGCTTTTCTCCCCACTCCTCCCATCTGTACCCCTCCTCCTCCGCTCCATCCCTCCCCGGCTCCGGCTCCAGCTCCCAGGCCTGCCTGAGCTCCCATAATCAGCCCCGGACTACTGAGAGAGAGAGAGGGAAAGAGAGGGAGAGAGAGAAAGAAACTATTTAACTGACCCTGTCATCTCGGAGCACGATGATGGCTGTCCTAATTACTCAACAATAACAAAGGCCCTCATTTAGCTCTGACGGCTGCCTGCAATCAGCAGTTCTATGAATAACTTAACAAATAGGAATGAGGGGAAAAAACGTATTTACAGGCACATTAATTCAAGGCCGAAAGACAATACGTGTCACCTCCAGCTAACTTGGGATTCAGGTGACAATCACTAGCTCAGTGTACGTGCATGCGTGTGTGTGTGTGTGTGTGTGTGTGTGTGTGTGTGTGGTGGCCTGGCGTGTGAGTGCGTGAATGCAAGCGTGTGCACAGGCGTGAGAGTTAGGGCTGAACTAATCACGCATAATAATGAGTCTAATAAAAGTCTCATGCAGGGACACTTCAGAACTGAGAGTCCCACAAGTTGGCCGGTCGGCTCATTAATGCAGGTGGTTTCAATGTAACAGCCCGGTAATATTATCCATAATATTAGAATCATGAGGACGGAATATCACTGTCAGGAGAGTTTTCAAGAATTACGTCTATTTGCCATTTGTGCCCAGACAGACAGGCGAGGGACGACTGAACAACCATGCTGGATTAGCAGGACGAGGTGGAAAGGTTTCAAAATGGGGGGGTGTGGGGAAAACAGCTGGAATTGTTTGTTGAAATCCTCATTAGCTCCTGTCACAGAAACTGCCTCTTACGAAATTAGTTATGTGACCCGAACTGGGCGTCCTCAAATTGTAGTGATGTAAGATGAATTTATAGGCAGATGATATACGACTTGTTTCTTCAAAACTAAAACAGTGAAGGTGTGGAAACGTCTCCGTGCGGAGACCGTCATCAGGTTATTTACCCAAATAAATAAGAGTCTTAAAAGATAGATGGAGAGAGCAGAAGCTAAGAGACAGATCTTCATGAGATCAATTAAAGTCTGTAAAAACTTTATTGGTCCTTGGGGTGAAAGTAAAACACGCAGTGGAGCAGTTGTTCATGTGTCAACTAAGTAACAACTTGGAGAAATAATCAAGAAAAACTTAACAATAAAATCAGTTTTATGTGGCAACACAGAGCTGCAATATAGCAATGAAACTGATACAAGTTTGGGTTTGTTGTCAGCTGATGTTTAATAGATAATAAAGACTTTTCTTTAAACGGTGAAAACCTAGGAAGCTGTGGCAAAACTGCAACCACAACAGAATGAGGCGTTGACTTGTCTGAACACGGCTAACTCTGCTTTGCGGTCAAACACGAAATGAACGCGAATCATAAACGTTTAGCATTCGGGAATCTAGCGATATCCACCTGGGGGCACCATCGAATGGAGCGCGGGCCATTATATCCCTCGGAGCAGATCTGATGTCTGGTTGAAAAAGGAAGAAAACACTGGTCTGGGTTCGGCGTGTGTGTGTGTGTGTGTGCGCGCGCGTTTAATTGTGCTTCTGCACATTTCAGAAGGCGAAGAAGCCGGAGCATCGGCCCCTGTAACGGCAGATAGCACCTGGACTCTGTCGAACAGTCTATTTACACATCAAACACCTCCCGCCCGCTGCCGCGGCCCGCCGCGGACGACCCGGGCGGGAAAGAAGGGGGCAATTCCTGGAGTAAAAAAGAAAAACAAAAAAAAACAAAAACAAACTGCGAACCAAACACGGAAGTGAAAAGAGTTATAATGGAGGCGGCGGAGCTCGGTTTGCTGATAAACACGGCGGGGCCTTTGTAGCGTGTTACAATGAACCGGCAGACCTGGACGCACACAAACAGCCGGGGCAGGCCGGCTGTATAAAGTTTGACTGGGATTTCAGAGGGTTCGGGGAGAAAGGAAGGGAGACAGAGAGAGAGAGAGAGACAGAGGGAGCAGAGAGTGTGTGTGTGTGTGTGTGTGTGTGGGGGGGGGGTGGCGGTAGATGAGGGAAGGGAGCCTACACTTGACACTCAGCTAATGGTAAATCCTCAGCTTTATACTGTAATTTACTGCGCAGCCTTCGGGCCAAACCGCCTTTGAAGTGCTCGGAAATGTCAAATCAATTATTACTTAAATGAAAAAAAAGGGGGAAAAAAAAAAAAGAATTCAATTTGCGCGTCTCATGATAATCGCCAACGTTTCACGATATGTACGTGGAAGGGACGTGCGGCGGCGGGGGGGGGGAGGGGGTTCAACAAAAAAAAGCGAAGCAATTTGAGACGATTTGAGCCCCGGTCCGGTGTTTCGGCGCGGCTCCCTCTCTTGTTCGCCGCGCTCAGATGTGCTGATTGGGACATAAAGTCGTCGATGATGATGGCGTCTCCTTCCCCCGCCCCGCCCCCCCCCCTCGCCTGTGTCATCGCGACGTGGCGGCGCACGGGAGAATCAATTTGCCGGCATAATACTCTTCATCAGTTGGAGCCGGGCGATAATGATGTTGTACACCTGCGTGCGGCCGCGTGTGTGCGCGTGCGTGCGCGCGTTGGGAGAAGAGTAGCGTGGAACAATGCGCCCCCTTCATGATTCATTACGCCCTAATGTGGCTGCGTGAACGCAGACCCGGCGAACTACACGCGCCGCGCGCTAATGGCTGTGTAGAACAGTCGCCCCCCCCCCGATCTTTGTTCGCGACCAGGTAGAGGCGCCCCCCCCCCCCCACCCCCCACCCCCTCACTCGACGTCTGTATCGTCGTCCTCCACCCAGAAACGACACGTTTCATCCCCGTCCTGAAAGTGTGCTGAAAGTGAGTGTGTGTCCCGTGTGCACAAATCGTCACGTGTTGGTGTGAAGAGTACTTGTAAGTCGGGGACGGGGGGGGGGGGACGGGGGGGTCCATTGTATTTGGCCCCGTTGGGTGTCTTCGAGACCCGTTTGGAGGGGAGGACGTGGAGGGAGAATTCGGCGACTCGCACGGACTGTGTTCCCTTCCACGTACCCTTCCAGCTGCCATCCGGAGTCAAAGGTTCAGCTCTTATTAGTCCGCTGCCAAAGCCTTTTATCAGCCATCTGAAGGTTTGAGCGGTGACTGATACTCTGAGCAATTGGAGAGATCTTTTTTTTTTTTCTTTCTTTGAAAAGGACCAGAACCTCTGTTAATACTTTTGTTTCCAAGTTGCTCTCAGCGCCTGTGATCTTGGCTCTATTTTCCACAGGCTGAGGTGCGTTTGTGGCAAAAAGGAGGCTCAAGCCATTAAAAGGTGAATCATATCGATGACTTCCAAATTGCGGAACCTTTCTACCGTACTGCTTTTGTACGTGCACGACTCTTACCCTTTCGGTAAAGTGTTCAGCGTATTGACAAAAAATTCTAATCTAATCCCATTACATGTAAGGATTTGACTTCTATCACTCTTGAAACAAACTGTGGCCAAGATGACCAAAACCATATGGAGCAAAGATCAGGAAGCCGCTTGCCGTGGTTAGCGTCATTAGCAATCACCGATGTCAACATCAGATTTCACAGACGGGAACTGGCTGAGGCGGAGGTCAACGTCTGCTCCATCGGTCCGGCAGTGTAGGCAGCGTGACATGAAAGCCACGCTGTAACTACAGCTGCCGGCCGAGCCCTGAGCGTGCCCCCTCACTAGTCCATTCCGCAAAGAACACATCGAGGTGTGAGCCTGTAAACACCACATCAGCGAGGTGGCCTCCAGTGAAATGCAAACCTGAGAAGATCAGACACGCTGTGGGTGGACGGGGCATATACTGTATATCAACTATATAGGCCCTCGTGGGCCACTGTCGTTGATTTGTGAGGGCCAACCTTAATCATTCCGCTCCGGGGATATGGAGCAAGCGTTAACTGTGCCAGAGCTAACACCAGAAGGTGTAAATAGCTCATTTTAAACTGATTCTTATGTGGCACTCGTAGCGCTTTAAGGCCTTTTTATGATCTATGGATTTCGAGTCTACGCACAAACTTGCAGAGAGCATAACTATCACATGTACTTTGCACAGCTCCAAACATGGAAGAAGCTAAAACTACGTATGCTCTCCAAAAGAGACCCAAACAAAGGAAGCACAGGAGACAGAAATGGCGGCTCCTGTTCTTATTCTCCTTCGTTCGTCCCCTCTGCATCTGTACGGATACATCTGCAAGCTCGCCGAGGACCTATACGTATCACATTCACCCATTCATCCTCATTCACACGCCGCAGGCATAGTCTACCTTGTGCAGTCTGCTCAGCCAGGACTGTCACATTGTGTATTGTGAATATGATGTTCTTTGGCTCCTGTAGAGAATAATAGTTCCATCTTATCTCATCTTATCTTATCTTATCTTATCTTCTGTACTTGGGGTACATCTGGTCCAGCAATACTTTACCTTGTAGCCGGTGGGGACTGATCTGAATGGCCCCGGATGAATACACACAGTGCAACCCTATGCTGCAAGATTTCAGTAAAATCTCTGCAGTATTTTACTGTATTGATGTCATACAGCATCTTACTGCAAATTGCAATGCATTCTGGGAGAAAAAAAACATTTTTACATTATTTTTTACAAATACCACTACTTCCAGGGGATCCCTGTAAATTTACAGTAGACGGCTGCCAAACTACAAAAAATAGCCGATGGGGTCAAATCTTGTTTCCCTCCAGAAGTTCACTTTAGATTTGTGTCGGTTCAACACGGGAGCACATCTGCCTGCCTGTCCCCACGACCTGCAGTGATTAGCTACAACCCGCCCAGCCTTTCGACCTCTCTGCATCGAGGCTTTCAAAGTGGCACAGCCTCTGAGTGAAGTCAGTAAAAGAGTATATTCAGTCTCAAAGCTTCTAAATGAGAAAGGGCACACTGTAACTGTCCAACAATACTGTAAGACCTAGCTTATGTCACTATTTTGTTTTCAAACTAAGCTGTGGCAAGTATCACATGGTCAATGTTCTTGCTAGCTAAAACATTTGCATTAGCACATCTCAGCAGCCTGTTTTAAATTAGATCAATTTCAACAACTTCCTTGAAGTAAATCCATCATACCAACTTTAATTTAGATATCCCAGTATCCCATTGGGGCAAAAAGCCATGAAAAGCTTCATATTTGCATGATCTTCAAAAAGAGAAAACAACTCAGTGTAATTGTGCTCTGATTTTGACCGTTACAGATCCAAACTGTTGTGCTACCTCATTGAAAGCGACATAAATGTTTGAACATCTTGCCCCCTCGGATTAAAAATTATTTACCGCAATTTGTCAAAGTGACTATTCGCTGTGACTGTAATATTTGCAATTTCTACTATTTAAAACTATTGTCATCTTTTTTCAGGTTCATTGGCAGAGACGGACCAGCGATGGATACCAGGCATAGAGCATGAGGTCCTGTGTGAAGGACATCGTTTGTGGTTGGGCTTGCCATCATATTTGCCTCCCACTACAAATTCTTACAAATTCTTTCTGTATTTCCTGCTTGAGATACAATGGTCATTGTACAATGGTTGCACTCATTGGATTGTAGGCATACAGTACAGGCCAGTACCTGTGCTCATTAACAATGAACGCCGCCATACTGTGACGTGTGTGTCAGTGTCTTCGTCTTGTTGCAGTAAGTGATGGCTTTTTTTTTTTAAATATGTTATTTAGGTTAAATTATTATTTAGGTTTATGTTATTTAGGTTAAATTATTATTTAGGTTATTTAGTATCAAATTTCAGTTTATCCTGTGACTAGTATCAAACTGAAAATTTATTGCGTAATTTTCTTAAATGACATTAAAATACATTAAGATGCTGCAAGAAATACGCTATACTGGCAAAGCATGTCTCAGTTGAATACTGTAAATTTACATTGCGAGACTGTGTCTTCGTTTACAGTGACATGCTGCGATTTAAAAAACACAGCAAATAACTGTTGAAATACTGTATGTCATGGGCGAAATTGCTGCCAGCAAAATACTTTCCATCATTTCCAGTAAGGTAAGGTAAGGTAAGGTAAAGTTTCACAGTGCAGTATAAGCATTAGTATGGTCAATGCTTTAGTGATGCACTGACTCATCTTCAACTCAGTTGATTCATCAAGTGTCAAAAGAGAGTCCCAGTGAAAACATCCCGGAGCATTTACGGGCAAAACGACGTCACGTCCGTGACGCCAAAACTGACGGGCACGTAGTATCAGGCGGATGAAAAGATGACAATCCAGAGGCTAAAAGCAGGAAAATCAACTCCATATTGTATTTTTAGCTGATAAGAGCGGCCAGTTCAAATTCAGTAACCTAGTTGAGTTGCATACCAATTAAAGAAGTATTTGATGCCATCGGGTCAAGTTGGTGGACACAGTTTTTTCGAGTGCGTTATTGTGTCTGAGCCCAGGCGGGGAGGCAGCAGACTCAAAGAGTGGCAGCCTGACTCAGCTGAGCTCTGGATGTGTGTGTGTGTGTGTGTGTGTGTGTGTGTGGGGGGGGGGGGGGGGGGGGGGGGGGTTGGTAAGTAGGTAGAACAGAGGGAAAAAAAAAGGGCAGACAGACACACTGCCAAGCGCCCACATCTCTCTTTCTCTCTCTCTCTCTCTCGGTTCCCTCCCTTTGTGTAGCGTGTGGAATAACATACCTTTTTCTCCCCTCCTCCTCCTCCACCCCCTCCACCCCCCCCCCCCCCACCTCCAGCCCTGTAAGGCGATCAGGGCCCCTGATAGTGATGGCGATTACAAAACCGCAGGAGCCGCCTCCCCACCAAAACAAAGTGTTTTTCAGCTCCCGTTCTTTTTTTTTCTTTCGGGAACCTGGCGCCACCCGGAGCAGCGTAAACAATAAACACCAGGCCCGGGTCGGCGGGCTGGCGGGTGGGTGGGTGGGTGGGTGGGTGGGTGGATGGAGGGGGGAGGGGCTGGGGCGGTGGCGGGGTGCGCCACATCGTCGCTGGGCGCAGCGCGTCATTGTGAGCGCTCGCCGGCCTGCATTCAGAGGCAGGGCGTGCAGCGGTCGATTGACAGCCGCGGGTGCCCCGCACTTCCTGTGAACCTCGCATCGACCCAACACACACACACACACACACACACACACACACACACACACGCACGTGTCGCCGCCGCCATCGTCGCCCCATCCCGGCTTTTCCGTCTCTTATCGGGCTCACCTGGCCTCTGTCGACACAGCCCCGGGGCCGCACATAGACCGCCCCCCCCCCCCTCGAAAAATAAACACGTTTACTGTACGAGCGCGTGGTGTGTGTGTGTGTGCGTGTGTGTGCGAGTCCAGTGTTACAAAAGTCGGCCCCTCCCATTGGCGGAGCGAGCTTATCTTTACATCTGCCGTGGCCGGCTGGCAGCCCCGCTCTTGCGTCGGAAGCGGGTTCTGTTAAACGGTGGACTCGTAGCAAATTGACTATTACTTCAAAGTGGCCTGTGATTATGTCCCTGAGTGATTAAGGGGGGGCTGTTAAGAGGGAGCCACTTGAGCATTGCCAGTGAACCCGTGAAGGAATGCCGACTCGGTGCCGGGCCGGCCAGGGAGGGGGGGGGGGGGGGGGGGGGGGGGGGGGGGGGGGGGGGGGGGGGGGGGGGGGGGGGGGGAGCGACGTTGGAGACGCACGGATCCCACAGAGGCGGAGGGGCCGTACGGCGGCGCAGAGACGCGGAGAGGCGGCGAAGACAAAGAGAGAGGGAAGGGAAATGGCTTTGACCCGCGCCACAGTGGGACAGAGGCACAGTTTGAGAGTCGGCAAAAGACGGCCAAAGGCATGAAATGGAAGATTCGGGGGTAAAATAAAAGACGCGAGTCGAAAAGGAAATGGGAGCGGTGTAATGTGCAGACGCACACGTACACCCTTCACGCAGGGTGCACCCAGGGCGGCGAAATCATTAGCTAAGCACATCAGGGGACGAGACCTCCAAACACTTCCATTACGTTCCAATTGTTACCAGATTTCCCAACTTTTCAGCACCAAACTGTTCCTGTTTGCCCTCTCTCCCCTTCATCTCCACATCAAACGGACAATGGAGACAAGCAGAAAAGCAACGGAGGAGGAGGAGGAGGAGGAGGAGGGATGAAAGACCGGAGAGAGAGAGAGAGAGAGAGAGAGAGAGAGAGAGAGAGAGAGAGGGAGAGAGACTCTGACGGTAGAGAGACCCGGGGAGCCGGGCCCTGGACGCCCCCCGTTTTAATGGGAATAATAAGCGTTCTATCTCAGGCAATTAAGTCTGCATTCGATGTTTATCTGGTAGCAGAGGTCCACTGTGCCATCTAAAGAAAATGTTTGCGTTTGAAAAAGCTGCATCGCGTAAACAAGATAAGGCGGGGAACACGTATGCGTGCCGCCCATCGCGTCCAACCTCGGCTTTGTTCTCGGAGGGATAAGTGACGGCCAGGCAGAGTTTTCTGGACTGGCTAATGTCCCCCCCCCCCCCCACAGTCCCTTTGTTACCGACAGGCGCCACATGCGGCCGCTTCACAGCCCCGCGCACACATCAAATGGCGACATGGGAACCCCGGGACTCCGCCGCTTGACGGTTACGGGGTTTTTCGAGGCAGAAATATCTTTAGACAGAAGTTATCTCAACACTCGCGGGCTTTGAAGGAGGGACGGGCTGCGCTGATCGGCGCGGCAAATCCACGACCTCGGGGGTGAAATGGGCCTGAACATGGCGTCCGAACCTCAGCTGCGCTCAAATGTTCCACGCTAACTGCACGTTGAGACAGAGCCTTGAAAATCACAAACAAAAACTATCCAGTGTGTGTGACACAAACAAAAGTGTGCATATTGGAGAAAGTCAGAGAAAATCTGCTTCAGATCATAGGAGGTTTTGAGTGCCGTGTAAAACACACATCGAATAAAATGGTTGCTTCTTTTAGGTTCTTTGGTAGGAAACTTACGGACTTTGCGTGCTTTTCTTCAGAGAATCCATTTCGTTCTCAGCCTAATTCTGCCTGCTCTGCAGAAACCATTACCTACGGGACGGTCAAAAACGTAAAAAAAAAAAGCAAAAACCCTCATGTCAAGTTTATGAAAGATAAACAGACCAAATGAACCGCGAACCGAACTGGGGTCAAAACAACAACGGTTGGGAAAAAAAACGAAACAAAAAAAAGAACAGCACGAACCGGCATATCAGCGCGCGTCACCCGTGACCCCGCTGTAACCACACACAGTAGCCGCGGCACGCAGCCCATCTTCAAAGATAGTGTGTTTTTTTTTTCCTTCTTCTTCTCTCTCTCTGCCATTATCTGCGCAGCCACCGAGACGCGGCCCTCTCATTCCTCGCGCCTCTCCTTCGTGCGCTCACGCCCCGCGCCTTTGTCTCCGGGCGGGTCGCGACCGGCACCTGTCTGACGGCGCGGGCCACTCGGGGAGCGGCATTGCAGACATTCACGTCCACGGTACGATGGCCGCGCGCACACACACACACACACACACACAAGCACGCACGCACCGGCCGATGCCTCGTCATCAAGTGCGAAATGACTTCCTGACCCCTCTCTGCCCCTCAGCCGTGAGAGAAAAAACGAGAGAGAAAGCGCTGTAAAAGCAGAACAATGGTTTATGAAAGATAAACATTAGCCTGGTTTCCTCCTTTAATGTCTGCTTAATGAGGTCATTAAGTTATTTGGGCGTTATCAAAACTGGGTTGACGTGAGGGCCGAGTGAAATGCCTCCAAAGCGGCTGAAAATGCCGTCCAATCAAAGGGGAACAAACAAAGATCAAAACAGAACCGGTGAAGCACAAACTAGGACACAAAACTTCATTTGCCGTGATAACTGAAAATGCTTTTTCGCCACATGTCCAAGTCTTTGTTTTGTCTGCTTATTGTTTGTCAAATAAGGAAGGATTTTCTTTAAGTCGATATCTCTCTGAAAAGGTTACATTTCTGAGGAATTTGTTACTGTATTTTTTGCACAAAACTTCAGTGTTCATGCTTTATTTTGAGTCTAAAGATACAGCCGTGGACATTCTACCCTTAGCTAAAGCCTTTAACACTGTCGCACACTGTAAATGAAGCCTCTCTGGAGTGTGTGTGGAGGTCTAACATGGCCTGAGGTGGACCGGACTTTTTCTTTTTTTTACCTTCTGTGTATGTTTTCCTACAGGCCAAACCAACACGCTGAGGCCCCACTGACGCTGAGAGCCAAGGCCACCGTGGGGTCGTGACCCCGGCCAGAGGGTGTCCCGGGGTCACGGGGTCGGGTCAATCAGAGGGGAATGTTATCCGTGGCATCAGAGTTTATTTGTTTAATTTTCCAGCGAACCCCGGTGTCTGTCTCTGATCAAGATGACCGTGGATTAGCAGAAGAGGAGGAGGAGGAGGAGGAGGAGAGAAAATTGAAAAGGGAGAGCACCTACTGCTTCAAATTAGGCTGGAAAAATAATCCCGCGTTACCTCAACCAAACATCGCACTTTAAACTTATTGTCAGAAGTCAAATAAGCTTTACAAACCACAAAAACACTGCAGCCGGCGGAGGCTGCAATTCACATGAAGGTCACTCCAAGTGTCATGGATATTTTTCCCCCTCCGCGTAAACCACGTTCTCCTCGCCCCGGCTCGCTCCCTCCCTCAGCCTGTCGAAGCACTTACGCGCGGCGAGCGGCAGACAAGTGTCCGATTCACACGCGCACGCACAGATCTGATCTCGGGCCCCCGAATGTGAAGCTCGCAGAAAGGCGAGTCGTGCGGGGTGGGGGGGTGGGGGGTAGGGGGAGGTTTGGCAGAATATTAAACTTCCTTTTATGGTTTCATGAGGGTTGGACGACTCGGACCGCGGGCTGCTAACTGCACCTACGGAGCCGTGAAGTCATTTTGCGGGTCACGTACTCCTTCTGACGGAGGAGCAAGCGCTCCAACGTCTCCCTCAGAACTAATGGAAATGCCGTGTTTTAATTCATGCCCGGACATGCGAACCACTTACCCGCCTGTAAAACTTCACCCATGCGATAAAACCGACTTTTTTTTATATATATATATTTTTTTACACAAACACACAGGCGCTTTTATTAACCGCCGATTTAAGACGATCGTCTCCAAATTTTCCCTGAGAAGACATCGTTGAAAAAGGAGAGACGCGAACGTTCAGGAACGCACAGAATAGTTAAAGTTAAAGTCGCAAAGTGGCAAAAATGTGTCCGAATAATTAGCAAAGTAAAAGTTACTCTCAATGCCAAAGGGCTGTTGTCCTGAAAATCAATTTTAATATTAATGGCAAATTAAATTTGTGAGATACTAATTCATTCCATTAAATTAAAAGGATATTTTAAATATGTCCTTGAAACTTCTTACTACTCTGGCTTGACCCGATTTCCATGAGAACGTACGACTTAAAGGACTTCATGAGTAGATGAAAATAATTTGACCCCAGCTCTTTCATAGCTGCTGAATGCAGAGGAGAGAGCAAGGTGACATGAAATGGGAGCACTGAGGTAGAGTGTGAATACCTCAAAGCAGTTTGCCTTAGTTTTAATACTCCACACAAGCTGCTCTCTGACATTAACGTACGCACGGTAGACTGTGTGCAGCGTCGTATCGGACGCCTCAGTGTTGTCATCGTTGAGAGCACACGGAGAAACTCTCTGTTTTGTCTTCCTCTTGAGTTAAATCGGAGATGTGTTACTGACACACGGGCTACGTCTTCAGTATGTTCGCAGCAGTTGCCGCTGGTGGCCCGGACCCTCATGCGGTGGGACGACAAAAGCCCCGGAGTCACTTCTCACCTCCTCGACACCGGAGAGACGAGGCTGCTGGAGGCGACGCAACAATACGCTTAATTTGCTCTGTGTGTGTGTGTGTGTACCTGAGGAGGTGTGTGTCTCCCTGGTTTTTCCTGTGCGTGCGCGTGCGCGCGCGTGTGTGTGTGCGTGTGTGTGACGAGATTCAGCGAGAGCCCAAACAGCGCGGCGCCAGCAGTCTGCCCTTCCCTTGAGAACGTAACGGCTGAGTGCCATCGGAAAGAAAGGCCTGACGGGAGGGGTGAGGAGGGCAGGTGGGGGAAGAAGAGGAGGAGGAGGAGGAGGGGGGGGAGGAGGGGGGGGGTCGGTTGCTCAATATCTGTGGCGTGGAGGAGGGAGGCAGGTATAAAGGCTTTCAGGTGAGGCCCGGCGAGGCCGCCAACATGGCAGCCAGGCAGCCGAAATAGCGCCGAACGGCCGTGACTCACGCGCTGACTATCAGGGCTTAGTCAGAGGGAACACGCAGAGGGTTCAGCTTCGCACAAATAAAATCCACCCACCCCACCCCCAAAAACTGAAAAAAAAAGAAGAAGAAGAAGAAGAAGAAAGAAACAGGGACTTCCTGCGATCTAAAAATAACAAGCATCTTTGATCTCCTACAAGAGAGTGTCCAGCACTTCAAAATAAATTCACTCCATCTTCACATACCCACTCCCGAAAAGCCCTCAGCGCCATATGATAATCCTACTGTGCGATGCCAACGCAGAAGTGCTGTCTAAATTCTCGTTTTAATCTGCAGAGGAGGGGAAAGGCTGTTTGAGAGAATATGAAAATAGGGTGAACTCCAAAGCCCCTGTGCTTACTCCGTCAGAAATCCATTTCTGCTGCGCTCGGCACAATCCTAATGCCAAAACATTTACCCGCAACACCCCCCCCCCCCTCACACAACCCCCCCACACCCCACCCCCCCCACCCCACACCCACACCCCCACCCCGAACCAGGTCCCACTTCAGTTCATTCATTTTTAAATCGAATCTTTTTATGTCATGTTTGAAAAACAAAAGCCCGGTAACTGGCCGGGTTCACTCTGGTGGTGGGGGAGGGAGGGAGGGAGGGAGGGAGGGGGGAGGCGCAGAAGGAGCCAAAAATGACTGAAACTCAATCTGGTTATGGAGCGCCCGTATGTTTTCATTGACTCGCGACCGGCTCCAAAACACTCCTCGTACGCTAACTAGTTGGACAAATATAAAAACCTTGGGAGTGAAAATATTTTCACCGCGTCCTATACATTTTACATGAGAGACCCCTGTGGCGGACGGCCTCGCCTGCTCTCCCCACGGCACCAAAGCTTCAACCTGGGTGGAAACTAGTCCCTGCGGGACGGATGAGTCCGCAGGTCCCAAGGTCCAAAACTGTGCTTGTCAGTGTTGCTCTTTCCAGGTGGAAGGCAGAATCCAAGTCAAACCTTGTCGGTTCAAACGCACACAACCCTGATAAAAACAAAAGCTGCGCTGTTCAGACTGCTCTAATTCCCTTGACAGCCTTCCAGCCAGTCCCACTTAAGGTTATTATAGGCTATAAATACGCTGGTTACCAGGGCTATAATGTCAACGCTGTTTGCCCTCGTTAAGACACATAATTACCTCATTTACATCTCGTTTCCTCCCCAAAATCGGATACCATTATGCGCCTCCGCACTCAGCCCCCCACTTCCCCCCCTTTTCCTCCGCCGACGATTAGAGTCATCATCCAATCAGCTTCCGAGCTGCGCGTTGGGAAAGGAAAGCTCCCATGAGCCAGGCTGGGTCGGGGGGCTGGACAAAAACAAGGGACAGGGCTCATGGGAGCAGGGATGCTCAGGCAGGAAGTGCAACTAAAGGATGTTTCCAAGACTGGAAGTCTTAGCGGAGGCTCTGCAGAGCTCAGAGTCGGTGCAAACATGGCCACCAGGCGTAAGTTGCAGTGAAAAGGCACAGCAAGCTGAGTTCACGTTAATTTTGATGTTAATGTTGAGTCAGATTAAGATTTTTATCAACTTCGCACTCAAATGCAGTTTGGCTGTGATGTGGTTGTCGGACTTGCTTGCAAAACAGTCGATTTGTTCTGTTTTGACTGTTGGCAACTTTGCATAGAAAATGTGAAGGAAGATTTGAACTCGGGAAGTAGAAATGCTCACGCCATTGCACCAAGATTAACAGACCTAATGACTGAGTAACACATAACTGAGTTCACACAGAATTGTTCAGATTTGTAAGATTTGTTTTGACCCCAAACAAAGCATCGCTATGGGAGACCATTTCAAACAGTCCCGATGTGAAAGTCGCGGCGTAGACAAACGGTTGAGCCAAAGAGAGAAGGGTTTGTGACGCAGCGCTGTGTTGTCGCATTGTCTTGATTAAAAGGAGTCGTGTCGACCATGTGGCCACATTGACCAAAGGAAGTCACTCGCGGGACCGGGATCAGACTATACCACTGGGAGGACGCGGAGTAAAAATGACGCTGGGACCTTGGTGGCCCGCCAGAAACACATTTAGCTTGAGCTCAGAAACCAATTAACATTGTGAAGTGTATCAATCACTTCGTACCAGAACTGAGCTAAAATGCAACTGTAGGAGCAGATCATAGGCACATGGCGGCCATTTTGTTTTGCTAGAGTTAGATCAAATGTTATTATCTTGAAGTAAATGCTGAATTGTTTTATTTCAGATTATTAGCTGTATAAATGTAGGTCCTGCATTTATCCAGGCTTGAGTCTGACCTTTCAGTAGGTTCATTTTTCGGTGAGAGCATCAAACTAATAACCCTCTGTGTAGGATTGAACCCCTAAACCCCCGGAAAGCAAAGGTCAGCTGAGCTATTCCTGTCATTGTACTTTTACTGCAGCGACATAGACATAGAGCCCCTGCAAACACGTACCACTGTCCATTTCAAGCCAAACCTTATCAGGGTGAACATCGGGCGTTGTGACCCAGCAGTGACCCCCCCCACCGCCCCCACCTCCAAGTCCGAGCACGGAGACACACAAACACAAACCTCCTTACATAAAGACGCCACAGACAAAACAACACCATGTGGAGCGTGAAGCGGGAGATATGTGTGTGTCAGAGGACAAAATAATCTGCGAGGGCGATCGGAGAGACTTCATTCCTCGCATCGTTGACGGGTTCCAGCCTCTGTCTGTCCCCAGCAGCAGCCAAAATCGACAAGGAAAACAACAACAACGACGGCGACGGCGTGAGATAGAGGCTGCTTCCCTCTTCCGTCTTATCCCTCTCTCAATGCTTTCCTCCCTTTACTGTTGCCTTCTTTCTCTTCTTTACTCCTTCATGCTCCCTCCTACAAACTATCTTTACCGGCTTACCGTTATATGGTGGGAGTCTCGTATATTGTGTGTGTGCGTGTGTGTGCGTGTGTGTGTGTGTGCGTGCGTGCGTGCGTGCGTGCGTGTGTGTGTGTGTGTTATAACAGTATTACAGCAGTTGTGTATGAAAACAGCAGATAAGAGAGCGGGATGATGAAATGTGAAGCAACAACACATGACCCAGCTTAAAGATCTCTGATAAAAACAAATGCTATATACTGTATCTACACACACACACACACATACGCACGTGCACACACACACATCATAGCAAAAGCACACATGTCTGAATACACATGTACACGCACAAGGTATACATACGTTTCGGCGGATAAATACACACAAGCTGCGAACCGAATGATACACACATTCACTGCAGACAAAAACACGAAGGTAACCCGTATTTCTAATTTTCTCTGTATTTCTGTTTCGGCATTTGCGCATGTGTGAACCATGTGTGTATGTGTGTGACCAGTTCAGCATTGTAAATGAAAAGGACTTGATAAGATCAGCGAGACAGGCCCAGTGACTTGAGCGTATGTTGTGGGTGGAGGTGTTTGGGACGGGGAGGGGTATAAAGCCGGGGATCATGGGACAAGACACGGAGGTGTACGCTAATTTCCACCGCCTGCGGTCTGTCGGCGCAGGGAGCTCTCTGTACAGCATGAGAAGATGCACATCATGCACAATTTTTGCTGCATTTTGCCAGTAACATGTACAGTGGGAGGGTGATATCATGCTTTAATCTCTCGAGTTGTAGTTTTACGTAGGCTCTGTGAAGGCTTAAAACGCTCCCCCTCTGACAAGACGCGGTTTTAAGGAGGTGCGCGCATTATTTGTCAGAATGATGTCAACATGTAAGGGGTCATGTGATGTATGCAAAAAAGAATTAGAATTAAGCAGATCACTGCTTTAGTAGTTTTGGCCATTAGTGCAGCAAACTGTTCAACAAACTGTAACCAGAACTACTTGTCTCAAGCCCATACACTGTATATTCCTAGTCGTGTACCTATATGTACTTAGTTGAAGCAGGTTTCTGTAGTTTTCAGCAAAATCAATGATGTACAGTTATACACATTGCATACTTAAAAGTCGTCTAAAAATATCACGATACAGACATTTCACTCTTTCACTCAAAATTGACATTTCCCAACAGTACATGAAGCTATAACTTTAGCTACATTAGCCGCGTTGCTAAAAGCCAAAATGAAGTGCTGTTTACGTCAGTGGTAACACATATGGCACATATATGCCGACTTTTGCGCCACTGAGCTATGTCTTCCATTTAAAAAAGTAAATCTCCAACCACTTTGCTTGAATGAAACAAAAACGTTTTGTTTAGGCTTTTTGTTCATTGTGTTTTGCTGTTTTTATCAGCTAATACTTGCTACTTGGCTAGCGAGGCAGGAAAACAGAGGCCGTTTGACGCCATTTGTTTTCATGGTGGCATCAGGATGGACATCAGAATGTTCTGAATTAATATTGCACAATTTTACCATCCTGTATATTTAAAAAATGCAGCACTGACAGACATTCAAGGCTTCACAGTATTCACTGCTGCAAGTGTGCTTGAGCAAGTGTTTGGGAATATAAACTTTACACAATCTCGGCTTTATTTGAAAACATAGGTTTTTTTCATTATATCGGGCTGACCTTTGTCTTTTTCACACTTTTGAGGAAAGCTTGACCTCAGACCAGCGGGACTGTGTGCTATCAGTGCATTTATCACAACTGCTTCCACTCAGCTTGCTTTTGTCTCCCCTCTTCCTGTCATGTGAAGAATTTCGAATCCTGTATCAGAGTGAAGAAAACGCACAAACACACAGCACACACACGAACACACACCAATCAGTGGCTAGTTCTCTATCTGATGTGGAGTTCATCACGGTGCCATATAGAGGGTCTTCAATGAATTCACACTCACACGCGCGCACACACACACACACATACACACACACATACACACATGCACAGACACACAGCCCGTTGGTCTGATAACAGTTTGGGGAGGGGGGGGGATGGGGGGGGGGGGGTGGAAGGGGAAGTTGAGGGACAGATATGTTTTTTTCCGGATGGACAGGTATGGTCTTGGCCACGCTCCGCTACGCCGGGACACCTCAGTGATTGGCATGGAGGCCCGGTCGCCTCCTCCACTGACAGATTATTCATATCACCTAGTTAGGTTTCATGAAGCAATTATATGTCTTCACACTCCACTAACTTTGGGAATGGCAACTATTGAAACACGCGCTATATGGCCCCTGATGGCGGGAAA
Source organism: Karalla daura (assembly GCA_029224185.1). Classification (NCBI taxonomy): domain Eukaryota; kingdom Metazoa; phylum Chordata; class Actinopteri; order Chaetodontiformes; family Leiognathidae; genus Karalla; species Karalla daura. The sequence goes on along the minus strand of CM055209.1, from coordinate 15,224,867 downwards.
TGCCTGTCACTGAGGAAGAGAAGGGTGGTCTGTCGCGGGGGTTCAAACCCACATTCGCGGACACTCGACTGCAGATTCGTCGAACAGGTTGGCGATCCAAACTAGAAAATTTTACACTCGGTGTGCCGTGGACGTCTGTGAAAAATGAACCAAAGAAGAAGACTGAGGAGTAGAAATTCTTGCATTTAAAAGCATTTGCACTGGCAAACCAACCTGACACGACCCCGACTGGTTACATAATTGTTTAGTAGTTTCATTGTGGAAAATGATTCAGTGTACAAAGTGTAAGTAGGCCTTTTATTGTTTCTTTTGATTCTTGACTTATGCCGTGCTTTGGTATGTCAAACTGACGAGGCTACCTCACCGCCACTTTAAAGCTGCTTTGAAAACAACTGACTTGTTTCATGTTTGGCATGTTTCAAACTCTTCATAGTGCGGTTCAAGTCAGTGATGCGTTACCACAGTTCACTGTGATCTATAGTTTCGATCACACTCTCTTAAACACACTTTTTTTTTCAGGTTTCCTGTAAATGGAACTGGAAAAAGTAATGACGAAGAGAGAGAGAGAGAGAGAGAGAGAGAGAGAGAGAGAGAGAGAGAGAGAGAGAAAAAACAAAATGAAGCTCCGGGCCGAGGACAGTTTCTTCAGACATAGCAAAAAGAAATAAACTTCCGTTACCGGTGACTGTACAATTAACCCTGTCACGTTGCTGAGGGCTGAGCAGTCATAATTTGCCTTTGTGTGTCAGTGGAGGGGATGATTTGACAGAATTGGCCTCTGATTACTCAACCACTTCTGCAGAAAATCGGCAGAGCCTGACTGCCTCTGAAAACAAGACCCGAACACTGCTGACAGACGCGGCCGCGCCGACCGTGCCAGCACGTACTCACGCTGCTTTCATCACGAGTAAAGAGACTTTAAAGATAAACTAAACGCACACACATAAACTCGGCATGTAGAGCGGATCTGCCACCCTCGCCCCCCAGTGGGTGACATCATGGGAAAATGATCAGGTGGTGGGTTTTTTGTGTTTTTTTTTGGCAACACTTCTACGTAAAAATAGACGTATGGATGTTTTCAGCAGGTTGTTCTTTGGCTCCTTCTCTCCTCTTCGCTCGCACACACACACACACATGCCCACACCAAACCGTGCACACTCCCAGTTCTCACACCATCAGCTGTGACCTGGTTAGCTTTAAGCCGGTGTTTGAGCCTGGCCCTTAGTCGAGGTTGGCTGCTCAGACAGGGCAATAGTTTGCACTCACACTCACACACAGAAACACACACTCTGGCCACTGTGGCTAATTGAATGGCCAGGGCAGGAGGTCCAGGTCTTTATGCTCAGGGAGCGGAGCCATGAATATTTCTGTTTCATTTGGACTTCACGCACAGAGGCGGCGGGAGAAGGTGAACGAGTGTGGGAACGAGGAGCGACAGGCTCTGAATATTTACCTGCCGAAAAGCGCTTACGGGGTGAGAGGATGCACCCGCAGACCAGATAATAGAAGGATCGGTCCAAATCATTGGTGACGAAAGTGATCATTGGTTGGATGCAGCACATGCACAAATCTCAGCAATTTGAGAATATTACTGAATCTCAGATGCACATTTTAGATGCTGCTATACTGTTACAGCACTCATTGTTTTTACCATGATAAATCATGATGAAACAGAAAGTCAAAGTGCAGCATTTCCATGCAAAAATGGCAGTATTCGGAGTGTACAACTCCCCATCATGTCTTTCATACAAAATGATTCCATGGGTCCGATTTGGCACGTCACCCATGAGCAAATAACTACTGACCACCACCCACAGAAAACTGAACCCGAAGTCACTGAATGCAAATGTGCTCACACTCATCTCTATTTCTATGCATGTTTGAGTTACACATTTGCACACTCGTTGTTGTTACATGCACATGCTAGAGGTTTGAAAGCTGCACTGCTATTCTAATCTGTGTCTCTGCTTAATAAATCCATGCCTGATGTTGCCAATTGAATTAATAGACCGGGCATCTCATAATTGTTTTCATGAGTTTGCCAAGACAGCCATTTTAATGTTGCATGTGGGGACTAACATCAGTCACCATATCGTATAAAGAGAGAAAGGCACAAAATTCTTAGCCAGCAAGTGAGACGAGGGGAAGAGGAAGAGTCTTTGTACGAATGCTGTGGAGTGTGCACGTTGCACGGGTTTCTGCGGATACTCATCTCGCAGTCCAAAAACATGCATGTTTAGGTCAATTGTGCAGGACTCTGAACTGTCCTTCAATTTCAGTGTGAGAGTGAATGGTGTGTGTGTGAGTGCCCGGTGACGGACTGGCGACCTGTTCAGGAGGTATTATCCGCATTCGCTCTGTGTGAGCTGGGATAGTTGCAGCAGGCCCATGCAACACTATTGGGTACAGAGCGGTTTAAGGAAATGAACGGATCTTACCTTGCATGTCCTTTAGAGTGTATGAGCTGCTGCACAATTAAAACAACACCGGTATCTGCAGCATACCATTAGGAATACGTAAAAGTTGATTACTGGCTCAGAAATGAAGTCAAGTAAAAACACTTGTTCTTTGAGAAATAACAGTACTTTTTACTTGTCCATTATTTGAAATACATTGGTTTCTATGGAAGTATACCGGTGTCACAGCACCCATAGCACCCGCGGGTGTGACTAGCCTGATGCAAGTCAAAGTGAAAAATGTCCGATTTAATGGGTTTTCATCTGAGGCCTTGAGGCAATCCATAGCTTCAATCGAGAAATACAGTGTGTGTGTGAGCTGGTTCAAGCGGAGCGTCTGTTGGTGTACAGTGGTGCTGCACATCAGGGGCTTTTAATCACTTTCATCCATATGTTTTGTGTATAGGAATGTGCACGCATCTGGCATCATCCCTTACATGCACAAGGCAGGGGAGGGAAGCAAAAGGGCAGAAATGAGAGAGAAAATGGAGTCCCGGAGGAGGAAAATGAAACCTTAGAGCCAGGAGCTGATGGAGAGGTGAGAGGGTGGAGGCGGACGGATGGAGCATGTGAAGAGTGGGAAAGAGGAAAAGGAAAATTGAAATGGCGTGATGGGAGTGAGGGAAAATGAAGACGAAAGGGAAGAATCTGCCTTGTGATTAGAGTGATTGCTGAAGTATTCGTCTTCATCAGCTCATGTAGTATCCTAAAATCAATTGACTGCATCACACAGACACACACACATATACACATATGTTTGTATAGGAGCAGTTAACCTGAAATTAAATTTACCATAAAAGTCAAAGATGAGAGGTTTTGGTGCCCGAAAATGCAGATTTTTACATCAAGTTTACATCATCTACATGTCTGTGGGTCAAGGTCTCGAAAGGTGAACTTTTAAAAGGTATCAACCCACTGCAAATGAAAACAAACAAACAAGCCTCTACTGACTCCACACATACACACACTCCACTCTGTCTCGCCCATCTGAGATAAATTCTTCTCCTCGTGATATCACATGCCCCGCGTCTAATGTGAAAAACAGCCAGCGTTGACTAAACGCTGCATATGAATTCTTTGTGTTTGTTTCCTCATACTCACCTGTCTGACAGACAACGCAGACATCCTGTAATGCCTTTGCATATACTTTCTAAAGGCTCTCACAAGGGCAAGGAGTGCCAGCTTCAATTATGAGCTAAACACTGATGGGAAAACACACCACACACACACAAGCATATACACAGAGGCACATTCAAATAAACACACACACACACAAATAAGGGGGAAGTGAGCGTCATTAGAGCAGGACTCCACTGGAGCCAGACGTTAGAGTTCCTCTGTTTTTTCACAGTCTGTGGAGTTAATCGCTGCATGACTCAGAATGAGAGTGATGCTTTCGAAACACCTCCACCTATGAGACACTACATAGCGATGCAGTTGGCAGGATGTACTGTGACTGGTTCATTTCATCAAAATAGCGCTAACCTGGATCCAGCAGCCACACTCAGGCTACAATCAGAATAACAAATATTATTGTATTATTAGTGTTGGTTATTTATAGCTTGTTAGCACAACGACCTTTGTCTTCCTGCGAATCAATTACCCAGTTCCCATCTGATTCTGTTTTCTGATTCTGTTTCTGAAAAGCCTTACCATTAACAGTGTAATGCATGTTTTAGCATTAGCATCAGTAAGAGAAACAGTATTCAAAACAGTTGGAAAATGAGATAAAACATTACGCCACCAATTGAATAAATCATCACACAGCAGTGGATATCATAGTTTAAAGGTGTAGCAATTGTATTGCCACTTATTAGCATTAACATTGAGAGCCTGTTACTGGCTGTTACTAGCTCCAGTATCAGCTGCCTACTCACCCAAAATCAACAATAAACACTGTAGTACTATTATCATTGTTTTATCAGTACTACCAATAGTGGTGCTATTGGTAGTTCAGTATTAGTGTTGTTAGTGTAAGTTTATACTACTATTGCTATTACAATTAGCATAATAAGCTTGGCTTGCCTAAAACTCTTAATGTTAACAAATCCACCAAGAGACTTGCTTTAGCACAAGCATTAGCAGTCGCATCAACGCGGATGTGGCAAGCCGTGTGTTTTACCTAGCATGATGCTGTGGTAATGTGTGAAAGGAACGTTTTATAGCCTTGTGGCAAAAGATGTGGTGTCAGGAGAGAGTTGAGTTGGTATGAAAGAGGATAACATTCAGCAGGTTCAGGATGAAAAGTGGGAACCACAGTGGGGCACGCAGGATGTAATGTGAGGGCGGCAACTGTACGAAGGGTCTTTATGTAGCGTGATGGCAATTAGTGGGGATATGTGGGGGGGTTTCAAGGTGCATAACGACAGACAGAGGGGTGAAACAAGGGTTAGGAGGGTGAAACAGAAGCGAGGAGGGTGAGACCGGGTGAGTCGGAGGTTGGGAGGGTCAAAATTGTTGGTTTAGCCCCACTGGCTAAATGCTCCCCTCCCCTGGGTCTATTTTACATACTTTTCCCTCAGACCCAATAAACAAACAGGGAACACAATTAGCGCTGTGCGTGTTTGTGAGTGAGTGAGTGTGCGTGCGTGTGTGTGTGTGTGTCTGTGCGCGTGTGTGTGAGTTTGTTCGGGGGTGCATGTATGTGTGTGTGAATTAAGAGCGTGGGAGCAAACGTAAATGATTTTCTGTCCGAAGAAACTGAGTTATGTGGACATATACACACACAAGATGATGCATGTCCTCGCGTACGCACTCACACTGACACACATGCGCGCACACATATAATTTCTCATAACAGTCTAATATGGTTCATTTTCAGCTATCAAAACACACATGAAAAGAGTGTTAACGCTGTCAACAAGCGAGCATGGGATGTGGAACCGTCGTTTTCATTCTCAATATGTCAAGGTTAGGGTGTATTCCAGCAGAGAGCAGGGGGAGAGGGGGAGACGGGGGAGACAGGGAGGGAGAGAGGGAGAGAGAGAGAGAGGGTTAGAGGGGGAAGAAGTGTCGTTCTCCATCCTCTGCTCTCCAGAGAATCCCATCATGAAACGCCAAAGCACAAAGAGCTCAGAGCCTTCGACTGAAACCAAGGGACCTTTTATCCAAGAGCAGGAGCAATGGCTGGGGCAACAGCGCCACCCAGCACGCCTCCGCGGGTACTACACCTCCCAGCTTTCCTCTCCCTCTCAATCCTGACCTGTCTGTCTCTGTATTTTTGAGAACGGAAAACAAAGGGACTTTTTTTTTTGCCATCCCGTATTAATTCAATGATCAAAATGAACGACGGTGAAACAATTCCAGTCAAATCCGCGGCCGCTTTTGAGGAAAGCGCCACCCCTCCTCCATCCACCATCACATGAGAGAGGTAATCAAAGCCACAGTCCTCTTTCTGTGTGGGAATCTAACCCTTAATGGGCTACACCACCCTCACAGCCAAGCACACACACACACACACACACAAAATCAAACTAATTACAATTTGTCCTTTCTCTTTTGTCCTTTTCACAGTGCTCCCTTTTAATTCCTAACAAGAGCACACTAAAAAAAAGGGTGGCGGTGGGTGTATGTGAGGAGTATAGCTGTGTTTTGGGGAGGGGGGGTGAGGGGTGGGGAGGGGGGGGGGTGAGGGATTTTCCAAAGTGGCACAGTAAAATAACACACTGGAGTATATATCGGCTTCCACTCTCCCTCATTTAAATAAGCGCCAACACTGATTTTCTAACAAAAATATGGTACTAGTATAATAACAATGAAATAAGACCCTGTGAAAACTCGCAGCCTGCAGCAAGTATTTAAAATATCATTTAAAAAGGGCTGATCTGTAATTCAGAGCGGATATGGTATCAGACGGCGTGCTTGTCATTCCCGGCTATAATCTCCACTACGCTGAGAAACACACTGTCTGCTGGCAGCACTGGAGAGAGGGAGGAAGAATAGGGGAGACGGGTGCTGGTGGCGGTGGTAGTGGCGCATGTGTGTGTGTGTGTGTGCGTGTGTGTGTGTGTGTGTGGGGAGGGGGGGGGGATTTGACTACTTATTTTTCCTTCTCCTCTAGGTGCCGTTCGTTTGTCTGCTATCGGCGGCCGAATCTCTGGGCCCGTTTTAAAAAGGAATCACGGGTTGGGCGGGTGGGGATGAAGGCGAGGCCAAGGAGGTCAGAGGAAATGGACGTTTAGGAGCGGAGGGGAGGATTTTCAGATCGATCGGCTCATGCAATATAAATCAGCGTCCGCCGCCGCCGCTGAGTAATAAAGCAAACAAGGTTTATCATGCGTAAACATATATTTTTGGTAAAAAAATAAAAAATAAAATAAAAAATGTCCCTTTTGCAGCCACTCATGAGCCGTCGAGCACGTCACGTGATCTTGCCCCCTGTGTAGAGGTTGGAGCTGAAAGTTCATTCTCACACACAACAAAAAATAACAGATACATCCGAGGACGCGGTTGTTTTGATGCTTTCTCTGGCTCTAACACAGTCAGTGCACTTCTTCAAATGTTAAATGTGACAGCAGCACTGCTGGACACAGGACCCGTTTGATAAACGCATGCAAATGATTTAAACACTTCAGATGACTGGCTGAGAATCTAATACAAATATCAAGCAAAAAGAAAGAAAAATGTGTTCCTTACAGCGTTTCATCAGTACAAATCTTGGATAAAGCTAAACTAAAAAGCCACTGTTTAGATAGAAAGTTCAGGAATTTGAAATAAATTCATTCATCCATTTCGTGACTATTGGGTCATGTAACATCATTTTCCTTGGCAGATTAACGTTTTCTTTGCACTTTTATTTGAGGGATCTAAAAGTTTTTGGGCAATGATACCATCACTATGAAGTCTATTTACTAGCTGCTCTGAAACATCCCACTGTTTCAAACGACTGACATCTTTAAAAGAGAAGCGTTTGAAATTTTCAAAAATTCTGCTGTTAATCTTGAATGAACTGTGTTTCTCTGTATTCCGTTTCATTCTTTTGACTGTTATGAATCAAGCTCATGAATTATGAATGGAATAATGTGGGGGAAAAAAACGGACAACAGATAGATTACAGAGAGGTAAGGGAATATATTTATTCACTGTAGCCTTAAATGGAAACATGAATGGGTGCAACTGTCCACACACACACACACACACACACTCTGGCTCACACACGTAAACACACACACATTGGGTTTTGGTTAAGACGTGTGGTCTGGACAGGAAAGGGCTGAGGCCGCCGCACTCAGCAGGACATGGACCTCGGGCGGTTCACGCCGCACACACACACACACGCAGACACACTGCCAGGCCATCCTTACCCACCTATCCTGTTGCAGTGGGGGGTCGGAACCAGCCAGGCACACACACGCGCGCGCACACACACACACACAGAAGCATTGAGATCCTTGTATTCAAACAGACACACTCAGTCGGCGGAAACTGGCAGTGACATGCTGTCCGGCAGCTCAGGCTCGGGGCTCTGAGGTTGGGCTGAGCCATCTATCATACAGCCAGAAACACAGTAACCCAAGACATGAGTGGCAGGGGATCACACACAAACACACACTCATTGAGGAACACCCCACACGCACACAATCGCATAGAGAGAAGAAGACATATTTAAGTATTCTCACAAACAAAACGCTCAGCCCAGACAAAGCCAGCGACACACTACGTCACGCTACACTGGCTGCGTATGAAAAACCCTCAATACCGACTGGATCTAATGAGACGCTTTGATCAGGCTCTACACATGTGCCCATGAATAGCTTTTACTATTAGCATCAGTGTTATCCTGGATTTCAAAAGGGAAGCTCCGGCATCCTGCAGGCTGCATATTTATGTTTTGGCAAGATAAAAAAGAAACGTCGGACAAATTCAATCTGTGTATTAGTCGGACAACACACGCACAATAAACAGGACAGTTTACTTAGTACAGTGGTGTTGCAATTAATCATCTATTTTGGATTTAGCCTTGTCTCATCTGAACACTTTTGTGTTATTTGCAGGCATCATCTTAAACAAGTACTCAGATACACTGGGTCCCAATTTCAGTTCCAGTTTCAAGTCTTATGGTCTTTTGACAACCTGAATTATGTTGCGTTTTTGGAGCGTCCAGAAAATCCTCCCTGAAAATATGCCTGACTCTTTCATCCATGTTGGACCTGCTAGATAGACAGAAAGTTAGATAGATAGATAGATAGATAGATAGATAGATAGATAGATAGATAGATAGATAGATAGATAGATAGATAGATAGATAGATAGATAGATAGATAGATAGATACATAGATACATAGATAGATAGATAGATAGATAGATAGATAGATAGATAGATTGGTATATCAGCTAGCTAGTGCTAGTTAGCAATGCTAACTTCCTGTTTTCTGTAGTAAGAAGTAAAAGTAGCATGTTAGCAGCCAAGACATCCCTCAGTGGATAAAATGGGACGTCAGTCACCACCTATACGACAGACCACCAAATCGACCGTAACGTCCAACGTCAGACAAGCTTTGGACCGTTAATATCGGCGCCGTTATTGGCCTTCGAGCAGCCTCATTCCTCTGACTGGTTAGTGGCCCACTTCACAGTCAGGCCCTCAGCCTGAGTGAGTGCCCCACTTCATTTGTAAAACACCCATGTGAATGATACAGACCGCCACTTCCCCCGTCTAAATCTCTTCCTCTCTCCCCCTTCTCTCAGCAGGCCTCGCCGTCGGTGCCGCTCTGAAACCCGACTCGGCCAGATTGATGGGCGGATGGCTCTCATTTGGAGCGGGAGAGAAAAGTGGCCAGTTTAGGGGGCTGATACTGTATTTTAAACGCCACGGGTGTTAAAGAGACTGATGAGGCCCAGGCCGAGGCGGCAGCGGCGCGTCGGTGATCCTCTCGGCTCCCACTGTGAGGGGGGGGGCAGGCAAACGAGGGAGGGAGGAGGGGAATAAATCTGCGTGGCGGCGGGAATCGATCGCTTCTCCCTCCTTTTCCCGCGCTATCTCATCTGCAGGGGCTGAGAGAGGCAGAGCGGTTTAAACGATCCTGACCTTGTCCGACATAAATAGTCAGAAAAGTCCGCGGAGCAGATAGCTTTGTGTAGGGCTGGGGGAGGGGGTGGGGAGGCAGGAGGGAGGGGAACGCATTGAGATAAGGAGGAAGGGATGGGGGGGGGGTGAATGAGATAATGCCCCGGCGTTACTACATCAGAGTCTGTGTCGCGCACGGCCGTCGCCGTGGGAAACTCACTTCCTGCAATTCCCCTCCTTCATCGCCAGCCACCCCTCCTCCCCCTCCTCCCCCTCCTCCCCCTCCTCCCCCTCCTCCTCCTCTGATCAGAAAAAGAGAGGAGGAAGAGGAGTGGAAAGCCTCCCCCTCAAAGCCCTCGTCTCTCCATCCGCGACTGCCCGAGTGACGGATGGATGGCGGGATGGAGGGGAGTCAACCGTTGGGCTCCCGAGGAAGACGTGTGTTTTTAGAGCCAGAAAGGGGGCCCCCTTTGTGCGGCGCCTCCCACTTCTATTCTTTTGAGCGCCACGCCGCTGTACCTGACAGTGGCGCTGCCCCGGGTAAAGGCAGAAATCTCTGCCTCCATTGTCACCTGTTCCTCTAATCATTTTCCGCCCTTCATGCCACAATGGAGGAGGGCGATAACGATAACGAGGTGAAGCTAATACAGAGCGGCGGCAGAGCCAGAGCCCCCCCCACCACCACCACCGCCGCCACCACCACCACTGCCACCATCCGAACACAATGTTCAGATGTCTTCACTCCTTTACACACACGCGCACGTGTCTTTATACGGACCCTAATGCAGAGAGGTATGCACACGCTCACTGGCACAAACACACACACACACATACCAATTTGGGTCCTTTTTCCTCGGTCACTCAGGTGCAGATGTTAAAGCCTCTTTCATTCGGGCGCCCACTGACAAATCACCCTCACTTCACACAGTTACATGCCTTTCACTGCGAGCGACCAAAAGGTTCCAAAAGGGTTTTCATCGCTAGTGTCGCTAAATAGAGATGACTTGTCACGAGTGTGACGTGTCACTCCAATACCGGGATAGTTCGGACTCAAACCTAAATACAAACGTCCATCTAACAACCAGTAGTTTGCTGAAGCCCTTTGCTCAAGTCCTTTCAAAGACGCCCTGGCTTGCCCAAGACCAAGATTTAGACTCAATAGGTGTGTCTGGATCTTAGCTTTCTGACTTTCTGAAAAAAGATCAGTTCTGTCGTCTGAACGAAACGAATACAAGTTTACCCATCAGGCCCTGCTTCTGCTCCTCTCATACCAGATCACCAGTGAACCCGTTTATCTGTGAAACGAGTCAAAGTGTCTCTGTTACGGCTGCCTCGAAACCTGTCGCTGCATCAGATTCACAGGACGAGAACATTCACTGCTTTGTTAGCCTCGTGGTGAGAAAGTTCCAAAATGATGAAGCTTCAGTAGTGTCTGCCAGGGCTCACTCGATGAAACTGATGAGGTTATACAACGTTTGTGTGTGTGTGTGCGTGCGTGTGTGTGTGTGCACTTCGGCAATTAATTGTGGAGCTCGGATTTTTATGGTTTTCTGAATCCAAGGCTGGAGAAGAAAGAACATCTGAGGATTGAGGTGGATGGAAGGGGGAACCGCTTTGCACCCAGGAGACCGGAGCGAAAGTCCAGTTTGAAACCATAAAGTCAACACCGACTCACTTCAGCTCGCCTACAAAAGCAAACTTGCAAGTTGCGTTCCGTACGCAAACACTCATACGATTTCGGCTGCTCCGGTGCCGAGCACACATCTGTGTGCCAGGGAAAACACGCGCAAGGGCCTGTGAGTGACCGATTTCTTTGGGGGGGGGGGGGGAAAAAGGAAAAGTGTGTGTGCAACCTCACACCTTCCATCTGACTGTGCATGGCCTGTGCATGAAAGTGACTCAGTATTAGCACAGGCCCAAAAACACAAGTAAGACTGAGTCGTGTCTGATCTAATCTTAACATGGTGGGGTTAATTCGTCTTAACTATTGAGGCACCGCCGATGGGGCGGATATGTAAACACCCACGGTCATCTCTCACGAAGGCGCTCGCGCCTTAAACTCGTCTCCAGAGACTTTAAAGCAGCTCCGCGATCACGTCACACTGCGCGGCCTGAGATAAACGGACGGGTCCACTCGCAGGCGCGAAGACAAAGGAGAAAATTACAGCTGCGGAGGCACCTTTCCCAGACTCCGTCCCGCCCTGCCACAAAGGAGAATAAGCCACTGTGAGACATCTGGTCCGATAAGCTCCCTCAACCGGACTTCCTCCTTCCTTTTCTTCTTCTTCTTCTTCTTCTTCTTCCTCACTGACATTTGAAAAGACAGAGGCAAACAAACACGGGCCATCTATCCTCCATCCAAAGTCCCGGAAAATGTGACCGTATATCTACACGAATCCCACGGAATTCCCCGATTCACCTTTGCCCCGGTACGTCACCCCCTCCTCGGCCACGTCCGTGTGAGGCACCGGGGTGGGTGGGTGGGGGGGGGGGGGGGGTGGGAGCGGGTGAGGCGGGTGAGGGATGAGAGGGCTGCTGCTCTCTGACTGCGTTTATCACAGTCTGGCATCGCTGTAATTTCAGTGTTCAGATGCAATCGCTCCCCGCTCCCCTCAGGAGTAAACAATAACAAGTACAAATACAATAGACAAACAAGGCCTGCAGGACACACAGGCGCGCGCGCGCACACACGCACGCACGCACACACACACACAAGGATGTACAAAAGCATAATAAATGCAAACCACGAGCACCTTCTGTCCCGTTTTTCTCTCCTGGTTCAACGGGACGTTCGACACCGAACTTGTGGTCTTTACTAACGTGTGAAAACGCTCCGCTCTGCTCCAGAAAAGTCAGATTAGATGTCGAATCTGGATTGCACACACACACACACACACACCGCTCAGTTGGCTCCTTTGCGGGTATCGCTGCTACACACAGACGTTTCTTATCGGACAGCACCACCTGTAGGACATTTAGTGTACTGCAGATACAGAGCCGAAAACTGGGAGGTATTTCAGAGTTGTTTTCTTTAATGGGTTCATTGTTTCTCCATCATCGTAGCTCATCTCTGCTACAAAAGTTCCCCTCTCCTTGCCAGTGCGACGGTGTAATGGCGACGGTTTGTGCTCCTGGTTCTTTGTCGGTGTCCGATTCATACTCTGGTTCTGGTCCGAGCACATTGTAGGCTGGGTGTGTACACGCTGTACAGCTACATTTGCCTCCTAGTTCATGAAAAAGTCCCATAACTCTGTTGTATCAGTAAGGAAAGAAGAGACGCGTGGTTTTTCGTGTGAGTAGGCAGGTGGAGAAGCCGGAGCAAAGTCTGGCATATGAGACCAAAACGGTGCCGGACCTGTGCACGTAAAGGCCACAAAATCCCCACGCCAAAAGCAGGATTGTTAAAGGGACGTTACACAGCATCTGAGGCTTTTCTGGTGGAACCAACGCCTCGTAGCTTCCAAGCTACACCAGATAACAAGGGGGAAAAAAAGACTGTTTTCAGCCATCTTAGGTCTCCTTTAATATTGTCAGGTAGCCGTCAGTGTGCGATGTGGTTTGTAAAGACTGGTTTGTAAAGCAAGCACCTGTTACCATGAGCTTCCGAGAGCTTGCTGGTTCAATCGGGAAAGCCTCCTCGTACCCAGAAAGTCGCCGGGGATCGCTCCGCTCTGCATGGTGCGCGATTTCCTTTGTCCGCAATCCTCATGTTCACACATGCTTCAAACACCCGGGTCACGCGCCGCATTCACGCAGTTAAACGTTTCGCTCTTGCAGCGAACGATGCAACTTTCAAAGTGCTCTGCCTCCGACTCCAGGACCTAGAGCCGTCCACGGCCCGTCACTTCCAACCAGGAGGGCGGCCGGATGACGTCCTTCATTTATGCACCAACATCTTATACGCCGACCAACGAAAAAAAGGACAGACATTCAGGTCAACCGATGGACGAAGTGACAGCTCTCGAGCACCGACATTCATCAGCCTTTATTGCGGGGAGGAAAACGGAACGGACAGAGGGACGGGTGCGGGGGTGAGGGATCAGTAAGAGGTTTATTTTCTCCATATATTTTACAAATAGAAGCACAAATGTTCGCAGACTCTCGACAACAGGCGTCTGAAGTACTTTGAAGAGCTACAGGTGGCGGACACGGGGGCCCTCGTCCATTTATCTGCAGAGAGAGAGAGAGAGAGACACAGACAGCAGTGAGGACGTGGAACATGGACCGTTTCGTTAATCTGTCGAGGCTAGAACAAGGAAGCTATTCTGGTCGACCTACGGGACTCCTACGCTACCAGATCGAAGGCTGAATGGTGCCGACTAATCTGCGGGGAGGTGGGGGAGGGGATCTAGGGTTACGGCCCTACTTTACACCGTTACCTCCTCAGTTCCTGAGTTCGGCGTGGGGAGGTGAGGGAGGGGGGGCGAGGAGGAGCAGACCGTGAATTACATACATCATAGGAATGACATCACAGAAAAAACAGGCAGAGAAGCGGCGGAGTTGAAAGAAGAGGACGGGCTGGACTTACAGGGCAGCGGCTCCGGAGATGATCTCGATCAGCTCCTTGGTGATGACGGCCTGTCTGGTGCGGTTGAAGGTCAGGGTCAGCTTGTCGATCATCTCGGCTGGAAGCGGGGGGAGAGAGAGAGAGAGAGAGAGAGATCCAGGTTAACGCCAACGCCCTTTGGAGGACTGGGGCACTTCTGCTCCAGTCTTCATTGCGGCTTCTGGGACGATGACTGTGACTTTATCAGTTTGTAATCAAAATATTGACAGGAAAGTGACCGATTTATTATGGTACCAGCTGCGGGCCTGGTACGGCTTCTTGAATGCTGCCTGTGTATCAGTTACGGCTTACATATAGCTGTATTATTGAGCTATTGAGCTATTATAGCGCCACAATCGAGCAGGCTGAAGGTGAATGGCGTTTTGGATTCGCAATGAGGATTGTTCATTTCCTAGGGCTAAAAATTGGGGCAGTTCTCATTAGGACTGAGGTTATTACCATTATACACATCTAGTACATCCCTATTATTTATGTCAATACAGATGTTGTACGTGTTCCTTTAAGCTCCGGCATAACTGGAATTAGCTGTGCGAGTATACTTGGACGGGATCTGCGAGCGAGAGTCAGCGTTTCCCCGAGTTTCCCGGCCTTACAGGCGTTCTTGCTGGCGCTGTCCATGGCCGTCATCCGGGCGCTCTGCTCGCTGGTGGAGGACTCCCTCAGGGCCAGGTAGATGATGTTGACCAGCGCGAACTCCTGGTAGTTCCTCAGCACGTCGGCGTCGATGTCGTCGTAGATGCCCATGCTCTCTGGACGCCGGGAGAGACACACACACGCACACGCAGAGGTGAGTTCTCTCGGTTCGATCTCCGAGCGCGCCCGAGATCTCGTCGGCACCCTCACCCGCGGTGGCGACCGTTTCGGTGGAGAACAGCGGCTTCTGGTCCGTCTTGTAGGAGATGACGGACCTGTAACACGGGACACAGATTTGAACGACACTGTATCCATTTACTTACTTACTTCAACCCCACTCGAAACTTCAGCTGGTCCCAGCGCGGCCGCACCTGAACCGGTTGAAGATGACCGAGCCCTGGTCGAACTCGTAGCCGGAGTTGAGCAGCTCGGCGGCCACGATGGAGGCGTCGCCGAAGCTGGGGGGCTTGCGGCCGATCTCCTTGCAGTTCAGCATGATGTGCTTCCCGTGGGTTCTGTCGGGGGGGGGGGGCGGCCCGTGTTTTGTTAGCGTATGCAAAAAAAAAGCCCCCGAAAGCCCTTCTCTCTCCCCTCCTCCGCGCCTCACCTGTGCAGCAGGCCCCTCAGCTTGTCCCCCACGTTGATCACCATGACCTCCTTGCCGGCCCCGGTCAGGGCGGCGATCTCGCTCTTGATGAGCTTGGCCACGCCGGAGTGGATGGCGCCGCAGAGGCCGCGGTCCGAGGTCACGCCCACGATCAGGTGCTTGCCCGCCTTGTCCTCCGGGGCCTTGATCTCGGCCTTCTCGTACAGGGCTGCGGAGAGCGCGAGAGAGTGGGGACGTCAGCGTGGGAAGACGTCATCGCCTGGCAGCCACGGGTCGGGTCGGGTCGGGGCGAGGCACGTACCCAGGGCCCCGTTGCCGTAGATGCGGGCCGGCTTGAGCTGCCTCTCAGCGCGGGCGTACTTGGCGGCGGCCACCATTTTCATGGACTTGGTGATTTTCTGGATGTTCTTGATGGACTTCAGCCGAATGGTGACTGGAAGACGGGGGTTGTGATGAGACGGCAGGCAAAAGTGCGCAATCATGGACATAAACAACATTATATATATACATATATATAAACAAATACATTTACGTGCATGTCGGCTGAGTGAAAACACACAGGCCAGTATCTATTCAACTGTCTGTATCATCCCAGATTTGACCATTACCACCTATCCTTTGCACATAGATCATTGTGTGAACCAATATGGGAATCGTAGGGAACAATATTAATATAGCTGGGTCAAATCCATTTACCCATGGATTTCAACAAAGCGGGAATTTAACGAGTGCTCTGAGAGATGACGAGCCTGAACTCAAAGCCAACGATAACTTCACATCACACAGAGGACGGCAGAGTGAATAGCTGAAACTATTGAAAAAAGCATCATTATATATATATATATATGATGTATAGTGGGAACCTCCAAGGGGGATCAATAAAGTGACTGTCAGGTCAGTAAGATTCAGTGCATTCTCATTCGTGTCCCCTCCAGCTGTCTGCAAAGTGACCTTCCACAGCAACTGACCAGAGGAACCTGGTCGTTGGTAACTTAAAAAGGAGGTAGTGTGCACATACGTTTTTGCAGAGCTTCCTATTAAAACCGATCAAACAGATGTTTGATGCTTTCCCCCTGATCTCAGTGTTTCTCAGTGTCCACGAACAGGCGATCCAATGTGACCCTGTCGACTGGCATCGGTAAACCCGGCATTGTCCTCACTGGTGAACTTATCTGGGCCGTGTGTAGTGGTGTTATACTGTAAACCATGTCGTTAAGCCGTTTTTTGCATCACCACAGACTAGTACAGAGAGTACTTACTGTCCTTCAGGGTAGCCATGTTCCTGACCTGCCCACTGTGAACAGAAATAGACCATGCGAGTGTTTAGCTGCAAGCCTTACCAACATTTAACAGCATCTCTGACACACACAGACACAGTGACATTGATCGTATAGGTAGCTGTCAGAGAAGCTGCAGCACTTTTGACTTTCAATGGAGGAATGGCTGCAAGTGTGCTCCCAGTCACTAGCTAGCTTAGCTGGGGCTTAGACAGCTAAACATGCTAACTGAGACCGATGTGCACTATAGACAATGTGTTATCAGTCATCGAGTAGTGAGCGATCACTGTGAAAAGCACTCGGACAGACTTTGACAACATTTAGCGGTGCGGTTAGCTTAGCTCGTAGCCGAGCGTGTGTGTTCACGGCGCTGTCATTCATTAGCCGAGGCCTCCACGTTAGCATGTCCTTGCTGTCAATGACTGGCCGCTCCGCGCGCTACAGGTCACGGGCTGCTCGGAAACACACGCAATGGTGCGCTACAGGGACACATGTTTGCTTAAACGTGCCACGCATGCATGGTAGTCGGTTAGTTTTACCATTGTGGGGAGAACACCAAGGTGCTGGTCCTGGCGAACATCGTTACTCCTGTGAAGGTCAGACACGCAGGACTGCGCAGGCGCGGGCTACAAGCAAAATGGACGGATGATGCCTTCACGGACAGTGGGAGAATATTCCACCGGGGTTTAAAGTCAGCACGGGATTAACCCCAGAGTTTGTTGAATTGTGAAGTATAAATGTATTAAAAACGTTATATCCGTTTCATGATGTCAGATGACCATTTAAGTCACACAGATGGACACTTTACACACTTCTCCGGCTATCTGCAGAGTGACCTTCCACTGCATCTGACCAGAGGAACTAGGTCATTAGTAAATTAAAATGTGGTAGTGCACATATACATTTTTAGCTGAGTAGAATTAAAATTCCTATTAAAACAGATGTTAGTTGCTTTTCCCCTGGTCTATGCTCTCCACAAGCAAAGTGCATGAAACTATAGACAGACAGACAGAGAGTAAGAAGCCCTTGGTCCTTCTGGAAGGTTTCCTTCTGGAAATATAAGTAGTATAATGACTTAGTAGACTTGGATGTTAGCCAGGAATAAATGACTTATTTATTCTAAAAAGACACGTTTTTACTTTTGTATTTTGTGTGAATCATCCCAAAACCGTTTGTGTAGGAATAAAATAAATGTTCTTTTAAAATGGGCTCTAACATTCAACCTTCCATTACGTTCCACTTTAGGAGAACTCTAAACAGACTGTCCATGAACGCAGCACAACGTATCGCGGTGTTTTGGACAACAGTACGAGACTCTGATTACGACACACGGAAGCTGTTTACGTTAAAGCGTTAGCCGCTGCTGCTCGATCGGAGTGGACGCTGGCGTGTTGTTAGTAAACAAACACCGTCTTTTTGCGCTGGTCGTCGCGGCTCACAATGGGAAAAGCGGATTTCCTCTCCCCTAAGGCGATAGCCAACCGGATCAAGTCCAAAGGTCTCCAGAAGTTGAGGTGGTATTGTCAGATGTGTCAAAAACAATGTCGAGATGAGGTGAGGCGACGTCCGCTCTGCTCCAGATCGTGCCTCGATCGTTTATCACGCTTGTGGTTCTGACCTGACTTGTCTGCTTCGCTTTGTGGACAGAACGGCTTCAAATGTCACTGCATGTCCGAGTCGCACCAGAGGCAGCTGCTGCTGGCCTCGGAGAACCCCAACAAGTTCATGGACTACTTCTCCAAGTGAGTGTGGGGCTAAGTGTGTGTGTGTGGATTTGTCTGCGTTAACAAACCAGTGTACTTAAACTCATCTCGTTCATCTCTCTCAGCGAGTTCAAGAGTGAGTTTATAGAGCTGCTCAGGAGACGTTTCGGTGAGTCCAGACCAGCCAGATGTTCTCCAGCTGAAACATTGCAGAATACGGTGGCCCGAAGGGTCCAAAACAGACTCATGCTTTTGTGTTTGGACCCTTCTGTGACCCGCTGTTGAAACCGCTCCGCTTCATCGGTCATTTTTGTTCCGTTTGCAGGCACCAAACGTGTCCACAACAACATCGTGTACAACGAGTACATCAGCGACCGCGAGCACATCCACATGAACTCCACCCAGTGGGAGACGCTGACCGACTTCACCAAGTGGCTGGGCAGAGAAGGTAACGCCCTCCACTCATGTCCTACCTGGACCGGGCTGTTGCTTTGAGGGCAAACAGACACGGGTGAGTGAGTACAGTGTCAGACTAACCGGTGCCGCCCGGGTGCCAGGTCTGTGTAAGGTGGACGAGACGCCGAAAGGCTGGTACATCCAGTACATCGACCGCGACCCGGAGACCATCCGGCGGCAGGAGGAGCAGGCCAGGAAGAAGAAGCACGAGCTGGACGACGAGGAGCGCAGCGCCAAGTTCATCGAGGAGCAGGTCCGCCGAGGCCTCGACAGCAAAGAGACGGAGGTGAGGCCCGGGTCCACGCACGCTCAGTTCGGTTTGACCGAGACGGAGAGAGAGAGAGAGCTCAAGCCATAGTTTGCACTGTTTTTCGATCCTGCAGGAAAATCCGGTGTTCACGGAGCTGAAGCGTGAGAGCGAGGAAGAAAAAGGTGACTCAGGTTTTCACATCTTCACAGTGCTGAAGTCTTTCATTTATAACGTCAACCGTGCTTCATGTGCATTCCTCTCCGCTCCGCTCTCTGCAGTTGCTTTCAACCTGGGCGCCGGCACCTCCAAGTCCGGGTACGGAGCGTCTGTGCAGGTTTTGTCGGATCCGCCATCCGAGCACTGAGCGGCGCTTCCTCTGACGCTGTTGCCGTGTCTTTGCAGGGCTGTAGGGGGCGCCAGCGTCCTCAGGGCGGCGGCATCGGCCAAGAGGAAAGACGCGTCCTCCGGTTCCGAGTCCAGGTCGGACAAGAAGAGGAAATCCGCCCTGGAGGAGATCATGGAGGTAAGAGCCTCCTATGCACTCTGTGTGTGTGTGTGTGTGTGTGTGTGTGTGTGTGTGTGTGTGTGTGTGTGTGTGTGTGTGTGTGTGTGTGTGTGTGTGTGTGCGCGCGCACTCTGACGGGACTTGCGATGCTTTTTGCCCAGATGGAGGAGCAGAAGAAGAAGAAGCAGCAGGCGGTCCGAACGGACTACTGGCTGCAGCCCAACATCGTGGTCAAAGTCGTCACCAAGCGGCTGGGAGAGAAGTACCACAAGAAGAAGGCCGTCGTCACGGTAACAGGGCTGGCCGAACGCCACCTCCTCACTATGACACAACGTTCGTCTGCTTTGATGTGACTGCTAAACGCTGCCGGCGCCGTTTGTCCTGGACTGCAGGAGGTGCGAGACAAGTACGGGGCCGTGGTGAAGATGGTGGACTCGGGAGACAAACTGAAACTGGACCAGAACCACGTGGAGACGGTCATACCTGCGCCAGGTAGACAAACCAAACAAACCAGGCGGCGCTCTGCTTCAGAGCAGCTGCCGGCGTTTAACGCGCCCCCCCGAAACTGATCGAATCCGACGTGGAGGGATTGAGTCTCGACCTCCGTCCCTTTCCTACCCGCAGGTAAGCAGGTTATGATCCTGAACGGCCAGTACAGGGACACGGAGGCCGTGCTGGAGGGGATCGACGAGAAGAACTTCAGCGCCTCGCTCACCCTGGACTCCGTGAGTTGTCCCCTTCGTTTTCCCCGATCGTTTGTGTTGGTCCGGCAGAGATCGGAACGTGGGATCGTGAATCGGATGCTCAGATGCTTTGTCGTGTCATTGTTGTGCATGTCAGACCGCTTCCCGGTGTGCTCACGACGCATTTACACGCCGTCCTCTCTCCCCCTCAGGGTCCGCACAAAGGCAAGAGAGTGGACATCGCCTACGAGGACTTCTCGAAACTGGCGTGAAGCCGCGAGCCGAGGGACTCTACTGTGTCAGAGTCATTCCGCCGAGTTTCACCTGTACATATATTTGCATGCCCCCCCCCCCACATGCGACCGCATCGAGTAATCACAGACGAAAGGACAGAAAACACAGCAGCTTTTGTTTTGTTCTTGTTTTATTGTATTTTCTATCGGTGTTCAAGTCGGTCTGAACTTTGCAAATTTTCTCTAAATAAATTCACCTATTCTGGAGTCCTTTTTGGTAAATCATTAATAAGGAAACGTTTCTGGAAAAAAAAAAAAGGATGAAATCGGAAAATACAGACACGGGGGCCCAAAGAGTGTGTATAATGTGAAATCTCTCTCTGACCCGGGGGGGGGGGGGGGGGGGGGGGGGGGTATTTAGCAGAGCGGGGTACTGGGTGAACGTGTCGGGCGGCTGCCGCTGCTCAGAACGTCTGCAGGAAGCTGTGGAGGTGCGGGACAATGTAGTCGGTGTAGTGGCCGTCGATGAAGCCCTTGCCGCTGTTGTGTACGAACCAGCAGTAGACGTCCGAGCCGCGCCTCCTGTCCCGCCTGTAGTCCTTCTGCCAGCCCCTGGGGAGACGAGACGGGGGAGGTTCAAAACCAACGTTTCTGCGGCAGACCGTCCGGCTTCGGGGTGATTGTTTTTTGTTTTTCACAGCGGGACCCACCTGGTGACCTGCAACCTGTTGCCCTTCACCTCCATGGTGGCCTCCCTCTTCAGGGGGTCGGCCCCTTCGCGCACGTCGGACACGGTGGCCTCGGGCTCCCTCGCAAACTGACCTGGGTGGGGGGGTCGCAAGAGTTTTCAGCTTCGGATCGAGCGGCAGAAGTCTGTCAAGTTTGTGACCATGTGGAATAACGGGACAACAGACTCCCCAGCGCACATCTATTCCCAGTCATGGAAGAAACGGGCGAGTTCTCAAAGGCACGTGTAGGCACGTGTAGGCACACTTTAACGGAAGACGTACCGAGGCATCTTCAGTGATCCGAGATGGTTGGATATTATAGACTTAAAAATAAAATGTTCATTTAATCATCGTACAGTGGGGAAATCTGAGGCATGACAGTAGCCTGGGAGCAACTGGGGTGAGGTCCCTTGAATGCGTGACATTCGGGTACCAGATCCACGTCCTTAACCATTAGACCACAGCTGCCGCACTTTAATTAAATATATGCGCGCGTATGTGAGTGTGTAGTTCAATATATTTAAATAAAGTTGTGAAATATGAAGTTTTCGGCGTGACGTCACCATCCTAAGCCTCTTGCGTCGGTGTCGCTGGGTTGATCTTTGCTTCCGGTCGGTTGCGCCAAACGCGATAAAGCGTCATTGTGCGCATGTGCAGTATACACAGAGCACCGATCGGGCACTTCCGGACAGGTCGGTACCCGATCTGTCCGGAAGTACCCGATCGGTGCGCTGTGTCCGCGCATGCGTAGTTTGTGTATTCTAGTCGCGTCTGGAGCGTTCACGACAATGGCCAGCTCGTCCCTTGCGGTTTGTTTAGATTCTATTACCTCAGGGTGGTGCGAAAGAGACTTACAGCAGTGCCTTTCAGCCAGGGAGCCATCTTGCTGACGAAACTTTATAACATTTCTTTGTAGTTTTAGTTTGTTTTATTCATTATAGAATGACTTTTGAAGTTTATAAAGCACTGCTGGAGTATATTTCCACAGGAGAAAGATCCACTGTGGTGTCTGTGAAGGAGCTGAGACGGGCGAGAGGCAATTTTATGGTAAACGAATCATTTAAAAAGCCAGCAACTGCCGTAGCTCAACAGGTACGAACCGGGCAAGCAAACCGTCCCTCTCCCTCACACGTCATGTCCTTTTTCCTGAAACGCGATCAGACGTCATTGTGCGGATCGGGCGGACAGCGCCTCCCACTGGCAGGTACCCACCTATGAGTCCGTGGACCAGAGGGGAGTAGCGGTTGTCGTTGGGGATGTAGATGCCGAGGAAGTCGACGTTGATGGGGTGTTTCTTCCACACGCGGTGCAGCAGCACCGTCACCCGGACGTTGCCGTCTATGACCACGGAGGCGTGGGAGTTCTTCACGATGGAAACCCTCACGCGGCTGCCACAGACGGAGTGAGACAAGATTGAGACAAGATGGCCGCCGGGCGCGACGGCGGCGAGGCCGGCGGCAGCGGCGGGCGCCGTTACCCCTCTTGCGCGATGTCCGCCGAGGCGGCCCAGGTGAAGGAGTGGTTGCTCCGGCCGTCGCTGACGGAGACGGCGGCGGTGCTGACGGTCACGGCCACGCCGGCGGGCCGGTGGTAGACGGCGATGGCGCCGAAGTACGTGTTCAGCTTGTTCTGCTTCGTCGCCTTGGAGCCGATCAGCTGGCCGTTCACCGCCACGCCTTTCGACGAGGAGGAGAGGAGAGTCACGTCAGGTCGCGAAACCGACAGATCTGGCCTCGTTGGAAGCTGGAAGAGTCGCGAAAGTCACAGGCAAACAGGCAGACTGCTCCACCTTTTCACCATCTTTCAGCTTAGCTTAGCTTCAGCCTAACTTGGCATTGAAGACGGGTTGTCTTATCAGTATCAGTATCTGTATGAGCTACCGTGTTACCCCCATCCTTTGTTTCCTCTGTGGGGTATGATTATTTCCTGGATTATTTCCTCTGTGGTTGTCGACCTGTCCTCTTAAGCCACATTGAATATCCAGGCCCAGCACCCGGGTGAGTGCAGAGGTTGTGGCAGAACAGAGAGGGATATTTGACGTGTCCGACTGCATTCAGTACAATCTGGTCCCGTACCTGTTCCGCCGTCGGACACCAGGTTGAGAATGTGGCCGGGTTTGGAATCGATGTTGAAGCAGACGTCCATGTTGCTTCTGGGCAGGTGAACGATGAAGTGAGGGTCGTTATCCACTGCGGAAGAGACGGTGGAGAATGACTGCGCTCGTCACACACTGTAGCTGGAGGAATCATCGTGGTCTGGTGAATTTTTGCAGAGGTGTGTGTGTGAGTGTGAGAGAGAGTTACCCAAATTGACCGTTTGAGGGAGCTTCCATTCCTCTTGGCCCTTCGCAGCCTGACTCGGGGGTGCTGTAGTGGTCATCTGGACCCAGGGTGGAGGCGTGTAAACCACACGGACCGGTGAGATGGAGGAGGACGCTGAGCCTCCAATCCCTCCACCTGCACACACATGGCAGAGTGTGACGGTAAGTCAGTGTTTCAGTTGCGGGTGCTGAAAACCTTCCACACGCACGTTCCAGCCTGATGAATTTCAGATATCTAAAATCAATCAAATCTGTCCTTTAAATTCAACTAAAACAGTAAAAACCAGTCGGTATCATGATTATAAATATGTTCACTGTCCTAATCCTAATCCTACTATACTCCCAGTTTGTAAATGGGAAAATCAATAGAATATTCCATGAGGCCAGTATTCAAAATCCTTGTCCCCAGTGATAGCATACAGTCCGTCAGGCACCTGAGCAGCAGCCATGCTTGGGGTCCTTCGGGGAGTCGGCCAGCAGTCTCTCTGTGGCGTCCTCGCTCTCTACCAGCAGGGCGGTGAGGGGGGTGACGAACTGGTGCTCCACAGCCAGTGCCATGATTCTCTGGGTGATCTTCCTCTTCTTGGCTGCAGTAGGAGCCAGAGCCCTGCAGGACGCATCACAATTCGACCACATTTGTGCACAAACCAAAGGTTTCCCGATGTGTGTCCTGTGCCTCTGTCTGCTCCGTGTCCCAGCTTTTTACATGTCCTCTCCAAGCCTCTCACCTCTCGGAGATCAGCTGTTTGACAGTGAGGTAGGCCCACATTTGCCTGGCGAAGCCGGTGAATGAGTGCGTCTGCTTGGCCAGCTCAGTGTCCAGCTCCGTGGTGTCAGCCTCCGTCTCCAGGGTGATGTCCAGGCGGGCCTGCGGGGCGCGGTGGGGCAGAGGACAACTGGTATAATTAGGCCATAAAGCTTCCCTTCATTCACAAATCCTGATTGAGCGCTCAGGCAACACATATTTCCTTCCGGCAGTTGGTGACGGAAGGCCTCACACCACCATACTTCAGCTTGCCATGAATTGGAAACGAGTAGCGATTGAAAGCCACACTGGTCAATTAGGCTGAACAAAGCTATCACCATCTGGCCTGGTCTGGTCTGACAGCTAAGTTAGATAGGCAGGCTGTGGCTTCTCTAGCCAGCTGCTCAACTGTCCACTTGGCATCAACAGTACCAAATGTACATTTGTTAAACACCTAAAAGGAGTATTCATGAGCTTTTGTGTTTAGTAGCTGTGTGTTTTCTTCTGGTTTAGTTCCCTTTCTTTATGCAGCTTGTGTGGGTCAAAATGTTACTGAGGGTGTTGTTTCCTAAATATCTTATTTCAAACTACTGGGTGAGTCTCCACCCCAAACCTCTCAGACCGCTCCATCTAATTAAACTACATGTCAGTGGCCTGAAGACCTAGGCATCGTAACACAAAAGTGCTCTGACTGCTGGAGCAATCCAGACCAAGTCCAAGTTAGGAAACAGTTGTGAAGGGTGTTCGCAGGTGCGGTACCCCACTCATCACACTCACAGCAGAGGCGGTGGTGAAGCTGGTCAGTGTGTTGCTGTCGGAGGGCAGCACCTTCCCGGCCACGACCAGCTCCGAGCCCCCGAAGTATTTGTCGAAGTAGTTCTGAGTGATGTCTGACACGGTGTCCTCGGGGAACTGCACGGTGATCCGCCTCAGCAGGGGAGAGGAGACCTGGCTGTAGAAGGTCTGCGGGGGTGACAGGGGAGAGGTGAACGCTGCAGACCGTGCACGACCCCCGGAGACCCAGTCTGAACTCCCTTTGTACCCGCAGCTGCTCGGCAGCGTCGTGGTTGGCGTAGATCCTCTGGGCCATGCCCCTGTTCTCCATGGCGATGCGTTCCAGGAAGTCGTAATCCACGTCGAAGCCGATGCCCAGGGAGAAGAGGGAGAACTCCTCCCTCATCACCCGCTTCACGTTCTTCTGGATCGTGCTGAGCTTGATCTCGCCTACAGAAGTCCACACAAATCGGCGGCTAAGTGTCCGAGGGGGGCGCCGTGGTGGCGGGATTGAGATCGAGCGATCGGAAGAGGCTTTTCCACCAAGGTGCACCGGTCTTACCCACAGTGGGGTCTCCGTCGGACACCAGGATGACCATGGAGACGGAGCGAGGGTCGATGACCCCTTGGTTGGACGCCCGCACCAGCATCTGAATGGCTCTCATCAGTGCCTCATTGATGTTGGTGCCTGTGGGGCGAGAGCGCGGTAAGATCCAGCAGAGCGATCGAGACGTTCAAAGCGCTTGCGAGTTACCTCCGTTGGGTTTGATGCCCTGGATGTACTTCTTGGCGTCCGCGATCTGAATGGAGGAGCCGGGCACCAGCTCCTCGCTCCAGCAACGCACGTTGTGGTTGAAGTCGATGATGCTGAAGTGGTCGTCGATGGTCAAGTCGTCCAAAATGGCCTGCATGGCCTCCACCGTCTGCGACAGGAGTTTGGAATGAAATGCATTCTGCAGAGGGGCCACATGGTGGCCGCGGCTGACTAAAAGGAGCGTCGGGTTGGGGCGAGGGATGAGCCGGTTGGGGGGGGGGGGGGGGGTCAAAGAGTGCGCAGTGCGGCGTCCGCGTAAGCGGCCGTCCCTTACTTGTTTCATCTTGACTCCCCACATGGATCCGCTGACGTCGATGACAAACACAATGTTTTTGGGGAGAGGCGAGAGGTTGGACGGGGCAAAGAACTGGACGAAGTGGCCATCTGAGACCTGAGGGCAAAGGTGAAGGCCCGGGGGATAAGCTCCGAGCGGTTTTAACCAAGCCCATTGACAAGGATTCAAAGCTCAGTGCCGGTTACCTGTAGTTCCCCAGCATTGCTGTCCCTATTCACGTCATACTTGACGGTGAAGACGCCATCTATTGCACTCCCCGTGCAGTTCTCGCACTTTCTCTGCTGCTGAAGTGTTGGCTTGAAGACAACGTGCGCCTGGGGACACAAGAGTTCCACATTTGTCATTTCCAGGTCTGCAAAACACTTTCGAGACCACAGCCTCTGCAGTGGTTACTGACAGCCTTACCTTGTCTTTTGTTTGTGTGAGTCTGATCAACTCTGAAAACTGCTCTCCAAGGCTGTTTGGGGTTTGAACCACAGAAATGCCCTTTGGCTCAAAGATGTACACGTCCACCTGGAGAGAGGCCAGAGGTCAGTGCTCGGCATTGAGAACACATCCCAGCATAAGGAACTTTCATATACGCTCTGATTCCTCTACCTGGAACTGTGGCACGAGCCTCCCTGGCTGCAGGTACAGCGTGTGCTCATAGAATCCCAACTTCCTCTGCATCATCTCCTGGTAGTGGAGCTCAAACTCGATGTGACTTCCAGGCGGGACGTGGACTTCTGTCTTAAAGGTCTCCATGTCCTGGGAATTGGCCCTGTCGAGCAGAGACATCTCACTCTTCATGACGCTGCAGCGCTCTGCAGGGCTGCTAAGGGTATGATTCAGTACCTCACGATGCCTGCTGCCTTGCCTCTGGCCCTGGCCTGGGTATACAGGTTCCTGGCCACCGTCTTCTCCTTCACCGAGCCAATGAACGTTATCCCATTCACGTTCCTGCAACAGAGAATCTCCAAGGTTAGAACCCGACAGGCTGCAGGCTTTCAGAGACTGCTCGGATGGACCGAATGGAGCTGGGCTCACATAGTGAAGTTGGTGATGAATGCCCGTTTGGGGATCTGAACGTTGAAGCCAATGCTTTGGGCTTTGGATCCGGAATTGACCACGGAGCTCTTGACCGTGGTGTGGGCGAAGCGGGACGTGATCCGGCTCTCCATCTTGTAGCTCTTGACGGTGATGTCATCTCCGCGGATGGCCTGTGGGCAGCGGCAGGGTCAGAGAAATGGAGCTCGCCGGGGGTTGTGATCGGAAATCCCCAGTGCTCAGTGTTGTGGTGGGCTTTGACAACCATCTTACCAATATTTCAAGAGAGTCAAAAGTAGCCATCCATATAGAAATAGAGACATATGTAAACATATCTCAAAACTCCGTTTCCCACTCAGAATTCTACTTCATTGATTCTCATTGGAAATCAACGACAACCAGTCCCAACAAACCTCAGCTGGCTCCAACACCTGTAGTCAAACAGTCCAGAGCTGACTTGCTATCAGCTCCATAGGGGTTTAGTCACAGTCAGTCAGAACTGAAGAAGCCTCTTGGGTGAGAGGTGAAACATCTTTACTCATCTACACAAAGGTCCAGTCGCTCAAGATTCTACCGTATAGTGAATGTCGGATGCGATGAGTAAAATTTACATCGGAGAGAGCTCATCAGCGACCTCAGTCATATAAAGACGGGTACAAGGCAGCGAAAGTCTGAAAAAAAAATGGAGGCAGAGCAGGAGCGGGGACAGAAAGAAAGTCAATAACCCGTCGGTCACGGGAATCTCTTCAAACAAGCGCGTATTGACTGGTAGATAAGGTTAAACTCTGCCACAGTGGCGGCGGCGGAGGCAGTCCTACCTCAAAGTCTTCCTGCTCCTCGCTGGTCAATATCGCCCTCTGAAACAAACACAGCCACCGTCAGCCTCACGCCGTCTCCGAGACGGGATCGTGCATCAGCACAACAGCGGCCGCTGTTGCGACATCGGTGCGAGGAAAACAAACACCTCCGCAACTCGTACAATGAGACAGAGGCGAGCGGGCACGGGAGCGTCTCACCTTATGTCGCTCCCGATGGTCCTGAAGGTGTGACTGCGGGAATGAGAAAAGGAGGACGATTCAACGCTCAAGTCGGTTCAGTCTGGGCAGTAAGCACGGTGATGGCTTTAGTTTTCAAATAATCTAACCAGAGAGGAAAATGTAGAGTGTGCTCGTGAGCAGTACGACCCGCTGTTCACTTTTCAAGTTAGGTCAAAGGTCAAAGTTCAGGGCAGGCACTGATTCACTTAAAAACCTGATATATACACATACAAGGAAGAGTGTGATGATCAATATAGCGTAACGACAGAGGTGAAAAGTTTCGCATTTTTCTGCACCCACTGAAAAAATACTTGCACTTCACGTGTCATTTCGATCAGACAGAAAAAAAATTCACATTCGAAAATATAGGTCAAAAACCGGTGAGTGAGAGGTCAAAGTTCAGAGCTGGAATGTAAATTGAAGCTAAATTTGAAATGAAAAGCTCTTAAATAAAGCCAAAGAGGTGAATTCAGATTTTTAAAAATAGCTTCCCAGCTTTCTTTTCAACTGATAGCAGTTCGTAGATATTTGATGAAGAAAATATCATACATTCTATTACAGGAAGAAACGTTTTACCTCCTGATGTGAAATCAGCATGAGGCCAAACAGCTAAACTTAACTCGAAATCCAACTGCATTCAGTGTGTTCCGGGGCTCACACTCACCGTCTCGTCCTCCCACTCTCCGTCTATGACAAACTCGAAGCAGCGGCCCTGTTGGAGGAGCAGGAGCCCTAGAAGCAGCAGCAGTGAACGCCTCATGATTCCGGGCCTGTGGGCTCAAACGCGCGAATCCTCATGCACACATATATGTTCGAGTCGGGGAGGGGGGGAGAAAATGTCACAGCGCTGGACAAGGAGACGGTCCTTCTGCGGGGAGAAACACAGCCGCGCTGACAGCCGAAGGTTAAAATCCACCCATCGACTCCTGGCCCCAGTCAATATTTGTTGTGCTCCATGTAACCCAGAAAGAGAAGGAAACTTTGAAACTTGACCTGCAGTGTGGGCAGGGTAAATAGCACAGATTTGACTCATTCACATCTGCAGCTATTGACAGGTTTCACATCACTTTGGCTCCGTCAAGCGGGGGTTGGGTGTCGCTCTACTGTGTCCCCCGATATTGAGGTGACGGTGTTTTGTTCAGGCACAGACACGAATCTGCTCTTAAGACCTTAAGCTCCACAGTTTGCATGGCGATAAGCGTCACCTTGCACCGAGCCCGTTGGACCACAAGGTGGCACCAAAAGAGGCTCAAATGTTCCAGCTTTGTTGTCCTGCTGATGCAAACTACGCTTCGAGTTTATATTTTGCTTTTAGGGTTGGAAATGGAATCAAATGTTGTGGCTATACCACAGATCGAAGAACGAATGAAAGAAATACAGGAACACTGAACTCCCTCGACATTTAGTGAGTGTATTGAATATTTATTTAAGGGTTTTTATATTCTATTCTTTCAGAGATCAGTATGTATACGTAAAAAAAAGCATATTTAATATCCCTTTTAAATAAATAATAAAAGAATGCAATTAGTACATTATAATGACAGTAGTTATATACAGTAATTACATTTCAAGCAGACGATGGCTCGGCCTCAATGGTCCCGCCGCGCTGCCTTCAAGTGCTCTTTGTAAACTCCAGCATCCTTGGAGGCAGGGGACGACCAATCACTGGAGTAAAGGTAAAACCAGAGATAAAAAATTATCAGACGCTCATAAATCATACATCGTCTCAAGTTTGTAACAACTCAAAAGTGTACATGAAAAAGGTGATTTAAAGTAGCTATCAGGTGAAACGTGTTGATTACCTCCACTTATTGTCCTAATGTACTGTAGCAGCGACCTGCTGGAACCTATCCAAAGCACACATTTAGGCTGAAGGCTTGAATAGAAGCGTTCTTCTATTTTCTCTAACTTTCTTTAGCTATCTCACATCCCTCCTTTCCCATTAAACTTTGGAAAGCCCTCAAATGAAAATTCCATCCCTCAGTATAGTTATAAAAATCACCAAATCTGGAGGTCTGAGGTATACACAATACAATGCTGCAGTCTGTAATGTTCTAACTAAATCTGACATCTGAAAGTGCACAGATAAGTACTAATAGTTAACAATAGTACTGATATAGCAATAATTGTAGGAACACTTGTGGTAGAGTTTGTTGTTGGAATAATCACAGTAGTACTCCTGTGCCATTACAGTACTACTGTAATGGTATAAACAGCTAACTCGGTAAAACTAGCTAAAAATAGCTAGCTATTTTTTTTTTTTAAATTTTGAGAAAAGAAGTAAGCTAAACTAGTTTAAATAAACAAACAAACCGTCATGCACTCACGAATCTTACATTCTGTAATGATAAATTGCGCAATTTCTCAGTCCTGCTTAACTGACGCTATGTTAACTTTTGATTTTGTTTAGTGGTAGTAGTTGCCGGAGTAGCAGTCGTCGAAAGGTACAAGTGGGGTTAAGCTAGGTGCTCGTATTTCCGACGGACAGTGAAGGCAGCATCCTCTCCTCCGCTGAGAGGAGCGAGGCTGGACAGGGGACTGGCGGCGTGTCCGTCCTGCAGCCTGTGGGCGTAGTTTCCCTGAGTGTCCAGTGCGTGTGAGAGAGTGTGTGTGTGTATGTGTGTGTAGAGGAGCAGCGGAGGCTGCA
This sequence comes from Karalla daura, assembly GCA_029224185.1. NCBI lineage: Eukaryota > Metazoa > Chordata > Actinopteri > Chaetodontiformes > Leiognathidae > Karalla > Karalla daura. The sequence goes on along the minus strand of CM055209.1, from coordinate 15,194,105 downwards.
GAGGTGCTTGCACACTGAGAAGATGCTGCTGCTGCCGCTGCTCTGGATATGCTGCAGCCCGACCGCGCTGGCACAACTGGACTCATCCCAGCCTGGAGATGACTTGGACGCTGAGCTGGAGGAGCTGGACCTGGGCATTGTAAGGCACTGAGACAGAGTTGCGCATTCTGGTATCTATCTGGTGTCTCTGGTATGGTATTCTGGTGAGGTGGTGTCCTCACCTCTGTATGTGTGTGTGTGCGTTACGCAGGCGCCCCGCAGGGTCCCCCGTCAGGTGAAGACCATCCTGACCAAGGTAAAGAGCTGCTCTCATATCTCACTCTTTCAGGATCCTTCATTTGGCTTTACTTAGGTTTAGCTTCATAGTATGTCAGTATAATGGTTTTCGTGAACAGAAATTCCAGTTCCATTAGAGAGGCGAGTTTATCCTCAGATCTGTGGGGTGGACGCGGCTCCGTCCCTGACAACAGGAACACAACAAGGATGAGGCAGAGCTGTGTGATTATTGGTGAAGTGGAATTCCTGACCTACTTCAAGTTCATTTCTCGTTGATCCAAAACTTTGCGCACTCTGGGCGTGACGCGCGAGGCTTTGCGCCAGGCGCGCAGATGTGCCAGACGCGCTGCAACGCGCCGAGCTCTGAGCTCATGGGGAACAGCTTCCCCGGGCTGAACCTGTTGGTGTGACTTAACTGGAAAAACGGAGTGAGACGGTCCAGCCGATGCACGCTGTGTGCGTGCGTGTGTGTGTGTGTGTGTGTGTGTGTGTGTGTGTGTGTGTGTGTGTGTGTGTGTGTGTGTGTGTGTGTGCGTGCGGGCGTCCACCTGGCGCCCGCGGCGCGCTGCAGGTGCGGCGGCTCCTCGCGCCCTTAAAACGCAATGCTTTGCGCCGTTTGCAGGAGACCAAGCCGCACATCCAGGAGCTCTCCATCAAGACCACCATCATCTCCCGCTACGCTTTCACCGCGGTGCACTGCGCCATGCTCAACAGGCACTCGGCAGCCACGGAGGCCGTGTTCCAGTTCCAGGTCCCGGCCAGCGCCTACGTCTCCAACTTCACCATGTAAGAGCGGGCCAGGCGCTGTCAAGGGCCTGGAAGTGTCCGCCCCGCTTTAAGATGAAGGAAAACAAAGCCGCGCACAACACCCACATTGAAACATTTTTACTCCCTTTGACTGATGCAACAAAAAAAAAAAGAAAAAAACACATAGGGATTCATCGGATTTGTGGAAATTTCTTCAGCGGGGTACGGAGGAGTTAAGTTGATATTTTGTAGTCCTGAACACAGAAGGCATTTCAATAGGGAAAGTTCTCCATTTGCAGATAAAGGGAAACACATGCAGCAAGGAAAAACGAAAAACTGTGCTTCTTCAGCCATGAAATAATAGGAAAACTTTTGCAGCAGGGTCCGCATCCTTAGAAGCAAGTTGGTATTTTTGTTGGATCTCTGTAAAACCTTTGGGAAATTCAAGGTCCAGGTTACGACATCCCTAGATTTTCAAGAGAAAAGAAAGGGAAAAAATTATTGAGAAAAGTAAAAAAAAAAAAGGTAAAATAAAAAATCTTCTATCTTGGGAGCCCAGAAGGAACCTGATCCGCAGGCTGGGAATTTGTGCTCAGCAGTTCCTGGCTTTAAGTGGAGGGGCCCGGTGTAATCACCAGTGTTTTTGTTGTTGATGTCAGTTGTGTTTAAGTGGGGGAAACCAGACTTAAACTCATTTATGAATGCATTCAAACTGCATTTAACACCAGTGTAGTAGACTGTATCCACCAACCTGCCTAAGCAGAATCGCAAGATATCTAATGGATGACGTTCTCAGGGGTTGCGGGGATTTATGATGTTCCTGTTTCTATGGAGATGTTTACACGGAGCCGAGACAGGCTAAAAACTTTTAAACTGCTGTAAACGCACACACACACACACGCACACACACACACACACATACACTCAGTCACGCCACACACACAGCCACTGCAGTCCATTCATGTGCAGGACCGCCACCCATAAACAAGTAATGACAGGATTTCGTCCTCGAATTCTGCCTTTTGTCTGGGGGAGAGAAAAAAACCCAGTTGAGAAAGCGACAAAGGGGGTGAGTCTTGAATGTAAGCGCCGCTCTAATCCTCGACCTTTGACCCCGTGAACCAGGATCATTGGAGGGCGTGTCTACCAGAGCGAGGTCAGGCCGAGGGAGAGGAGGGTCAAACAGGAAGACGGCAAGCCTAAGAACAAAGGGTCAGGTGACGTGAGGTAAGAGTATCCTTACTCAGTGTGTGTGTGTGTGTGTGTGTGTGGTCACTCCTATGGTCTGGCATCTCCCCCTAATTACACACCAGCGCCCGCTCCCTCTAATGTTCCTATTTTGCAAACACAGATTGATAATATCCCCATGCAAACCTCCTTTACCACAGCTGGGCACCACAAAGAGTGTGCGTGTGTGTGTGTGTGCAAGCGTGTGTGTGTGTGTGTGTGAGCAGAGTCTGAGATAAGGTCATTGCTCCAGAGAGGACGTCTGTCATATAAATCTGTGACATGTGGAAGGAGTGACATCACGTTTCCAGGCCGCATGCGAAAAGCGACTTTGGGATGGACTACTTTTCGTGATTCAAAGGCTCCGTTGTGAAGCACAGAGCGCACGAGGAGAAGAACGGGCCGAACATGTGAGATTAGCCAGAGGCTGAGCTTCCATAACGATGATCGAGACACTTTTCTTTTCTTTTTTTTTTGTCCTTTTTTTTCACGGCTGGCAGATCAGGTCGTTGTGCAGCATCGCAGCACTAAAACCTGCGAAAGCTGAACCCGAATCACGTAAAACTTTATGGGTAACGATCCTCAGTCTCTGTAGAAGTATTTTAAAAGACTTACCAGTGTAAATTGGCTTTCCCCTCATCTTTAAGTGGTTGTAAACTTACTTCCTGTATATGGTTTCCCCATAAGAATGAATGGGAAGAGCAGAGCCCTCATGTTTTTTAACATGTTTTGACGTGTACAGTTTTTCATCACTCCCACCTCAAAGACTGTGGTTTTTGCTTTTGGTCTCCACTAGAGTGCTAGAGAGTCAGTCTAAAACTCTATGCAATCATTTTTTTTCTATACAGTAATGTAATGTATAAATCTACCCGAACGAACAGGGTAGAAAAAGGTGAGCATTGCGCAACATATCCTCCACTGAAATAACCGCACGGGTGTCCGCTCCCCTGCAGCCCTGAGCCGGAGGTGGAGGTGTTCCGTATGGCGGCCAGCGTCCCGGGCAGGAACCGCGCCATCTTCCTGCTGACCTACGAGGAGCTGCTGCAGCGCCGCCTGGGCCGCTACGAGCACGTGACCAGCCTGAGGCCGCTGCAGCTCGTCAGCCGCCTCAGCCTGGACGTCACCGTCGTGGACCACGCGCCCATCGCCGACCTGCGGGTGCTGCCGCTCCGCGGCGGCCGGGGCTCGGCGGCCGGGCCGGCCGCATCCAGGACGCCAGGTTCTCCTCCGCTCTTTGAGCTCATGCGCGCCATTCCTTTCGAGGTCACGGTCAACCTCTGTTCACAGACGCGCTTCCTGTCCGTCTCTGTGCCTCAGAAAAGCTCGACCCGCCCATCACCACCGCGATCCAGAGGGAGAAGAACGTCTACCGCGTCACCTTCAGCCCCAACATCGTCCAGCAGGCCAAGATCAGCACCAGCGGCCTGCTGGGAGACTTCGTCATCAGCTACGACGTGCAGAGGGACCTGGGGATCGGAGACATCCAGGTGTGTCCTCATCTCTCTGCCCGCACCAACATTTGGAGATCAAAATAGATCCCCAGGATGACTTAAAAATGATTGGTCAAGTGCTTACACGCAACTGTGTACAGTAACTCCGAAGATACTCGGTTTCTTGGCTTGACTGGCATCAAATAAGTTTCAGTGTGTTGGGTACATGCAACTTAACCAGATGACTTCATGAGGACAGTTGGTTCTAATCGACTCGTCCACTCATTCATTAAAAATGTATTTAACTCCATTGATTCAACACTAAGAAATTGAGTATCCTAGGGAGTTCACAGGGTCAAATATGGATTCAACTGCGAGACATTTTGGTTTGCTTTCTATGACAGGTCACTGTCCTTGTTTTTTTTCCCTATTTTGTGACACTTAAACTTAGCTTCCTCTGCATAAATGGCCACGGGGAGACAGAGCCGAGCTGACTTTTCTTGTTTACTTGTTGTGCGAATGACCATCGTGGGCAGACTGCGGCAGCGTCTCTCCGCGAAAGAATCGAAAACAGCCCCAGGGAGAAGTCTGACTGGCAGGCGTGCATTGCCAGTGCAGGGACGAGGTTCTGATTCCACTTTTTTTTCGCTCGGAATGAAAAAAAAAAAGGTGGAAGTGGACTGTGAAAGCATGAAAATGCTTCTCACATCTCGTGCGTGCACGCACGCATCATTCCGTAACTGCACGCAGGCGGCGCACGCACCGGTCCGCCCACCTGTTAGCCATTCATCCCTCTGGTTCCCTGCCAACGCTGCGGCGTGGCTGCCAAGCCCCTCGTCTGTCTTCGGGGGGGGGGGGGGCACGCTGTGCTTTGACAGTAACGGACCGCTGTAAACCAGCCCCTCTCTCTCTCTCCCTCTCTCTCTCCCTCTCTCTCCCCCCCACCCCACCGTGCAGGTGCTGAACGGACACTTCGTCCACTACTTCGCCCCCAGGGACCTGCCGGCCGTCCCCAAGAACGTGGTGTTTGTGATCGACACCAGCGCCTCCATGCTGGGGACCAAGATCAAGCAGGTAAGCGCCGGGGCGAAGGTGAGGCCCCGGGAATGTGGCCGCGGTCTCGGGTGAGGCCGGGGGGGGCCGAGGGAGGGCCCATCAAACCCCCGTTTGAGGCGCGTTCTTCCCTCCCTTCCCTTTCACGACAGGCTCCGAGAGCGCCGTCACGGGACTGTTATTAGCGGCGTCACGCGGCGCCGTGTCAAGTTGTGATGTGGAGCATGAGAGTTTGCGCTTTTTTCTTTTTTCCCAGAGCTTTCCCAGAGCATCCCCCGGTCTCCATCGTCCACTCTTGATGGGTTGGGTCAAAGGGTTCCTCAAGAATCCGTGAGCTCTGAGAGGGCGGGGGGGGGGGGATGTGGCTGACTAGAAATTGCAATTTTTTCGCCATTTAATCAGGATTAATCAGGGCTTTGACTCACATGACTGATCAGCTGTTTATCCACAGATGTGATTGGCCTCCCTCCTCGACTCTTGCTCTTGTCGTAGCGCCGTCCTGCGGCAGCCGTCTCCTCAGATCGGCTCTTAACGATCACTTTGGTATAGTGGACGGAAACAGGATTTATTCCGCTTTCCTTCAGCTGCTTTTTCTCATGATTTTGGTAAAAAGATCTGCAACACATTTGAATGGAAGCCCAGCCGCAGTGGACCGGTATTGACAGGGACAATGGAAAAAGCGCGGTCCAAGCCCAGAGCACAATGCGGATGGGTCGGAAACTATTGTCAACAGCTTGTGGCAGCCTGACTGACAACAGCTAAACTGCATTTGCTCTGTAAATCTTGACTCCTGTCTCACTCCAAAATTTAATCTGATTCAGTCCCGGGCAGACGTCTGCCTGCCGCAGCATCAGTTTGTGATTACAGCTGGCTTGTCCCCCTCACTGTCTTACTTATTGTAGCTTTGGGAGCCGCCGCATATGTCATTTTCACTCTCCCCCGGCCCTGACAGATAAAATTCGATTGTCTCGCTTCCTATGCAAAGCGGCGGACCCTGTTTTTGAGCAGCGGCTCAATGTTAGGGATCGGGAAAACGACACCCCGCCCCCTCACTCCCACACTGGAATATCAGTATCAGACCTTTTCCCTCCGTCTGCAGTCGCGCAGTAATCCCCCCGGCCGGACGCCGGGCCGATCTCTGCAGCTGCCACGAGCGAATAGCGCAGAGAGAGAGAGAGAGAGGGAGAGAGAGAGGAGGCGAGGTGAGGGGAGAAGCTGAAAAACAGATTTTCAGCGAGAAAGGAAAGTGGAAACAGAGCGCACAAGGCCATGCTGTGAGGGAGGGAGGTCAACATCCATGGGGTAATGGAACTTTTTAGACAACGGCACCCACGACCCCCTGATCCGTACCCCCACCCATCACCAGCCCCCAGTGGGCCGCAGGAACAGAACAACAAGTGTGTTTTGACGTGGCTCCACAATGGAGGGCTTCAGTGTGGGTCACTCTGCGGTTCTGACCCCTGCTGTATACAGCCCGTATAGACATCTACAAACCCCTCAGAGCCAAATTATATATCACGCCTACGCCCGGGCCTGCAGAGATGATGAGACCGCGAAGCTGGGAACACAGAAGTTTGTCTCTTTGCTCTCACATTCAAAGCAGAGTAGGAGGCAGTGGCCAGAGACTGATGAGAGATGAGCCGGCTTTCATTGATTTCTTACGCTTGGCAGGCACTGGTAGGGTCTGGGGTTGCCTGGCTAAAAGGATACTGTATGGAATCCTCAGGAAGATTTAGAGAGAGAATTAACTAATGGAGGATAACAACCAGACAATGATCCAGTTTCTGATGGACGCAGAGATTCCGTGAGTCATGAGTGCTTTTAGAGAGGCAAAACAAAACACGTGTGCCTGAGTCATAAGGAACCCATTCAGAACCCAATGGGGAGGCTGAAAAATGTTGGAAGTCAAGATATAGCATAATGTTTTTTAGGAACTAATTTAGTTCGCCGAGCAACTTTAAACACTACAGATGATTTTCTCTCTCCCTCCTTTAACACACATTTTTAGTCCCTTGGAAACGCTAGCCTGACGCCACCCTGCTGGGCTCAACTCACGGGCGGAGGCTTGTGCGTATCTGTATTACTCATGCTGAGAGGAAGTGAAGCAGTTGGTGTTTGGGTTTCATCACAGTGACGGCGACTCATCGTCCCAAAAATGCTCGCGGGGTTCATCTAAGGCTGGGTTAAGTTACGGGTGAGGTTGGGACCGGGTCAAGTTTAGGGTTAAGGTTAGGGTTAACACTAACTTTGAGCTGGGTCAAGGGTAAAGGTTAGGGCTGTCTCAAATGAATGATCATTTCAATGACCATTCAGAGGATCGTTTTAACTTTTTAATGTTGGAATTATTTTAGGATTGGGCCAATTTGAGGGCGTCTTTGAGGGTTGTCACCTTTGGGGTTAGTTTGGGGACCTGAGGTTACAGCAGTTAAGGGTTAGGGTTAGGGGTGACTTTAGGTTGGTGTGTCTAATAGTGTCTATCATTGGGGAAGTAGAGTACTGAATGTATAAACAGGGCGACAAAAGCTTCATCCTGTGTTCCGGGGCACTTTGTCATCTCTGTTCCCTTTCCAGACGAAGGATGCTCTGTTCACCATCCTGAGGGACCTGCGACCGGGCGACCACTTCAACTTCATCAGCTTCTCCAACAAGATCAAAGTCTGGCAGCCCAGGCGGCTTGTTCCGGTGACGCCGCTGACCGTCCGAGACGCCAAGAAGTTCATCTACATGCTGGCCACCACTGGAGGTCAGATATCGTGATGATAAGAACCTTCTCTCATGGGGCTGACATCATTTTGCACACACTGAGGAAGAAGAGGTTGCGTTGTCTCTTCGCTGCAGGCACGAACATCGACGGCGCCATCCAGACCGGCTCCTCTCTGCTGCAGGAGTACCTCTCGGGCCCCGACGCCAGCCCGAACAGCGTCTCGCTCATCATCTTCCTGACAGACGGACGGCCCACGGTAGGGGAGACCCAGTCCGCCACCATCCTGGGCAACACTCGCTCGGCCGTGCAGGAGAAGTTCTGCGTCTTCACCATCGGGATCGGGAACGACGTGGACTACCGGCTACTGGAGCGCATGTCCCTGGAGAACTGTGGCATGATGCGGCGCATCAACGAGGAGGCCGACGCCAGCGCGATGCTCAAAGGGTAGGAGACGGCGTCGGAAGCTTTTCCTCACAGAAAAAGGAATTTTCTTTCATCTCAATGCTAAATGAGCCACGAATCTCAAAATATGGTAATCAAGAGATGTGAAAGACGCAAAATCTTAAATTGGTCATGAAAGCATCAAAAGCAGGCTTCGGCCCAAACGCGTGGCATGGGTGCGATCTGAGGGTGTCTTGAATCAAGTTAGGTTGCATTTCACCATTTTGTATGACTGCGTCGACCTCTGCAAATCATAAAAACTGAAACAAAGGCAACGGCAAAGCCTTGATCGCTCCACCTGTCGTGGGGACGTGATCAAGATGCAGCAAATTGGTTAGAACGAGTTTCGGTCAAGAATGCTCGTTTGAATGTACCTCTCCGGACACTGGAGAGCACCTGCCCTGACACTGGTCTCAAAGCGGTGGTTTAAATGGTTGAAAATTGGCGCCCACCCATTGGTGCCCACTCTATTGGCATTTAGGTTTGCTTCATAGCTTTGGGTTTTTCCCCGTTGTTTCAAAACCTTGTCACTATCATCGTCGACCCATAACTCGGTCATAACTCTTAAAATTTTCTGTTGCACTCATAAATATCTTGTATTCAAACCAGATTTTCTCTCAAAACTGCAGATGAAGCGCTAAGACGTGATCGTTCAGGGCCGCACCATTGATTACTCCTGTCAATGAGTGATCATTGTCGAATTTCCCCTCCGTGCACCCATAATCCAGCTCTTATTAAACAATTAGCTCGCCTTAATCCCCGGCCTGCACTCCTCCTCGACACGTCCATCCATCTCTCGTCGGGCGACGGGAGGGGGGGCGAGGGCCGCAAATGTGACGGTGCTGACAACAGACCTCTTTAATCAGCCCCGACATGTGACAGCCGCGGACTTCAACAGCCGCCCCCTTTCTCTCCCGAGACCTCTTTTTTCTGCCCTTAACACACAGGCCTCCTCTCTTGTTCTCCCACACTTACACACACACACACAAGGTGTTTGTTCAGCCGAGCAGGAATGTGCGCGTGTTGTGAAACCTGCATCTGAGTATGTACGCGGGGTTAACAGACGGGCCCCCGCAGATAATAGCCCCGGTTCCCGCCCGAGCAAACACGCTGGTCAGGAGGTGAGGAGGTTTACTTCGGCGGGACGGGGACAGAGCAGAGGACGGGCACACACACACACACACACGCAGATGCAGTCTTTGCTTTACACACGTTCTTTTATGCATATGTACACAAACTCTCAAGTGGGGCGGCAGGAGCTTTGAGAGGTCAGACCAGCAGGTTTCAAGCCGGAAGGTGGCTCGTTGGAACAAACAAGAGATTCGGTGAAATCTGCAATAACACCCTGCCTGCCCTACCCTGTGAGTTGCGACTTGATCGGGGATTGACAGGGGAGGGCCGGGCAAACGCTGAGTTTGGATGATGAGTGGGAACGAGCACTCAAGCGCAAGACAGCAAACGACCCCAGGAGCAGTTTCTGCAGCAGTCTAACTTCGAGTTATCGTGGCAGAATTTGTTTGCTCTGCCTATCCAGTGCTAAAAAATCAGTTCAAAAAACTGCACAAACTGTTGTCCTGACTATAATGATGTTTCTTTGCATTGTACTTGCTCCATGGCTTGATTTTAACCATGAACACAACAACACATGACATGTTACTTGCCCTAATTCAAACAATCCTTAACCACAGAGATGGCACAAATGTCCAATGTATGATAATCATATTGTGGCAATCAAAATGAAACCTATGTCACTGTAGGTATTAAGACTTGTCCTATTAGGATGCTTTCTTCTACCTGATCATATATTCCTTTGATTAAGATATGTTCTTTCTTGCCCAGTGTTCGATCATTGTGTCTGTAAGCATTCAGCTACAATCGTCAATGCCTCTGTTGTTCCCCTCCAGGTTCTACGACGAGATCGGGACTCCTCTGCTGTCCGACATAAGGATCAACTACACTGAGGACTCCGTCCAGTACGTCACCCAGAACCTGTTCACCAACTACTTCAACGGCTCCGAGATCGTCGTCGCTGGCAAGCTGACCAACCAGAGCGCGGCGTCCCTCCACGTGCAGGTCACGGCCAGCAACAACGACAAGAGCATTGTCCTGGAGACCGACGTTCCGCTGCGCCACCGCCAGACGGAGACGGAGAAGCACGTCAGGGAGGCCACGGCGGCGCTGGCAGCCGGATCAAAGGCCCCAGGGTCGGCGGCCACGCAGGGACTGGGTGAAGCCTTGGGTCTGATAGCCGGGGACTTCGTGGAGCGCGTCTGGGGCTTCCTGAGCGTCAAGGAGGGGCTGCGGTCCCGGCTGACCAGTCAGACCAAGCGGGAGAGGGAGGAGCACATCCAGCAGGCCACCAACCTGTCCCTGACCTACCACTTCCTCACGCCGCTCACCAGCCTGGAGCTGGAGAGGCCCCAGGTACTGGCTGACGGCACCATGGCCCCGGCTCCGACGGTCAGCCCCGCACCCGGTGAGGGTGCCTCCGGCGCCAACGAGCTGCCGAGTGAGGCAGAGGACGGGGGACGGCAGGACGCCATCCGGAAACCTGGCGGCCAGGCCTCATCCCCGGGCAACAGGATTGGTGAGGCTGACTCTGGGATTGGCGGCACGGGGCGTACGCTCCCAAAAGTAAACTGAGCTCACAACATCTATAGCTGGGATCTGGGAGTCAAAGCTGGGACCCTCTTGTTGTGAGGCGACAGTGCTACCCACTAAGTCTCCCATGAAATGATTAGTTGGTTAGTTGATGAACCATGATTAGTTGGTTTTCACGAGTATCACAATGTCCAGAGAGGCACGAGGTGATCAAAGCATTTTGGTCTCACGTTTACAGAAATAAATCTAAACACTTACTTATTTACAGATCTAACTTTATTCCAACTTAATACGAGCACTTCTTGCATCTTTGCTGGTTTGATAGATTTAAAAAAAAGTCCCCCAGCCGGGCAGCCACCATGTAATGTTGCCTCACAGCAAGACCCGGTCAAAGCATCATGCTTCAAATCTGACGTCATTTTCAATCCTGGTCTCTTCAATCCTGGTCTCTTCAGAGTGGACCAGGATCCCTCTGTCACTCAGGCTTCACAAAACCTCACACAGTCTGTTGCTCAAAACAAGATGTGGCGATATCTGCTAAGCTCTTCACTGTTGCCTTACACTAACTTGCTATAAAACTGAAATGAATAATGCTATCCCATGCTAGCTCCAAGTGGGAGGCACGTCTGTATTTTGGGTTGTAGGTGTTGGAACAAAACACCTACTTGAAGGTCATTGGGTCCATTATCCCACAGGCTTCCTCAGTTCTGATTTTGGCGTAGGAGTCAGGTTCTGTACTTTAGCCTTTAGCATAGCAGCGTGTGAACCAGCACTAATTTCCCACTTTGAGTGCTGGTGATACAATGAGGTGCTTTCCGTGCCTTTTGCTTAAGTCAAACAGAGTACTTACTCTTGTGGTTGTCCGCTATGTGTTGGTGTTTCATTGCTGCATGCTAGCTAGCCTGCTGCTTGATGTTAGCATCAGGACAGTCTGGATGAAGCTTCTTTGATATGCTTCTTTTCTTGGAGTAAGTGCTGTAAAAAGGCAGTTTCTTCAACTACACTTGCCACGATTAAGGAGTAGATAGCTGTTGTAGATAGCTTGATCCAATTATGTCACGGAAAAACATCAAAAATGTACAGCTAATTAATATGGGAAGCTCCAGCTCCCACAGGTTCAGAAATTGAATGGGCGGATTCTTTGGAGCTAGTCAACTTCAAGCTAACTACGACCAGGCTACATTTCTGTGTATTTCTTTGAGAGAACATGCAGTCCAAATAATTCGTCTCTGACTCCAGACATCCACTATTGGCGCCAGCGTCAGACCCACTGAGCATTTGTTATTTTCGTACAACACTTTAAGAGGAAGCGTTCAACAATGCCAGCTCATTCCAATAGATAAACACAAAACTGTCCTCCTTGTAGGTAAAGCTGAGACGAGACCGGCCAAGAAATCCATCACCATCTCCAAAACATCAGGTAACTTCACCGTTTCTCTCTCTCGTGTAAACAGTTGTACATTTTCCGCTCGAGTGTTTGATGTTATAGCGCCTGAAGCCGACACGCTGTGAGCAAGTATGCAGCGGTTTCAAGGCTCCGCAGACTTTAAAGAGACAAGCCCGGGGGGGGAAATGTACAGTAAACTCTCTCTCTCTCTCTCTCTCTTTCGCTCTTTCGCTCTCTATCCCTCTCCTCACTCGCACTGTGTGGGCGGCCTGTAATTTGGATGGGAGTCAGACAGTCAGTCGGCAGCGATCACAACAGACAGCCGGGGCTTCAGAGATGCCTCTGAACATGACCTACGAGGAGGAAAGCGCACACAGGGTCTAATTGAAATACCAACACAAGCGCTACGTGGCACTTTAAACGTGCACGTGCGTGTTCACACACACACACGCACGCACACACACACACACACACACATGGTGGGTGGGTGAACGGGACGGCACGGAGCGATGAGAGATGGGCGCTTGCGCCTGTTACAGTAAAGAGGGGGTCGCCATCGGAGGCAGTTAGTCAGGGCTAATGACCCCGTCATTACGCTTTGCTCTATCATCTCCCCTCACCTTGCCTCATCACTCCTGTGTTCGTCCGAGCCGGTTCTCACCGGCCTCGGGAGGAGAACGCGCAGGCCAGAGATCGGAGATTCGGGCGAAGCCGCCGTCATCTCCAATTTCGCGCGCGGCCACTAATCAGCCGTGGCGCTTCCTTGAGTCAGGTAGATGCTTCACAGGGTTTGCAGGGCTCTTTAATGAGAGGCCCGGTGCCTCAGACCTCTAATTGTCTTACACAGCCTGCCACGCACTAGGATCAGCGACCTAATGAATTGAATGGAGTTAATGTAATTGCTGATTTCTGGGTATCTCCTATTATATACAGCCTACATATATCACTTTACTGTATTTTTATATAGACAAAGAGTAGTTCTTGCCAAAAATCCAGACAAATACAGTACATACATATTTTCTATATTTATATATATTTTTGATATATATAGAATAATTCATGTGATTAAGTTAAATGCATAACTGTTATAGCAGAGATGTAGCTTGAGAAAATTTAAAAAAAGGAAATAGATGTTATTTTTTCTTCTAGTCTGATTAAGTTCTTAGTTTTGTTGTTCTAGTCTGATTGCGGGAGAGGCATGCTCTTGTATGATTTCAATCCTGTAGGCCATTTTACAGTACTGTGTGGCAACCACCATCATACTTGTACGTGCCAAAACATGTCAAAAATAACACGCTTTTCTGACTTTGTGGAAAAGTGTAATTACTGCTCCATGCTATTAAGCATAACTACCTTCTGGTCTACGCACAGTAAACAGCACTCTCGAAATGGGTTACTCGGCTTTATAGAATCCACTTTTCCACCTGCTGCACTGATGGTTTTTGTCCACCTCTGAACCCTCTACCTCCCTTTTTAGCGGACGGAGACCCACACTTTGTGGTGGAGTTCCCCCTCAGTAAACTGACCGTGTGCTTCAACATCAACGGTGAACCCGGAGACGTCCTGCGTCTGGTCTCGGACCACAAGTACTCTGGTGAGACCCGCAACTGAGGATACAACAAATGACTCGATGAAAACGATGCAACAAAGCCACGGGAATAGAAGTAAACTTGTGATCTGTGTCCCCGAGAGGCCAAGATGAAGTCCACCAAGAAACCAGAATTCACGCAGCTGTAGCTGTCGAACCCCCTGAGACAACGATGAATTCCAGCCCTACATCGGTTTTGTCTCTCACTGACCTTTTCTGCTGCTCGTCCCCAGGTGTGACAGTGAACGGGAAGCTCATCGGTGCCCCGCCCCCGCCCGGTAGCCACAAACAGCAGCGCACCTACTTCAGCACCATCACCATCGTGGTGGACCGGCCCAGACGGGCCTACATCGAGGTGACGCCCAAGAAGGTGATCCTGGACGGGCTGGACAGGATAGTGCTGCCCTGCCACTCCACGGCGGCCGTGGACAGCGGCGTCCTGTCCGTCTCCATCGTGGGACGGTCCAACGTGACCGTGACGGTCGGCGGCAACATCAGCTTCGTGATCCTGCTGCACCTGTACAAGAATCCAGCGCCCTACCAGAGGGACCACCTGGGCTTCTACATCGCTCAGAGCAAGGGGCTGTCGCACAGCTGCCATGGCCTGCTGGGTAAGGACGAGGATCTGGTGAAAGAGATCACAGTATTATTTGTCTCTGAATCTGCCTCTTAGAAGATTGGGACTGAGATACTGCTATCACATTAGAGTGAAACTGGTGGATCGGTAGGTAGCATCCTCACCTTGGTAAGAAGTACCAGGGCTCAACCCCTTTCTGTTGGGAGCATATTCTATCCATGTCCACGAGGGTTTTCTCTTGGTACTCAACGTTCCTCCTACAGTCCAAAAACTTCCAGGTTCAGGTCGGACGGAGACTCTGAATCACTCTTTTGAGAAAAGGGCCTTGACCGTTTGGGATTGTACTTCCTGCCTCTTGCCCTGTGAGCTCTGAGAAACGCTGATTGTATCAAGTAATTGATGGTGTTGGTTTGAGAGATGCCAACAGCGGTGAGAAATACCAAATTTGACAATAACGGTCATTACATATGATGAAATGTTTTGCTGTGGAAATATAACTAAAGCCAAGGGTTTTTTAGATAAGAGTGGTGCTTAAGAAAAGGTGGCCATTTTGGGTTACAAAGTCAAATTTAAGGGTTTCTTGGAGCATGGAGGTTTGGTGGGTAGCCCTGTCACCTCATGGGCTCAAGTTTGCATGTTCCCCCTATGTCTGCATGGGTTTTGTCCAAATACCCTGGTTTCCACCCTCAGCCCCAAAACACGCATGTTGAGGTCAACTGCAGACACAAAATTCTTCTTAGTATGCCCCACCCCTCACCTGAGTCCTGATTATCATCACGGTCCAGAAAGTCACATTTCTGACAATTCAGAGCGCGACTGCAACTTGTCAGTGAAACTGAAGCATCTCCCGGTCGCTGGTTGGGCCCTCAGGTCAGTTCCTGTACGAGGAGGTGGGCCTGGCGGACCTCCAGAGCCAGGCGGACGCGAAGCCCTCGGCCGTGCTGAAGGTGAAGGAGCGCTCGGTGCCGGTCGTCCAGAAGAGCAGGAGGATCCTGGGCGGGGCGCAGAGCGTGGACTGCTGGTTCGCGCGCAACAACGCGGCCAAGCTGATAGACGGACAGTACCGGGACTACGTGATGCCACACATGTTCGACACGGGGGACAGCAGACACGGCTCCAACCGGGCGTGAGCCGCCTCCGGGCCCCCCCAGACCTTCACACTGCAGCTCTCCTCCTTTACCTACAGGCTCTTTTGAATATATTTTTTTACCATTTCTAATGAAATTTTAATGTCTTTTATTATTATTATTATTATTATCGTGCGTATTACTTTTTTACAGTCATTTTGTAATTGTAAATAAAACACTAAAACCCACACTGCCCTGGCCGCGTGTGCATATGTGTGTTTTTCTCACGCACCAACACACACGTTGGCACGTCTCGAACGTGGCGGGAGATCACACCTGGTTACCGTGGAGACCGGCCCTCGCTAACTAACCCTTTGCGTGACCGTCCCAATGACTAGATGCGCTCGGAACACACAGCGTGTAGGTACACACCACACTGTGTGTACGCACACACACACACACACACACACACAGACAGACACTTCCACAGTGTTCCCTGTCATCAGCTGCAGGTCACAGGGCTGCTGGCCCTGCCCACACAGGTGTGCTCCATCCAGGTCCCCCCGTCTAGATGTCTGTCATCGCTCCGCCTTTGCCCCCCCACCCCACCCCACCCCCACCCGACCGCCAAAGGAATTCCACCCGAGACGCGGCTCCGTGTGTCAGTCGTCTTTATTCGTAGCACAGGTTCGGAGAGATACATCGAGGGAGGAGCACCGTCTCCACGAGGAGGTGCACTGTGCTGCTTTACACACGTGTTGCCTTTATAGAAAAAAAAAAAGATACACCAGCATAGAAAATAAAATCATTACAGGCAGGATACATCGAACTGTGGACGTTTCGTCCGTCGAAACTTCAGGATAAAAACATCCTGACGATTAAAAAAAATGCATGTCGAGAAAAGTTTGTCGGTTTGATTCATGCTGCAACCGGATGAGGATTCCCACCATTCCCCCATTCACTTCATTCACGAAGAAAACCTCTGAAAACACTTTTCTTACCACAGACTGGACCACAACATGTAACACATAATGTTCGATACGTTCGAAAACAAGAGAAGAATAAATAAATGTGCCATTACTTGCAAAAAAAAATGTAATACACAGATACTGAATTATCCCACTGAGAGTGTTACTGAAACGGAATATGGAGGAAGTGGGGGAGGACCGTGGTTTTAGGATCAAGTCAAAACTGAAAAAAAAGAAGTGACAGAAAATCACAAAGGAAAAGTTCAATCTTGACATTTGTAAGAATATTCCGTTTTGAAGGAGCTACGCCACCCAAATAAACATGAAGCTGCAGCCTCGAGACTGTTAGCTTAGCTATGCTAACAAGGAAACAACCCCGCTCCCTCCCTCCCTCCACCGCAGCCAAGAAATAGTCCCGCAAACAAACTTTGCGTGCGAACCCGACACGTCCCTTCGAGTGTGCATAAGTGTAACACCCAAACAAGGCACTGGTAGCTGGATTTGTTCCATTTGGACAGAGTTAGCCTAGCCATTTCCCATTTCTCGTCTTTACGCTAGGCTAATCAGTTGCTAGCTGCAGCTTCAGATTAAACATACCAATACACTGCTGGCATTAAGATTTTATTCTCTTCCTAGAAGATTCCTAGAGGGTCCAACAAAGGTCCATCTATGTTTCTGGAAACACTCAGAGTAGTTTTCCCCTAAATGATTTCATATTACTTATAATATTTTGCTTTTCCCACCGAAAAATGGTTTAAAAAGATTTTTATCTCACTAATCTGACGGTCGCTTGTTAAACACTGCAGCATTATTGCAGGGATCTGTTTCTTCCCTTCCCCATTCGTGGCTCCAACATCCTGTCACTTCCAACAAACGTAATGTAAATCATGGAGCAAACTGCTCCTGCAAACGGAGAAATCAAACTTGTTCCTGCCCGTGCGCGATTATAGTTTTTAAAAGCGGCCCGTAAGCTGTGGTTTCCAACAGGTTTGGTCCATATAGCGGTCCGATACAGTCAACATCAAGTGCGTAGCTTTACAAGTAACACTGTTAACCGCCTCTCAGGGGGAGGACGTGCGGGACAGACCGTATAATTACAAATCTGAAAGGCGGATTTCAAGTGGTTATGTCTGATTAAAGTGAGTAAAATCTCGCAGTAGAAGCACTTCACTCGCTCACTCCTCTTTGGAACATGACACCTGATAAATGATCATTCCCAAAACTCCCCCAGCGTGGAGAAACGACAGATTTATTTCAGCCCTCGTCAACGCCACACGCACGCGCACGCACACACATGCACTTTGGCCCGTGGGTAATAATCCCCCCCCGCGCACACGCTCATTTGTGGTTACTCTGATGTTCAGCTAGCAAACAGAGGCAGCACGGTGAGAGGATGAAGAGCTTTATTTCCCGAGATGCTGTGTGAGTTCACATGCTGAGCGGAGCTCGGGGTTGCAGCTCCGAAAGGCGGCTAAGGCTGTAGTGTCGACATTCGCTGGTCGCGTGACCTTCAAATTGTACCATTTAGACCTTTAATCTGAGGGTTGGTGGAAGTGGGAAGTGTGAGCCTGCTTTTGTGTACTCACTGTAGAACGCGTGTGTGTGCGTGCGTGTGTGTGTGGATCTTTGTTTTACACCATCACCCAGCTGGGTCTCAGGGGTCCTCCTGAATACTGAACATGAGGGAGCGGACTTTCATCTCCGGGCTCTTCTTCCCCCTCGGACGCCTCCTCAGTGTCTGTCTCCACGGTCAGCAGGACCTGAAGTGGAGGGGGGGGGGGGTGAGACATTCTTAATTTCAACACATTCGGTCCAAGAATTAAAAGGCATTTTCTGCATTGCACGCCGGGAAACGACTCCGCTCTGCATTCCCAGACCTAAAGCGAAAACCGCCTCCGTTACACTGGCGGCCTGGAAGACGCTTTGCGGGGATTTAAACCCCATCGGAGCAAAGTTCCAGAACGGCACGACATTTACGGCGTAATAAACCTCCATATGTTGCGTTGCGTTAGCGTCGACATGTGGAAAAGCGACTTTAAAGAGCGACTGGACGGAGGGCCGCAAGTGCCGCGTTCCAGCTGCAACGTGCTTTTCCTTCCATCTGTGAGGTTTGGGAAGCTGCTATTCCTTCTTGCCTGCTGCTCGGCTCAGGATGTTTTATTTTGAAAACTGACAACTGATAATCGAGGGTGCCCCTGTGACCCACTTCCTGCCTGGCTGCTTGCAATCAGCCATAACGCTTTCGAGTATCGTGATCGGGATTTGTTTGTGTCAAACATCAATCTGCACTACAGTCTGTAATGAAAACACTCAGTGGTCAGGAGTCAGGCGATGTCACATTTCAGTGGCACGTCAGCCAATCAGAAGGTGAAAAAAAGGGTCACATTTAGGGTGGAAGGGTTTTTCCAATTGGCCGGATTGACATTGACATGTGAACGCATAGTGCAAGTGCTAACACGGCATTTATCAGTTCGGCCGGTCTCTATGATACGCATATCATGCATGTTGGCATCACAATAACGACCCCCCCTCCCGGCGACAACAACAGCATTGTGAACGCAGCTCTGAACATCGCCCACTCTGAGCCCGGGCCCAAGTCAATGCCCCATCTATCCACCACCCTGCTCCTCCTCCTCCTCCTCATCCTCCTCGCGCCGCTTTCCATGGCATCAGCGCATGGACGCGACTGCAAAATGTCACCCTCATTGGGGATGAAGGCTTGATTTATGGCTGCCTGGCAGCGGGCCAGGGGCTAAGGAGGGACGAGCGAGGACACAGACGGCGAGACGGGGGAGCTCCACTGGGACAATTTGCATATAACTGGAGAAAAAACTGAGCACATACAGTATCTCACATTTTTGCAAACATGTCATTATGTCTTTTCATGGGACAACACTATAGAAATGAAGTAGTCATCAAGTAGTCAACGTGCAGCTTGTAGATCTGAGAAGGATATAACAAAATATCTGCAAAAGATGTGAGATACTGTAAGTAAAGGCTCCTTGTTCCCCTGTTTATAAGCTCTGGCTTCCAAACAGGTGCAATTAGTTTTAGAAACCTTATGGAGGGGAGAATACACACTCTCAGTTTGTCCCAATATAATACAAGAATGAAAGACCATCCAAAAAAAAAAAGATGAGGGATGAGAGGGATTGTGTCTCAGCAGGTCATGGGACTGAATCTATCTAGGCTTGTCCCCCACGAGATCAAGTGTAGAGGGGAAATGTGCGAGTGTGTGCGTGTGCGTACGTGCGCGTTCATCCCCCAAAACACCAGGTGCGGTTGACACCCAGCGCGACTGCGTCCGCATCCACCGTCAACTACCATTTTCCGAGGCACATAAAAGTCTCCGGCTCCCCGGCCGAAAGCACGGATATTACGCCGTCACGGGCGAGCGGGGCCGCAGCCGCGAGCCAGAGCCTCCTCCGCAGCGTCACAGCCTAATCCCTGCTCTTAGAGGGCCGCCGAGCAGGTGGCTCCAAGCTCCAAGGCTGTGGGGGGGAGGGGGGTGGGGGACAGGAAGCCGCGGGACTCCGGGTATCGGTTTTTCACGCCAGTAATGTAGAGCCTCTGATCGCGTGGAAGCGTGGTTCCGAAAACATGCGTTTGACGTGGACCGGAGGCTCTTAAGTTTTGCCCCCGGACGGGGCCGCGGGCGAGAGCGAGCGCGGTTCTCCTCACCCGGGACTCCTCGGTGTCCACCCAGAGCAGCGAGTCGGCCTTCTTCACCGTGCTGTCGCACGAGTCGTCCAGGCTCTTCATGCTCTTGTACTTCCTCATCGTCAGGCTGTCCACCACCCAGAACATGATGGACTGCGGGACATGTGGCAGACACGTGGGGGGAATGGTGAGAATGGGGAAGGCGGGATGGGTCTGAATAAGCTGTAAAGTTTAAAAACCTTTAAAACTTTAAAAAGCAGAATAACACCACTTTTACCACATTTCTATTTTGCAAATAAATTCCTGTTACTTTGAATGACAGCGGTACAAAATATGAAGCAGGTTAGTCAAAACGCATCGACTAAGCGTACTCACGTTCACTATGAAGGGCACGATGAGCATGACCAGCACCAGCTCCAGCTGAGGGTTGGCAATGTAGCTCAGCAGCACCTCCTGCAGCTGGAGCAGAGGAGCAAGGAGGTCAAACCAAAAAGCAAAGCAGGGGGTGACTTCAGCTCTGGAGCGGCTCTGTCCTATCGCAGCGTGCTCCCTTTTCATGGGAGCACGCTGTACCACCGAAGCATCGACTGTCACTTCAAGCAGTCAACGTGTCAATGTACAGCAGTGGAGATTTCAGGTCTGAGAGCGTATAGGATCTGTACGGAGTTCTGTCCTGTCCGAAAGTGCGGCTCGTTTGTGGTGGGAAGGATGGGACGGGTCGGAGTGACGAGCTCATCCTCAACACGTGTGCTGCGCTTACTTTGGACCATCCGGGGACGAGCAGCACCAGGCTGATTACGCCCTTCTCCAGCACCATGATGAGCAGGTAGACGCCGCACTGGCCCAGCCATGCCGCTGCCTGGGGAGGGTCACCTGGAAGGAGGGAGGGGGGGGGGGGGGGGGCATCAGACACACCGGGGTACTTCACAGAAGCTGATGAAAGATTTAAACAGTCTTTCAAGGAGAGGCCTGGCTTTACTTTATCATTTCCTCCTTCTCCACAATGACACACTTGGCAAGTAGTCATCATTTATTTGGCATCAGCAGAATATCCCTTCTGCGAGAACCTTCTGGGGAACTGTTCCAATTGTGCACAACGTGACACTTCTACTATTCCGCTGCGTGCGTGGCATAAACGCACAGGGCGCGTTCTCAGCCCCTTTGACTGAACCTGTCCAGAAGGTTTCGCAGATGTCCGGGCCGCAGCAAACACAAAGGAGGACGAGTCTGTCATTAAGGACGGGAAGGAGGAAGTAAGGGAGGAGGCAGACGCACAGACGGACAGATGCCCACACAAAGAGCAGACCACAAACCGCCGGCTCGCCGCTCCACCGTGCCGCCGGGGGATCGCCCGGAACGCTGGTTTAAGAACGCGTGGGGCGTTCGAGGCACCCCGGGCCTGGGAGGGTGCTTCGAAAACTCTCCGCCACAATAGGGAGGGACGCAACTGCAGAGGAATGAGGGAAATAGCTGACAAGGAGTTGAACCCTGTTCAGCGCGAAGCCGCTGGGAGGGCTTCCAGGGCAGGGGAGTAGGGAGAGGGGGGGGGGGGGTGGGGGGGCAAGGCTGCAGCTGGAGCTGCTGGCGACCCTCCCTCCTCCTCCTCGGCCCCCGGTGGGTCTGTGGCGCCCCCGTGTGGTGGAATTCAGAAACTGCGACGTTTTTCGAATTGAGACGGGTAAAAAAACAAACAAAAAAAAGGAGAAAGGAGAAAAGATGTACCGTATTCTCCAAACATGAGCAGAGTCCACTGCTTGTACTCCACCAGCCTGGACACCAGCTTCACGGCCAACCAGATGACCAGCATCCCCAGAGTGGCGTCCAGCAGGAAGTTCATCAGGTACCTTGAAAAAGGAAGAATGGGGAAAATTGGCGTTCTCAGGCGCGGACTGATGTCCCGCATAGTTCCCCATAGGAACAATGGTGATGGATGACTCACAGGGAGCAGGGGTCCTCTTTGGTCAGCGTGGACAGGAAGACGTTGGCAAAGTGGATGAAAA
The DNA here is from genome assembly GCA_029224185.1 of Karalla daura. Taxonomy (NCBI): domain Eukaryota; kingdom Metazoa; phylum Chordata; class Actinopteri; order Chaetodontiformes; family Leiognathidae; genus Karalla; species Karalla daura. The sequence goes on along the minus strand of CM055209.1, from coordinate 15,172,379 downwards.
GAGCACCAATGGCCTGTTTGGACGTGTCGAAAAACCTGGGAGAGATGGGGAAGACCGCGTTAAATGACCGTGTCTAGAATGTGGGACGTCTATGTATTTGATTGTGACCAAATGGCAAGATGAAACTACATTTATGTGTTAGGACTGATTTGATCTGATGGTGTGAATCGACTGGTAAATCACTTCAGGAAATAATTGCAAATTACTGAAATAGCCGATTTGTCAATTTAAGCTTTTAAGGTTTTGTAGGAATATTTTAAGTCAGAATTATCAATATTGCTTTGAAATGTAGACAAAAGATTTTGAGAACTTAATATTAGCCTGAATTTTTCCCACATTTTACATTGGCCAAAAAACTAGTTTTCAGCCTTTTACTACGTTTTTTTTAAACATATATTTTAGCTAAGTTATCTAATGAATTCATTATCTTTTTCTGACTATATTTTAGTCTTTATCAAATGTTTGAATAATATTTAAGTAAAATAATGCATTCACCATTTTCAGCTTTATCATTTTTTTATTTACATTTATCTATTAAGTGACTGTTGCCCTGGGAGAACTGCGACTTCATTTTACCATTTCATTGCTACTATGACAAGGGAGACTCTGAAGATTATTCACAGATTCAGAAACAAAACAATCATTTGTTGCGGCCCTTATCCTCCTAGGAAAAAAAAAAAAAAACAACTTTCGATCCACGTGAGCCGTCCTCCTGAAATCTCAACTTGTTTACTGCGGGGTGCAAAACACAGGAATGCAGAACAAGATAAGGTAGATGGAGACAGAGAGGGAGAGAAGGGAGAGAAAAAAAGAGAGAGAGAGAGAGAGAGAGAGAGAAAAAAACATGCATTTCTCACCAGATTCTCCATGGCCGTCTGATCCCTGCAGGCTCCCGGAACCTCTTCACTGTGAGCGGAAAAACAAAAGCCAATGCATCAATAACCCTCCCGCAGGACTTATCTCGCCCGATAGCGGTGTGCAGCGCTGTTCATTCGCACTTTGTTTTGGTTGAGAATGGTACAAAATAGAATCATAATCTGCAGGTAGAGAAATGCGCACCCTTCCCCGCCCCCACCCCCCCATCCCTGGGCTCAGGCTGCACAGACTCCCACTGTTCCTCTATCTCGCCATCTCCCGGCGTGGGAGAACGTGACCCGGCATGTGAAAGCGGGACCCGGGCGTCGGACGTGCAGACGCCGGTTGTTGAATCTGCGACCCGCAATGTTTGTTTGTTTGTTTCTCTCCGAGAAGACGAGCCGCTTCCACTACAGTTCACGTGGGCGTCGGGCTTCGAGAAGGAACACGCAGCCTCTCCCGTGACTGCATAGCTGCGGCGGTGAGGCGGCTTCCAGTGAATTTCCCTGGAAGTGGAAACTCTCGACGCCTCTCGGCCGCGAGGGATTTGCTTCACGTCACCAAATTGTGCAACTTTTGATGCTGCCTTCTGCCGTTTTTGGGCCGCATAGACTGAAGCCTCATCGCTTGAAAGAAGCAACACAAATCACAAGCATATGAATAAGTAAATACATTGGAGGCGAGGATCTGAAATGTGGCAGGTGCCAGGGAAACGTGCGATAATGCGATAGCGCTTTCAAGTGTTCGATACGACTTGCGATATATATAAACAAAGTGTAGTGTAGTGAAAACACTCCGAATAAACAGAAATAAAATAAATAAATATATTGGAGGCGAGGATCTAAAAAGTGACAGAACTTAGGGCTGCACGGTACCAGGGAACATGAATGCATAGTGCGTGACAGCACACCATTTAATAGTTCAGGCAGCCTTTGTGATACAGGTGCTAAGCATGTTGACATATGATCAATTTGCGACATACTGTGCAGCCCCAAACATCATCATCATCCTTATTATCATTAATACTCATTATTATAGTATTTACATTTGTATGTATATAGAAATCGGAATTGTAGAAAGTATACAGTATGATGGCTGTGTGTGTCACCATATCAACTTGAATGGCGAGTTTTGCTCAGTTCTGCTCAATTCGTGAATGTTTTTCTGCCCAGCTCCTGGAATTGAACAATGCACTGAGCTGTGCCTCTTGCCACAGGCACTCACATCTACTGTTCATAAAAGGTGAAGGGTCCCTTGGCAGATACGTCTGCGTGAACGGAACTGTTTTTCTCTCGTCTTTCCCACAAAAAGCCGAGAGTCTGGGGAGGATGGCGATGTCACCGTGAAGATGTCGAAAATCTCGATTTCGCAAAAGCGATTGCGATGAACTTCTGATATGCCGTGACCCCAGTTCCCCAAAAAGAACAGATTGATAGAACAACCTTGGGTAGACTCCGAGCCTTTATCTGGACTGTAACAGTGCACGGAATAATGACAAGCCAGGGGATGGAAAGCTCCCAAAAATAGCGTTGAAGAGGAACAGTGTGAACACAGATCGGCTGGGGGAGGCGGGGGTGACCCGGCCCACTGCTGCCTCAATCAGCACCCAGGGGCTCGTGCTGCTCGGCCGCACACACACACACACACACACAAAAACAATGTGCTGTAAATATTAACAGATGCAAGAGCGGAGAACAGCACTTGAAGCAGGGCAGGAAAGAGGGGGGGGGGGTGGAGGGGGGGAGGGGGGAGGGAGGGCTATCGATTACTCTACTAATAAGTAACCGAGTGGAGGTTGGAGCTCATTGATCTCACTCACCCCGGAGCCCTGGCCTGATTCTGCAGCACCTCGCTGCTCCGAGGCCCTCGGCCCGCTCTTAACCCGCCCATGTGATCGAGTGATGAGATCAACGTGGATGCGGTGACCTTTCAAAACTTCCCCTCTTAACTATCAGATCATCTGCCAAAACACTCGAGGAATAAGTGGCCAGTGATTCGCCCATCCACCCCTCCCCACACACACACACACACACACACACACAGATGTTAATAGGCCCTGTCAGCATCATTAGAGCACGATGAAGCTGTGTCGTCCAGCTCATTTCGATATCGACATCTTTATCAAGTAACCGCCGGGGGAAATGGAGTGAAATCGGCAGGATATGAGTGCTTGCGCGTTCTCGTAAGCCATGAGTGATTCCTAAGTGGATGTGAGAATGAATAAATAAAGAAAGAAAGAAATCAGGCCCAGCTCTTAACGACACCTCTCAGAGCTGGAACTGCAGCAGGGGCATTAATCACAGCCTGCGGTGCCAGAACTGCTGAGATGCCCGGCATCCTCTGAGTCAGCTGCCGCAGAATCACAAGTTAGTTCGCCGTCAATGGCCATTGTTCGCACTTGATCCACTATCCGGCAACATGTTTTTATCTTTAAGGGCAGCATCATCGAACCATGAGACCGGCTGGAATTCTGATGTTAGTGCCTGCACTGTGAGAAATGTTGGTCACTTTATTAAATCATTTTCGAAACCAGGCTGGGGGGGGTAAAGATACTACCTAAAATTCAAGTTTTATCAAATGATGATGATATATCATACATTTGTTGCTGCTGCCTGTGAGTAATGAATTTCACTGAATAGGCATGTGGAGACTGAATCACTGTACTGTCTTCAGGCCTTTTAACCCGCAGTGGCAAACAACTGGAATCAAAACCTGCCCCTCTTCCACAGAGAGGCTGACGAAACCTCCCCTGAAAACATTGCAATTTGAGGCAGTGTCTTGCACACACTCGCACACCAGAGTCGTATGGTATTAAATATTCATCCATGCTCAGTTACGCCCTGAATGGACGATTCGGTGTATATATATGTGCCACCCAGGGTGTACGCCTTTGTCAACATATGAGTTTTGACAACTGTTTAAACGTATCACCACCGCTCCTAGCAGTCGTCCAATTTGCAGACGTGGAGGATGTTGTTGGTGGAAGAAAGATGAGATTCTTTATTAATGTATTGTTTTCGCATTAACAAATACATGCCGAACTCTGACTGGCACTCATATTAGGCAAGTGGCGTTTAGATAATAATCAAATCTGGGATTTTACTAGGACAAAAAGTAGAAAGTTGTTCAACGATCTTAATTTCTCATCGGAGTTTGGTGGACAGCGGATGAAGCAAATGTCAACATAACGCCACGTGGACTGTTTCACCACCCGTAAAGCAACTTTGTTCCCAGTTGTGTTTCCTTCGTCTTCTCGGTGTAGATTAACTCAGATCACGATCTGTGTGTGATGCAGACAGGTACTCACACATGAGCGTACTGAAGGCGATGATGGCCAGGAGCCCCTGCACCAGGACGCCGAACCTGTCGGTCAGCGCTCCGTTATCGCAGCCGTGTGGGTTCGCCTTGTCGATGTCTGACATGTTGGTCACCTCCAGCGCTCCGTCGTCCAGGAACCTCTTGACCAAGAACACCCCGCTGTAGCCGTACATGTCCATGTCGACGTGATCGAAACACGGAGACAAAAGGAGCGATGACGGTCTCTCCGCGCGGAGACGAGCAGGAGGAAAGCTCCAGGTCTAACTGCCCCTCGGCGACCGCAGGTGCAACTCTGCCATCAATGTTTCCCGACCCGGACCAGACGTCTCATGATGCAAAACAAACAGCATCGATTACCAGACTCCCATCCATGTTTGTCACAACAATAACAACACAGCCTGTCAAGTGGGACAAAGGAGAAACGTGGTTTCCGGCGTCAGCCTTTCATAATAAAAGCAGTCGGCACAGAGGAGAGGACTCGGGCCAATTTAACACCACCCAACTCAACTCGGCTCAGCCAAACCCTACTCAGTTTAACTCAGTTCAACTCAACTCAGCCACACTCAAATGAACTCAGCTCGATTCATCCCAACAAAAACTCATTTCAAGTCAACCCAATGAAACAACTCAAATAAACTAAGCTCAACCTCAATTTGTAGATCACAATCCAAATTTGATCATTCATTAATTCTCTTATCCACTTTGTGCCCAATGATGTTACACTGGTCAGGTGGAGCTTTTCTGTAGCTCACATGAGGCAAAAGCAGGGAATACACCCAGGACAGGCTACCACTTCATCTCTGAGCACACGCACACACCATTCACTTTCACACCCAGGGGCAATTTAGAGTTTATGATCAACTGTTTTGGACTGTGGGAGGGAGCAAAATAAAAAAGTGCAACAAAAGCACATGGAACAATATACAATGAAATATCACATGTTGCAATAGCAACTGGAGGAGTTTTGTAGGGTTTCAATGGAGGTTTATGGCCTTTGTGGTCAGGAGCAGAGCCAGAGCTCAGGGGCTATCACCTCTGGTTTTCAGGCTGGTCTTAGGGATATCCTTTAGTAGCTGACTGGCTGACCTGAGTGCCCTGGAATGTGAAAGTGTAGCAGATCAACAAGATATCGAGGTATCAGTCCATTAGGAGCTTTGCTCATTATGGTTTTGTAAATGAGGTTAGGGTTTATTTTATTTATCTATCTTCTTTTAAATCTTGCACCACACTGCCACCCATTCCACCTACCTATGTGTTTTTTGTGTGATGTGTGATCTTTGTCAAGATCCAGTCCTCCTGGAGTTACTTTTACTAGTAAGGGAACAAGGTCCTGCATTCTGCGCTAGCTGCAAATGCCATGCTAGTGAATGATCAGCCCAAGAGTAAATCACAAAATAAGGAGAAGTGTCTGCTGTTGGTCTGATTATGATTCTGATAGCCACAACCACAGCTGATTTAATTCCAGTTGATGAGGCAAGACAACAGTTCAATGAGACAGCTGAATGAGCAGTCTGTCCTTGTGTCTTGAGGTCAAAACATAAGGAATTGCAGCAATACGGTAATCCATGTTATTTTCTGTAATTTTTATTTTGTGTATTTGTTATAAGGAAGTTGTTAAGGATGTATTTCCCCCCCAGTGCATCTATCAAATATCACATATGGGTCTATCTAAAGGCTGTTCAAAACAAAATGTCAACTATTCTTAACAGATTTTGTAGTGTAGTGGCATTAACACATTTGATTCTCCTTTTGCCCATTCAGTAAAATATATCAACACTATAATTAATATGAAAATATTATTGATACTAAAATTTCAGCAACCTCTCTTCTGCTCTGTTTTCTCTTGGCCACCATATCACGTTCCATATCTGTTGTTTCCAATTGTATGTGTAATGTCCAACATAATACACACATTTTATATGTATTATTTGCCTTTTTATTATAGATATTTCACCTGGAGTTTCAGGTTCAGATTGAGATTCATCAAAGATATCTTGACCAAACAAAATGAAACAAACAACACACGTTCGTGTTCTCTTAATTTTCATTTTCCCACTGTTTTATTTTGAAGAAAACTGAGTCAGACTTCCTGTTTTGGTAGGTGTGGTTTGACCACGCGTCAGAATTCCTTAAGGTAAATCTCAGCCTCATGCGAGGATGTAAAACAAGACATATCTATCGTCACAGTCTGCCCGAGGGAGAGAGAGAGAGAGAGAGAGAGAGAGGGAGGGAACATCTAAAAAGTGACCATTCCGAGACTTTACAGGATTATATACCTGAGCCAAATACAGCCTGCACTCAGCCCAGGAAAGCTGCTTTGTCTGGCTGAGAATACCTGAACCTTAAATGAAACCCAGTCAATACCTTTGTGTATAGACTGAATGATTATTGGATGATCAATGACTAGTGACATCAATGGCTAATTAGAGCCAGACAAAAGAGCTGTGATTTTACTAAAGCAAGATAATCTGGGTTTCTGATGTCTTACTTAAGACAGTTTTTCATCAGTGAATGAGGAGAATGTTAAATGGTAGAAAGGTAATGGTAATGACTTAAACAATCAGATTTCCCCAAAATTCTGAGTGGAGCTTAGCTCGGCAGTGTTGGGGGTGGGGGAGGGGGACTGTAACTAACTAACTAACTAATGAACTAACTAATCTCATCAAATACACTCTTGAATTGGAACAAGCTTTCACAGGACAGTCTGAGATGTTTCTGACTGACAGTGACGTTTTTACTCAATGTCCTTAAAAAACACCACAATCCTCAGCCTTTGTCATACATCATAACAAACAATGGTCCTCATAGCTAAACCTAAGAACAAAATACAAGAAGTGAAATCAAACAGGCAGTGTTCTTTGTTTCCCATGTCTTATTTGTGAATTCATCTTGTGAATCTAGTGGAAACAGTTGATATAGCGTCACAGACTTTCACGCTCTACTACAATGTTTAATTGAAGCCTCAGAAGATGCTGGGACTCAACATTTATTTGTGTGTTGCCAAACAAACAAACGTACAAAAAAGGTCGGCTGCCTCGTGAGCCTGCGGGCTCGTGTGTGTGTGTGTGTGTGTGTGTGTGTGTGTGTGTGTGTAGGGGGTATAATCCTTGGAAAAGCTTCTTCTGTGGCAGATTAATGGAGCACGCGCACGCTCCAACCATCTGTCCCTCGTGCAGCATCACAGCGGCACGAGCGACTCTTTCCGGTCGTCTTTTTGTCTCTTTTGATTCAACCAGTAAATTAAAAAAACAACTTCCCCCCACCCACAGGTTTCAAAATAAAACCCTCTGTGCGAGTACGAACAAGTATCATATCATTTGACAACCTTCATTTATAGTGGTATGAACACACCCGCCTGTTAATACACTGAGGATGTGAACGATTACTTGCATGTTTGTCAATTCAACAAGTAATGTTTCGAGTTGAAAAAGAAACTTAAACTGTTTAAGGAAGGGCTGATACTGAGAGAGAGAGAGAGAGAGAGAGAGAGAGAGAGAGTTGAACGGCTTTGAAAAAAGTTCCACTGAGAGAGAAAAATATTTTCTCAGTAATTTAATTTAACCTCATATTTCTCTGTTTTTGTTTTTGTTTTTGTTTTTGTTTTTGTTTTTGTTTTTGTTTTTGTTTTTGTTTTTGTTTTTGTTTTTGTTTTTGTTTTTGTTTTTGTTTTTAGTGATGGCCCTTCAGATGTTTTTTCCCAGTGTTTGTCACTGGTTTTCATTTTCAGCTGAAACCAACCAACAGTGAAACCAAATAGAATTATATATGAGGATGCATTTAGTGTCTAGGTTTCAACCCACAGGTTCAATGTAATGGATAACCTGGCAGACAGTTAGGATGCACTGACTCAAGCTTTCCATTTTAAAGGTGGACTTTGTCAGACTTGTCCTGTTTTATGTCTTTTTATTGGCTGCTATGGTTACAAAACATAAAGCAAAGACAAACCTTTTCCCACAAGTCTCCAAGCATCCATCTTAATTGTAGAACCACAGTGTAAGCTCTTGTACCAGGTCACATGAAATTATGCCATACAAATATCATTAAGCATCATGTTTTTCACATAGAACTAATTTCTTTCCGGCCAATGAGAGCAGTGTGGCGTTCTCATTTCATGGCAGTTTATAAGGTGATCGTTGAGGGGTTTTTACCAGGGGATTCCCAGTAAAATATGTAACAACACAAATCAAGCTCAAAGCTGGGATGGACACAGAGACCTTTGAGCTAACTTTGTCTACACTGTTCTATTCTCAAAGGTCAAACCAGAAGAGGGAAAACCTCTGAACTCAACACAATATGCATGATATGCTCAACTGCAGTAACCTATGTAGTTTCACTTTCTCTTGCCAGGAAGCTGTTAACGCCACTGCCAGTTCAGGTGAGTCAAGATTTTCCCAGCATACTGTTCCCATTACAAACAACGCCCCTCCCCTGGTCTGGTGTGTTAGCATCTCTGTGTTTATGGGTCTTTGTAAAAATATGCACCAACTTTTGAGCCAAAAACAGGACTAGAGCCTGTCAGAGCCTGTCTGGTGCAGTGTACAGCTACCACTAGAGGATACTGTTGACTTTGATAAGAGGGAGTCTTTTTAAGATAAAAGCTCAAGAGAAGGGGCCATTTCTCAAAAGCTGTTCACAGGAAAGTGTCTGCCAACCAGATCGAAAATGGAACAGCCTGAAGTGGTTCACAGAGGAAATTTACGCTGTTAAAAGCTATCATAAATTATTGACTTTCCAGGATTATTATCATAGAAATGAGGCAGCAGATATGCTGTAGCGACACTTCCTTTGTCACTTTTATTGTTGGTTTATTGATTAACATGGTTCTAGTTATCTTATCATTGATAATAAAACAGCATAGCTGAGGAAATATTGAGTGGATAGAGCCAAAAAAGGTCTAAATGAAGAGGGGGTTGTATTCAGTCATCATTTAAGTTCATTAATTCCAAGATATACAATATAAAATGACTGAAACAGCTGTTTTGTTGTTGTATTGGAACATCTGCCCAACTTTGTCCCTGTATTTACCCTGCACAGAAGTTAGACATTATCTTCAGGTTTATAAATTTCTTTCAAGATACTGTATGCTACCAGTAAAGGAAGTCAGGTACCAATAAGATGGCTCATACAAACAGAAGTAAGAAGTTCAGTCAACTGTGCATGGAAAAGAAATGTGTTACAGTCACTGAGGAATCTTAGCAAGTGAGTTTTCAGTTACAGGAATGTGTCTCATCATATCAACCTATAGCCATACACACTGAAAGAGTGGGAGTAAATTAAGTCAAAGAGCAAAAATCGGTAGAATATAAAATACATTACATTTGATTACATTGATTTTTCACAAGACAGAATGTGTACTATGTCAAGAATATGGTCATAATCTGACTGGTTAGACTCGACATGATTGGACACTACAGCTTCTTGAAGCCAGACACCACTTCATGGGCTTATTAACTATTATTTTTTAAATGCATGTTAAATAAATATCAATGAAATTCAAATACCCCTAAGACAGATATAAGAAATGGGAGAAGAGTGCTGATTTGACAATTTAATGGATGCATGTGTTATGTGCACAGTCCCCCCTGCAGAGGTCATTACCCCTCTTGGGCCACCTCAGCCGACAATGGCTTGACACGTCACTGCACACACGCAGCATTTTCACACACTATGGTGATGTGACACCCTCCTTTCTCTTAACTCTGACCTCCTCAACTTGTCTTTGTTTAAAAGATACTGTGCTTTGCCTCTCAGCAAATACTTTGCTCAACAACAAGAAGTGACTATCGTTTATTTACCTATCTATCTATCTATCTATCTATCTATCTATCTATCTATCTATCTATCTATCTATCTATCTATCTATCTATCTATCTATCTATCTATCTATCTATCTATCTATCTATCTATCTATCTATCTATCTATCTATCTATCTATCTATCTATCTATCTATCTATCTATCTATCTATCTATCTATCTATCTAAAGGTAAATGATTGTAATTCTGCAGTGGTTATCTCCATATGGGGCTTGAGAGGTGACTGTGACTATAAAAAAACACTATCTAAACTGAAAGGGGAACATTTGCAATGAGTCATTTTGAATTTCCACAGAATCCACATCTCTCTCTTTCTCTCTTTCTCTCTTTCTCTCTTTCTCTCTATCTATCTATCTATCTATCTATCTATCTATCTATCTATCTATCTATCTATCTATCTATCTATCTATCTATCTATCTATCTATCTATCTATCTATCCAAATGTCATGTGAGGACTTAAAAATAAAATCTCTCCGTGTAATTTTTTTTTTTAACTGTGGTTTGTTCAGGTCTTGTAGGCGTCCACCGAAACTTCAGTTCCCCTATTTATAACAAGCTGAAGAAGTAGTTGCTTTTTTTTTTTCAATGAAGGAGTTGGCTCAAAAAATATCTGTATAATGTTTTTCGGACATGCGCAGACGGAAGATGCCATATTGGAACGGGGGCAGCGGCTGTAACGACGTCGCTCGCGCTGCTGTGTGCTCGAGCTCAGGCGAGGGAGCGCGAGGGAGGGAGAGAGAGACCGAAAGAGAGAGAGAAATAGAGAGAGGACGAGCGAGTGAGAGGTGGAGAGAGAGGGAGAGAGCGAGGAGAAAGCAGAGGGGGTCTCGAGGAGGAGACCGGAGGCGACGGGAGGAATAAAAAAACTTGGACAGGTAAGACAGGTGACGCGCTCGCGCGAGGCTTTTTCCGTGCTTTGCTGCGTTTTGTCATATTCTCAATGTCGACGACTGGGAGTTATGCGTCCCCGGTCGGCCGTTGGACACGGTTGCCGTGCCGATCGGTCCCTCGATGCTATAGACACCGAACCGACGGGCGCGATCGGTCGCTCACGAGCCCAACTTGCTGAAAGTGTCTCTCACGCGCCGCGTAATTAACATCTCGCGCCGGGCGGACGGGTAAGAAAAAAACACGAATCCCCCCCCCCCCCCCCCCCCCCCCTCCACCCCCTCTCTCTACTGTATGTCATGTCTGTAACTGTTGTGGAAATAATAGCAAATATATTAACACCCCCCCCCCCCCCCCCGCCGACCGACACTACCACCGCCTCCCTCCTCCGTCTCCGAAACGTTATTTCAAGGCTGCCTTTAAGGACCACCTTTCAGTTCTGGTCGAAGTTGCCCCCTCGTCGCACGCGACTCATCGCCGTCGTTTGGGAATTTTTCTGAAGGTGCGTTGAAGAAGAAGCCATCGGAAAATACCCGGACACTGCCAAAATGTCAAAGCACTCTCAACATGGCGGGTTTACAGTGCTGGAGGAAGGAGTGCGGGGGGTTGAAACTGCGCCTTAAAATCTTTGAAGGAGGAAAAAATACAACGGCGGCAGGTACCGACACCGGTTCGGTTTCTTTTGATGGGCACACACGAGAATTAATCAACTAAATCCAAAGTGTGCATTTGGCGTTTCCGAGGGAGTTTTTTTCCGCTGCAGTTTTAGAGTGTGCAAAGTACATGAGCGGAGTGCAGGCAGGCAGCCCTTTAGTGCTGGCTACACCCTCAGCCTCCTCACTGCTGCACGCCGCGTTTCCTCTTTCACTTTTGTACCAAAAAGCAAAAAGAAAAAAAGGTTTCTCATATTTTTATTTGCATTTTTTTTATTGACCGGATTTACTTCCTTCCCCCTTTTTTTGCTGCCGTCTTAGATCCCCTGCGTGCGTCGACGGCTGCTCAGTCTGGCGACACACATATATATATGTGTGTGTTTTTCCTCTTCATCGGTGTATTATGCGCAAATTTCGCACTGATTAAGCAGATAATTGGATTAAAACCGCCGCGTATCTGCCTTAATTATTTCCCTTTGGCGGGCGGTCCGCAAATCCAAAGCTTTGCATTGTGCCCGGGATTCCTCCCCGCAGATTAAACTCGTCACCATCAGGCGGAGAAACAATAAAGACGTGCACGGGGATGTGCGGCCGGTAAAATCACGCTTTCGGACTTTGCTGCGGCTCCGCGGAAGGGGAGAGAGAGAGAGGGAGAGAGAGGGAGAGGGAGAGCTTCCCTTTATTCCACTGTGGGCAGAATAAGAGCAGTTTTCCGTGAATACGACGCCGCGAAGGTAAAAACATGTATGATCCATTTTCTCCACAGGGAGAGATCAATGTGAGTCCTGCTCTGCGTTATTGATGGCTGGAACTGTGTTTTTTCTCTGTGTGTAAGAGGGAAAGAGAGAGAGAGAGAGAGAGAGATACGGAGAAAACACCCAACGGCCATGTTTTTTTTTCTTTTCTTTTTTTTTTTATCATTTAACTGCTTCTGACGAGGCTTTGTGTGTTAATCTGCCGGAGAGGAAGACAATCAGGCGGTGAGCAGGTCTGCATTATTAAAGACACTGGGAAAGATAGAGAAACAGAAAGAGGAGGTCACTTTACAGGAAATGAAGTCAAAATATCTCTCTCTATCTCTCCCTCTCGCTCTCTCTCTCTCTCTCTCCCTCTCTCTCTCTGTGTCTCTGTGTTGGCAAACTAACTCTCAGCCTGTATTTGAATAAGGGGAGGACTCAGGCAAATATCACATTTGACCTCCGCTGCTTTCCAGAGCTGCAGATTGTACACTCGCTTTAAGTTGATGTTGCAATAAGAAAACTCCAGGCCCCCCCCCCCACCCGCTGCTCTGCCTCCCACCCCCTCATCATTAGCCCCTGGTGGTCCACCCTGGGGCCGGGACCGCTGTGCTCCATCACTTCATAGCAAAGCCGATCTCCGGGAGCATCGTAGCGCCGTCATGATGCAGGCATGAAACACACAGGCCGCTCTGTGTGCCCGTGTGTTGTTTTTTTTGTTCAAGAACTGTTGGAATCAAGAGGAGGAAACAGAGGACAAATTGTTGTATCGCGGCCTCCTGTTGCCAAGAGGAAACAACTCTTGGATGGCACTAAAAGAGGAGAACCTAATAGGGAGTAATGCAATAAAACCCAAGCCCATGCACTGCTAGTTAATCTCCTAAATCCCCCATTAAATCTTTGGCATGGATGGCTTTAGGGAAAGGCAGCAGGACAACATGTGGATGTCCAGCGCCCCCACTAGGGGCTAATCATTGAGGGAAAAAAACGCTTCCCCTCAATCTGAGACCGTCTGAGATTAACCCTCCCAGACCGGTTTAATCCCCCTGGTACCCAATCTGGGCCCTGCCCGGGCCAGTAATACCCAGCTCCCCAATGAGAGAAGTTTGAGATAAAGATGGAGTCATGCAGTTGCAGCACGTGGAGTGTTTATTCTGTGCCTGAGGGTATGAAACTCGTCGAACCAGTGAGACGAGGCGGCGGAGACGATCGGAGTTGATTTTATTGTCATTACGCCCAAGTTAGCCCCATTTAGACAAACTGTTGACAGCGCCATTGTTTGCAGCTCCACCTTAAAGGCAACAAAGCAGAAGAGGGAGCCTCACACTCGGGCTGCTTGCAACCGCAGCGGGGAGAGAAAACATCTAATTTAACGGCCAGAAACGTGGCCCGGGCTTTCTGCGCGCGCGCTCCTCGAGACCTAGGGGAGCGCATCGAGTCGAGGAGCGCAGAAATATGTGACCTCTGAAATTCCAGAGGACATCCAGAAAAGTTTGCAAAGACGATAAATATGTCAGGCCGAATTTTTTTGGGGGGGGGGGGGGGTGGTAGAGCAACGCAGTTCACAAGTATTTGGACGATGACACATTTCCTGTTTTCCTTGGCTCCGTCCAGCCAGCACGGATTTGAAATGGAACAACTTTCAGCGTCAAGGGTTTTCAGGGTGTTGTACTGTACTGAGTCATCACCTGCTCCCGAAATAGAAGGAGGGGACGGCGGCGGAGCTGAAGGTCAGATGCTTGTCATCGGGCTTGAAAACCTCCAAACCGGAGCTCGGAGCGGCCACTTTGACCGCGTCCGCTTAATTTGATTTTCCTTTCATTGTGCGGGGGCGAAGAAGGGAGATCCTCCACGCGGGCGCAGCCGGTGCCCTAACCAGCTGGACCTCGCTAATCCTCCCCTCTAAAAAAAAAAAAGAAAAAACAGACAGACAGGAAAAACGGCCTCAGATTAGGGCTGCACGATACGTCGCGAATGTGTCATCACGCGCGGTTCGACATGTCACAGAGACTGCCTGAGCGGTGAATAGTGTGCTATCGTGCATTATGCTGTATTACGCTGTGCATGTCAATACATTCGGCAATCAGAGGAGCCCTAGCACCCTAGAGGCCTGCCTGTATTTGTTTATGTACCAGAGGTCATGCCGCAATCTTGATTATTGCGTATTGCATGTTTGCTTGATACCATGCAGTCCTAGCACAGATGTATGTACGGTATGTATGAGATTTTTTTGTTGTTTGTTTTTGTTTTTGCCATGTCCTCAAATACCTCGAATGCAATGTACAATCAGACGGGCAAAAACAAAAACAAAAAACAACCGCCTTTCGACCAATAGACAACATCATCTACTGTTTAAAATGTCAGGAAACGGGGACAAACAGTGCTCTCCGAACTTCCTGTGTGGACCAATAAGCTCATTCTCAGATTGTTTCCACACAAGTAAAAAAAAAAGAAAAAAAAAAGCGAGATCTCAGCGTTAACCGCTGGACGGGGACGAGGACGGGGCACAGGTCTGTGTTTGTGTGGACCCTTCCGAGGGGGTAGTAAAAGAAAGGGGAAAAAAAAGCCCAGGTCCCAGAGCTGATGTTGCTCAGGCGCTCTAATGAGCGCTGGAGAGAGCTCGGCGGCCGGGGCTGTGGGCCGGCCGTCCCGCCAGGAAGCTCTGATAGGCTGCGGAGGGAGGAGAGGGGCGGCGGGCGGCCCGTCATGTGGGCCAAATTAGCTCAGCTTGTTGTTTACGCAATGGATGTTTGCCGGAGCCACTGAGGGACGTCAGGGGTCTGCTGCGGGGTGGGAGGGTGTGTGTGTGTGGGGGGGGGGGGGGGGGGGTGGTGGCACACACACACACGCGTACACACTGTTACACATACAGACGCTGTCACTGCCTCTGTGGCCTCTGTGGCTGTGTGAATGAGAGCCAGTGTGCTTCACTTTGCCCGCCCCGGCCGTCCCAGGATTGTCGGATGGCGCGCTCTGCCCCCCCCAACGCGATCCCTGCCTCCTCCGCCGTGGAGACATTGGGCCAGCTGTTCGGGTTTGGGATGCAGATGCCGGCCTCCGAGGTGGATGACAGAGGGGGCGGAGCCTCGGCGGGCGGGCGGGTGGGGGTGTGTGTGAGCCGTGGGCCGATGCCAGTGTGCGAGCCGGGCGAGTCGCGGGGTCGTGACAGCGTAGTTGTTAATAATAGCGGCCGCTCGGGAGCGCCTCTGTGACGTTACAGGGGCCGGTAACCGATCGCTTGTTTGTCCGTCTTGTTTTTCACAACGCGAATGTCAGATTCCTCCTTTTCTGTTTCCACTCTACGCCGGGGCCAGAAAACGAAACAAAAGAAATCCCCCCCGAAATACCTACACGGAACTCTAGGGAGTTCAGGCGTGACAGCGAGGGCCCCTCCGACCAGGTCGAATCCCAGAAGGTCACTGGACGCGCCCCCCCCCCCCCCCCCCCCCCCCCCCTTTTTCCGGCTTTTCTGGATTCGCCGGCGGTCCGGCGTCGCCCGCAAAGGCCTGCGACGACACCAGGTCGAGATCTGAGATCGACACGACTCGCCCTCCGGGAGAATCTGCAGCGACTTGAATCTGCTCTGAGCCTTTTTTTAAAAAAATTTTCCCCCCTTCTTTCCGATTCTCCCCGCTCGCGCTCCTTCGCGCGGCTTCACGTCTGGCCAGTTTTTCGACTCGGTTCGCCTCCGATTGGTTCTCAGTCAGATGCACTTTTTTGCCACGGCATGCAAATGCGTGCAGCCGGCGGAGAACACGCCGGATCTGATGTGACGGTGGCGGGAGAGGCCGCGCGGCAGAGGGTTCCTGGAAAAAGGAGAGTGCGAGTCGGGGAAGGGGAGAGCGGAGGGAGACGTTGTGTTTTGCCTCGTTTCTTGTGCTTTGCTCTGTTGCTGCAGGGTTTTTTTTTTCTCCTGCTCCGGACTTCCCCAGAGATCAGCTGTCTGTGGCTGAGATCTTGTGTTAGTTAGAGGTGGCTTTCTTCCTCCCTCTCCCCAACAAGTCCCTGTAGCCCCCCCCCCACCCCCCCCACCCCGCCACTGCCTTCTTGTTCGTTTTCCTCCTCTTTTCTTCTCTTTTTCCTCATTCTCTCCTCTTCTCATTGTTGTTTTCTCCCTTCTCCTCCGTCCTTGTCGTCTTCGCCACCTCCTTTTCCTTTGCCGTCGTTTCCCTCGGTCTACGCTTCTCCGTGTTCATCCATCTCATTTTCCTGAATCTTTCTCTCCCACCTTCTCCTTATTGTCCTTCTTCTTTTCCTTGTTCTCATCTTCTTTTCCTACTTTTTCCCCTTTTGTTCTTCTGATTCTTTCTTTGTTTTTTCTTCACCTTTTTCTCCTTTTGCTTCTCTTCCTCATCCTTTATTTTCCCTCCCTATCATATTTCCCTTCAACTTTTCTTCCTTGTTCTTCTTCCTCATTGTTTTTCCTCCTCCTCATCATTCTTCCTCATCCTCCTCATTCTTTGTCCTGGTTCTTCTTCCCCCTCCTCCACCTTGTTCCCCTTCCTCCTCCACCTTGTTCCTTTCCCTCAGCTTTGTTGTTTTTCCCGCTGTTCTGCTTGTTCCTCCTTGTCCTCCTAGTTGTTCCTTCATCTCCTCCTTCTCCCTCCCTCCCTCTCCTCCTTCTTCCTCTCATCTCCCAGAGCATTTCCTGCCTGACAGATTGCATCTCCAAATAATTTCTCCGTGTGGTCGGATACAAGTGATCAGACGAGTGCCTCGATGCGTTCGCGGGCAGTAGGTCATTTTGACGCTCTTTTTACGAAAACACGTCCCTCTCTCCTCTGTCGCAGGACTGACAAAGAAGGTGAGAGATGCAGTGAAGAGGAGGAAGAAGGTGAAGAAGGAGAAGAAGCAGCGGTACGCCTCGGGTCAAAGGTCAACCCTCAGCAGGAAGCCGGGGCACACGATGCAGTCTCAGCCGCTGGCGCTCACAGCCATGAGGTCACACCGTCCCACCAATGGGAGAGAAGAGGAGGTGAACACAGGTGAGGAGGCCTGCCGGAAATCCTAACGCTGCTCGAGGAATTTCCTGGAGCCAAAAAAATGTCGGAATCATTTCATATCACTCTGCCCCGGATCGGCCAGGCTGTTAAATCATTAGTAGATGGAATGTTTGTCCAAGCTGTTTGTGTTGTCGGTGCCCACGCTCATTGTGGAGCAGCTCATCCCCCCGTGTAATTATTTGCAGGAGTCAGACCTAGAGAAGGTTGTTATGAGGAAAGCTCGGCCCGGTCCGTCAGAGTGTCAGAGATGTTGCAGCGAGGGACATTTTATCACTTCAGACACAGGGACGGTGCGTTTTGGACGAAGCCGGTAATCTGCTCCACTTTGTTTCTAAAACACCTCCCCGTCTTGAAACACTTGAAACGATCCCGCTTCCTCGACTTCAAACCCTCGAACAAAGACGAAACAAACAAGCAAATAATAAAAAAAAAAGCTTTGAAGTGAATTCCTGAACCGGAGATTTAACGTGTGCGCGCAGCGTGCGGCTGACAGCGAGAAGGAGCCGCGGGAGCTGATCGGTCCACGCCGCTGGAGCTCAGCGCCTCTTGATAACGGGCGGCGGGCTGATTTTGGCGACGACTCGATCTTAGCGAGGAGAATGAATCGCACATCGCCTCGATCAGCGCGTGCACGTGCCCGAAGCGGGCCTGCCTGTTTGTCACACACACGCACGCACGCACACACGCACACACACATACACGCACAGTGATAGGAGCAAATCAAGCCATTGGTAACTTAGCTCATAGATGCCATGACGTGCCAGCGTTAACAAGTGCGTGTGGGTGTTGGTGTGGATGCGAGGAGGCGGGGCGGGCAGACATTACAACCTCATCAAAACAAACGGGATCAGGACAGCAGCTTCCACCATCCCCTCTCATTAGACGGAGCAGGTTCAGTCTTCAGAGACACACGCACACACACACACACACACACACTCACACACACTCACACACGTTCCGCCCCAAATGTATCGGTCTCCCACGGGCAAAACCGGACAATTCTCGCCTCCGGAACAAACGTTTCGCGGCGTTGCGTAACACGCGCCGAGCATCGCGTCCTGTCGTCTCCGCGGCGATGGGCCACGTTCGCACGTCTGCGGCGTTGACCCGCCCCCCCCCCCCGCCCGCACGCAAACTACGCTTGAGAAGAAAAAAACGTTCTCTTGTTCATGCTTTTCTCTTGTGTCTTCACCCCAGATGCCGAGTCCATGGAGCAGCAGCAGCAGCAGCAGCAGCAGCAGGAGGAGGAGGAGGCGGAGTTTAACTGGGAGGAGTACCTGGAGGAGACGGGGGCCGCCGCCGCCCCCCACACCACCTTCAAACATGTGAGTGAGCGCAGCGTCCGCGCCTCGCCTCGCCTCGCGCGCTCTAATCCCCGGCCTCGGGTGAGCCTTTAAATACGGGCTGGCAGGTAAACGCCACGTGCAGAAATCCTCTAACCACACGGTGCTCAGCGCAGAGGCAGCCTCGCCGGCTCTGACGCGCCGGGGGGGGCGGGGGGGGGGCGTCTGACGACCTTTGCCGCTTCCCGAGAACACAATTGAGAGCGGCCGGCACGGCGCAAGAAAGGAGCCGCGTCGGCTCCTTTCTTTCGCTTTTTAACAGGAGGCCATTTGACGCACTCTCACCACGCCGCCGCAAGTCCAAAGCACCTGGAACTTCCCCCGTTTCACTGAAAGCTGCACTGTTCTTCGTTTTTTTCCTCACAGGAACTAAACTCTCACTAAACTAAACCTTCGAGTCCGGCCGCCGTTTTAATGGTGGCCCCCGAACGTTTCTGTTGGGTCGACGGGAACGCGAAGCCCGACCATTAAGTGAAAAGACCCGACGGAGCTGCAACCTAAAAGTCAGCTGCTTCTAATCAGAATCCATATCGGCGTGGAAGTGGCAAATCGGTGACGTGTCAGTGGCTCTCTCTGCAGCACGGCCTGATCTCTATCTCGGGAAGCCCGAGTCAGGAAACCGTTAATTCTACAGAAAGGCAAGCGATCAGATTCAAAGGAAAGCTGGCTCGGAGCTGCAGACGAGCCTTGCTCCGATTGGCTGAGCTTACACCTGACACCAGGAAGTCTGATTTTGGAAAGTTTTATTTTTTTTGGTCTGCGTTTTTATTTTGGGTTATTGACTCATTTCGCTCCGACGTGTTGTTTTTAGTTGTTTTTTCTCCTCCTTTTATTCCACTCTTTCCTCGTATTTTTTTTCCAGTTATCAGGATCTTTTTCCCGTTTGGGGGAAAAGAAACAAAATAAGCCCTCAGCCTGTTCCCCAAACCGTTGGGAGGCCGTGCCTCCATTAGGGCGTTACGTCACGGCGGGAGGCCAGATGGGCGCGAGCGCTTGATCCGGGATGCGCGGTCGGACTTGATCCACCTCAGCTGACTGCAGCCGGAGCGCCGGCAGCTGTCCACCCGGGCCGAGAGGTGTAGCCGCGCACCGGGCCGGTCGGAAAAGATGGAGAAGACGCAACCGAAACAAAACAAAAAACAAAAAACACAAAGTCTGCGTCCGGCCTCCTGACGACACCCCACGTCACGGATTAGCACGTGTTTGTTTTCTGGGCAAGCGTTGACGTTAGAGAGAGTGTGTGTGTGTGTGTGTGTGTGTGTGTGTGTGTGTGTGTGTGTGTGTGTGTGTGTGTGTGTGTGTGTGTGTGATGATTTGAGGGGCGAGGGCTCCTGGGAGGCTAAACTGCCTTGTTGGTAAGTGGACTGAGTCACTGGGAAACAGACCATGAATTCCCCAGAAAAAATGTGATTCAGTAAAGTGCAGCCCTCTTCTGCTGCCTCTCCCTCTCCCTCTCTCTCTCTCTCTCTCTCTCTCTCTCTCTCTCTCTCTCTCTCTCTCTCTCTCTCTCTCTCTCTCTCTCTCTCTCTCTCTCTGTCTCTCTCTCACTCTCTCTCTCGCTGCCTCTCTCTCTCTGGACAAATTGAAACAGTGATTTCTCTTGGGCCCGCGCACACACACACACACACACACACATGCAAACACACACACGCGCACACACAAGCAAGCATAGAGGCGGTGTTCTCTGCCCGTAGCCCTCTTACATAAGCCAACCAGAGTGATACAGCACGTTTGCATTGTTGCAGCAGGAAGTCACGGGGCCGTTTGTATTGTGTTTATTTCTAAGATGTTGGCTTTTTCCATTCAGCCCGCGAGTGTGCGCGCGTCTGTGCGAGCGCTGAATGCGAACATCCTGTTGGGCTTGTCGCGCTCCCAAGAATTCTATAGCAGCCTGTGGCTAGGAGGGAAAAGGCATTATGCCGCGCTGCATTCACTGTCGCGCAGATTTATCACTTTTCCGCACAAGGACGAGCCCGTTGGAGCGCGGGGGAGGGGGGTGGGGGCGGCTTTTTAGGCTCGGTTTGACTTCATTATTAAAGGCATTGTCAAAGATTGAAGACGTCGGTACGTTGTTGTCCGAGTGGTCCGAGGGAGAGCCGGGGCTCCAGGTTTTTGGAAAGGTGGCGGGGGGGGGGGGGGCGTGTCCTTTTCGGCAAGGAAATGAGAGCGGAGGCGTCGCCGCTTCCAAAGAACTCCCGCAAGCCGCGATGGATTCCCATGCGCTGCGACCCGAGCGCGACGTGTGCCGTCGCGTCCGGCGCCGCTGGATGAGCAACAACAACAACAGCAAAAGAGAGAACAGGGCAGCGACCAGTTGGTGGGGCGATTACCCTCTCGATGAATCAATCGGTTCCCGGGTTCGTTAGAACGTCGGTGAAGTGCTGAGCTGCCCTCTGACCCTCTGACTCAACGGCGGCCTTCTGTTCTCAGAACAGCGTCGCGCTTCCAATGAGGTCAGCTCCACGCGTAAATTTGGCGGAGTTCCCCCTTTCATCTTCGCCTCTCTCACCCCCCCCCCCACCCCTCCCACCCCCCGTCGAAATGTACAGGGAAAGCACCATCTCCATGGTACTGTGACGCCGCGGCACGGCATCGCCTCCTTTCGACTCTTCCCCTTTCCAAGTTGAAACAGCCAGTCAGGGTGTCTGCGTGACCGACCGCCTCCTACTTTGGCTTGTCTCTGTGGTTTCGGGCGTCATCCTCCTAAAACTGCCTCAGATCGCTGTTTTTTGATCTTTGATTCCCTTCACTCATTTTGATTTACATTTTACATCTCAACAGTCCTGATATTTCAGCTGTTAACCCCGTAAGTGGAAAAAAAGAGAGCGAAAAAAACTAAAAAGCTTTTTTTTTCTAGCTAAAAAAGTAGAACATTTCGCCATCTAGATGTTGTTGTTGTTGGAGTACTCGGTTGTAGAAATTGACCCGTTTTCTCCAGTGTTTTCTGTTTTCAGCGGTATTGCAACATCGGGCCTCACACTGTGCACACAAATATAAAGAATATTCAAGGATTCATATCCAGGGTTGCTTGTTTACTGACTGTGTCTCATGGCAGTTTATGTATCATGCACAACAACCCCCTACCTTCCCAGGCCCGGTGTTGTAATATTACAACATGGAGCTTTAAATAGAGAAGCTCCAAATAAATTCTGATGAATGCTTTCCCGGCATCCAGTCATGTAAAACAAAGAGATGAGTGTGTCATGACCAGATAACACACCTATGAACAGGAGGACAAACATGAGGACAAACAGCAGGACTTGTAAATCTGGTCTTGAGGAAAAACATCATTTGCAGACTTAATTTCTTTTTAGGATGGCTTGAAGCAGTGTTGCAAGATCGCAGCCATGGGTCTTACAGGGTTAAACAAAACCTGAGGACGTTCATTTCTCCACTGACTCGCATATATCAAATGCTGCGATTCCCAGGGTGGCTGTGAAGAGCTGCGGCCTTTACCAAAGGAGTAAAAGAGGAAGCCAGAGCAAACATCAAACCTATTGCCCAACCTGTCCATAAACGGCCTCGGCGGTTGACCTTTGACCCGTTGTTGTTATCCCCCCCCCCCCCGGATCTCTCTCCCCTGTCAAGAGATAAACCCTCGTCCCCCCCCCTCCGCAGGTGGAGCTGAGCCTGCAGAGCAGCTTCCAGCCGGGCATGAAGCTGGAGGTGGCCAACAAGGGCAGCCCGGACACCTACTGGGTGGCCACCATCATCACCACCTGCGGCCAGCTGCTGCTGCTGCGCTACAGTGGCTACGCCGAGGACCGCAGGGCCGACTTCTGGTGCGACGTGATGACGGCCGAGCTGCACCCGGTGGGCTGGTGCACCCAGAACAACAAGACGCTCATGCCCCCTGAAGGTAGGGAGAGACCCCCCCCCCGATCCCCCCCGCCCCCACCCACCCCCTCGGCATCCACACACCTCGCCACCTGCGACCGACCACAGAGCAGCTGCCGTGTTCTAGGGCGGCGCTAGCAACGATCACTTTAGCATATCATTGTTATCGTTAGGCCTGCACGATGTTTGAGAGACTTCGGAGCGCGCGATCGCAGCATGACTTTGCGTTGCACAGACAAACACCTGCGTTGGAGAACTATCGCAGAAAGTAACTCGGCCGCCGGTGTTCAAACACCCCGACCAATCAGAGGCCGGGAAGTCCAGTGACGCAACGCTTCCGCCTCCCATCAGCTCGTTCAGATCGCAATGGCTCTGTGTGTCACCAAACTGAGCGTAGCAACGTCAGTGGTGACTTCTGCGAAATAATTTGCTCAGTTCTTCAGTGTTTTTCTGTTCAGCTCCCGGAACTGAACACCATTCTCGGCTCTTCTTTTCCTCGTACCATTTGGCGTAAGCTAGGCTGTGAAAATTTCCTACATTTCAGTGTTTCACGATGGGAAGATATGAAACAAATCCTGAGCTGGGATGATACTGCGGTGGTGCAGTTTTTGTTCGAAGATGAAAGGTAGTTAAGTGAATATTTTTTCATTTATTTTTTTCATTTTTTGAACATTTTTTTCATTTTTTTAAAAAAGTTATCGAAACTAAGATGTAAAAAAAACAATAGTGAAAGTTTGAGGTTCGCGCCTGTGTTGTTTGTAGTTTGTCGACAGGGCCTTGCAAAAATTGACCGATTTACATAGAGCTTCGCTGGGAGGGTGACAGAGGAATCTGCTGAATGTTATGAGGAGGCGCGACCTTCGGGACCTTTTGTCTTTGGCTCCAACGTGTCCAGAGCGAGGCGCCCGGGCGCAGCCTGCGTTTCGGGGTGCGGCGCCGCTCGCCACCGGCGTTCCGTCTCACGTCAGCGCCGCGGACACAGCCCAGACGCTCAGCTCGTGATTCGCCGCGCGTCTCGGTTTCAGTCAGCCCGAGCTCCTCCCAGCTCTGCCTTCGAGGAACGCTGCAGGAACAGTGAGTCGAGGGACGGGTCTTGCGATCGCGAGGGCGTCTCTCGCTGTTACGCATCACTCTCGGGGCCCGGGCAGACGCGTCTCGGGTCGCAGCCTCGACAGCCTCCTCGCCCCCTGCCTGATCTGGGCTTCACCCAAACGCAGCGTGTCACAACTTTGTGGCTTTTTTCTTCTTCTTCTTCTTCTCTTTTTTTTTATCCGGCCACGTCGTTGTCGTCTCTCGGCCTCAGATTGATGGCCCCCCCCCCGCCCCCCCCCCCCCCCGGCTCTGATTGGACCATTTGTTTCCCTCGACACCCTCCGCGTTGATGGATGGCACGTGCCTCCATTGTGTCGGGGGCGACCTGGATACGTTTCCACCTGACGCCGCTCGTGCCCCCCCCCCCACCCCCCCCCCCACCCCCCCCCCCCCCACCCCCCCACCGTTCCTCTGCTTTTCTCCCTGTCACAGCAGCCGGCCCGAGTAAACAGTCATGACGCGGCTGTAACGTGCTCCCCCTTCCTTGACTCACTCTCGGGGGGCTACATCTGTATGGATGTATTCGAATGAGACGATGAGATAATGTTCCGATTTAAGGGACTACCCTGTGAACAGCATTTTTCAGCGACCTCAACCTGAAGGAGGTCACATGCAGTGTTGGAAAAGAGCGGCCACGCTTTTTTTTACATTTGTATAGTAAAGAATGTAACGTGGGCGGGTCATTGCTCATTAATCCTGCTGTGCTCTGCAGCATCAAAACAGGGATATGAATGGAATGTCCTTTATGCAGCTGATGCGCTGTGGACACTAATGAGTGTCTTATTTAGGGTAGTGTCAATATTTGGAATGTCCCTATCTGTTGTTATCTGTGTAAACAGAGCCACCGAGTTGTCCATATAATGACAATATCGCAACAGTCGCACAGTTGGACCTCACTGGATCATTTTCTGTGGATCATTTCACTTATGTAGATTAGCCACCCCAGGTCAGGTCTGAGGAAACGATCTACTTGCTTACTAACAATGAAAACCTTAAGTAGGCCAGTGACAGATAATGACTGCAAGCAAATGTGGAAACGGCTGATTTATTTTGGAAACCATAAGCCTGACTTTGTCGACTCTTGTTTTTAGATTCTAGATCGCGACTGGAGAGATTCAACGGCGGCAATTCAAAACCTGTCAAATATACCCATACTAAAACATGAGATCGGATTATCATGTGCAGTTGTAGGAGGTCTGGCACCCTTATTTTTCGATTACTGATGATTGACAGACGGCTGCATCGCTCCTCCTTAATGATGCAAACCGGCAGCATCAATCACGCGATGAAGGCAGCCCCTCTCCCTCTGAACGTGCTGCCGCCGGATGCTGTCAATTTGCGAATACAAAAAAAAAAACGGAAAAAAAAAACAAAAATCGAGTTAGTTTCTTCATTTCAAGCCTTTGCATCATGCCGTGCGTGCGCGTGCGTGCGTGTGCGTGCGTGTGTGCGTGATATAAGACAGACAGAGTGAGACGGAGTGTGCCCAGCCCTGTGTTTCATCCGTTTCCTGTTTGTCTGTCTTTTGTTTCTCAGACAACCTTTTCCTAAGACGAGGTAAGCCGCTCACCTGTTCCCTGCCACTAACTCGCCTGCTCCTGCTTCCGGCTGGCTGACCTGAGAGCAGCGCTGTGTCAGCGCCGGCCTCACTCAGAGCTGCATGCACACTGAGCTTCCTCCTCCCTTAACCCCCACCCCCCCCCCTCCACACACACACACACACACACACACACCCCTCCACCTCCTCCACCCCGCACTTCTCTACAGGAAGTGACCTCACAGCTCAGCCCTGCCTCCTCTTGCATGCAACTCCTTTCTAGCTGAGCGAGTGTGTCTTGGTGTGATATCTCACACGCACACACGCACACACGCACACACACACACACACGCACACACACACACACTCCGCTGGTTGTGCCAGGCTGTGCTCGCATGATAACTGGTGCCAAACGCCGCAGCGCGGCAAAGGGGTGCGATGCTTAGATAAACAGTGCGCGCAGCAGACAAACTGTATCCATGAGTCAGCATCCGAAGGTCGACGTTAAAGGCGCATATGTGTGTCTGCATGTCTGTATGTGTGTGTGTGTGTGTGTTTGTGCGCGCGCGTGTGCGTATGTGTAAAATGTGTTCTTGGCAGATTAAATCAATGTGGGTCACCAAACGAGACGCGTCTCGTTGGACGGCTGTTGATGACGAGCCAATCAATGAGCATCCTCGTATCGACTGTTTATAGACAAAGACACCAAATAAGCACGTCATATACAGTACATGTTACGATGTGTTTATTTGAAGGCGTAAATTATAAATGACACATCAATAACAACACTACGATTAGTTAAAACTATTTGAATAAATTATTTGGATTTATGTTATAATCATAGTTTCGCTTCTGTTGTGACTGAAAACCACGCAAGAAACAATTAAAAAGTAATTAGTAAGATGTAAAGTAAATAGTAAGATCATACATATACATATATATATATATATGTGTGTGTGTACACATACACAGACACACGCATACATACTGTAGACATAGGTGAAAAATCGACTACATCCGATGAGTGAAACTGATGCTTCAAGAGTTGAAAATGTTGAAAATGTTTCACCTTTGAACCAAGAACTTTCCCCGGCATCCTCTTAGATGAAGGTGAAACATCCTCAGGAGCAGGCCGTTGTCGGTTTGACTGAAACGCCACGGGCGAATGGAAATCTACACAGGCATCTGTGGTGATATTCGCAGCCAAGTGCCCCCGAAACCCTCCGTCGAACGTCTCCGGGCTCACTTTGACCATGGAGATTGAAGTCTCTGATCGGCTTTTGTTCGATTCAACCGCGAAAACGACAGACGACAAACAAACCCAGATCCTTTGTGAAACTGGCTTAATGACTTGTGAAACCATCCCTCTCGCTGTCGATCTCTTTCTCGCCGTCTCGCACATACACACACGTGCGCGCACATCCACTTCACGTGTGGCGCCTTCAGCAGAGCTTCCGCGCCCCTCGAATCCGCGCCCGGTGACTCCTAGACGTGGTCATTTGAAACGAGGACGAACCTCAGCAGGGCTTTTTTGTTCTCCGCCTCGCCTGCGTGACGCCAGGCGACG
>CM055209.1:15083233-15140733 GCA_029224185.1 Karalla daura | reverse complement strand
TCTCCTCTTGCTCCCAGCTGCGGTTTTAATTGAATTAAAACCAAAAGCAGTGCGTCTGCCCCAAAAACCAGTGCAAATGTCACGTCGGCCTGCGCTTGCGTGTTCTCTGGCGACCCCTCCTCTCGGTGCAGTGAGGGGACAGCAATTAATAATTCAACTTAACAACGCAGAGCTTGTCCGCGCGCTGCGATCTCATTGTTCTGAGCTTCTGCGTCTCCTCTGTGTGTGTGTGTGTGTGTGTGTGTTCGCAGCCATCAGGGAGAAGTACAGCGACTGGACGGAGTTCCTGATCCAGGACCTGACGGGCTCCAGGACGGCCCCGGCCAACTTGCTGGAGGGGGTGAGTGTTCCCGGGAACTGCGGAGCAGTCCAGCTCTGTGAGGTCTCAAGGACAGGAGGGGGGGGAAGCCGCTAAGTGAGATTCTTCAGAAGTGTTGTGGCTTTGTGTGTTTTTTGGGAGGGCCCCGGGTGTTCTGCTCTGTGAGGGAACAGAGGAAGCATTTACACGGCCTTTACATTTCATCTGTCTGACCGCGACTATTCGCGTGAAAGGGGAAGTGGAAAGATGGGAG
The DNA here is from genome assembly GCA_029224185.1 of Karalla daura. Classification (NCBI taxonomy): domain Eukaryota; kingdom Metazoa; phylum Chordata; class Actinopteri; order Chaetodontiformes; family Leiognathidae; genus Karalla; species Karalla daura. Next base: position 15,140,161 of record CM055209.1, on the reverse strand, counting down.
GAAATGAGAAGAGAAAAGGAGACAGGGAATGACTGTGGCGTTGCCATGTGGGCACGTAACTTCACCTGTGTCCAGACCACAGCTGTGGGCAAAGAGATGGAGGGTCCGGAAGAGGTGCAGCTTTTTTGGTGCAGCTTTTGGGAAATGGAGCTGATGAGGCAGAAAAACTTTCCTGTTCCCATCATAACTCACACAGATGCGTGTGTGTCTCCTTTTGAAATCAGAGCAAGTGTCGAAATAAGCCAGACGTCCCAGATCAATAGTTTGCATCCTCTTAAAAAGTTTGTCCTGATAACATCTTCTCACACACACACACACACACACACAGGCTGTGTGTTCGTGGTCACTTTCCACAGGTGTGTGTATAAACGGTACATTTAACCTGCAGACTGAGTCATGAGGCGAAAAGCTGCCTCGACTCAATCAGGAAGCGAAAAAACAAAAAGAGGTTCAGCGGTTTCAGAATGAGTTCATCAGTTGAGTTCAAAGTCTGATAGAGAGTTGGGAAATTAGAGCTTCTGTCGACACAGGAAACCGCCAGGTAGAGGGACAAAGATTTCAGACAACTGCAAGAAAGCAAACTTCCTCTTTCGTAGCCTCTCGCAGCCAATCATAACGGCTCAGTACTTTGAATGATGTGAAGTCAAACCTGTGTGTGTGTGCGTGTGTGTGTGTTTGTGTGTGTGGCAGCCCCTGCGCGGCAAGAACACGGTGGACCTGGTCGTGGCGGGCTCGGTCCTGGAGCTGCAGGATGCGTCCGACCCCTTCCTGTACTGGCCGGCCCGGGTCATCCAGAACGTGGGCGGGAGGCTGCGTCTGCGCTACGCCGGTCTCCACGACGACCAGCAGACTCAGGACACCTGGCTGTTCTACCTGGACGTGCGGCTCCGCCCACTCGGCTGGGCCCAGGAGAACAGCCTGGCCCTGGAGCCGCCCACAGGTGGGGACGTCGTCGGACGGCAAACTTTATTACAGCTTTACTGCCCAGCCTACATCTCTTCTTGTCACCTTTTGATTTGCAACAAAGGAATTTATCAGGGGAGATCAAAGATTAACTGTATCTCCCACACTTAGCTTGTTACATTCATTAGTATTATCGCTAGGGTTGCAGAATGTTAGGGGAATGTGCGATAAGCGATAATGCTATCGCTATTGCAATATGACATACAGTACGTACATGATATATAAACAATTGCTTGAGCTGGAGAACTATTACTGTGGGACAGCATCCGATGTCACGTAATGTCCATGCGGTGTGAAAGCACTTTAAGGCTATGTGTGCTTTGTCGTCAGAGGTTTCAGGCAGAGCACAGTTAGCACTGCTAGCTAACTAGCTGGAGGCTAACCAACGGATAAGTGGCGCCAAACGCTGCTTCTAGCAACGTAGGACGAGAACCGTCCGATGGGAAAGGCTCATTAAGTCACAGAAACGCCAACCAGCATCCGTCACCACCTCCGACTAGTTTCTCTCTCTCTTCAAAGTGCCGAGTTTGTTTGTGTCGAACACAGCTCCCTACCCCAAAGACTGGAGTGAAAACAACTAATCAGTAGCCAGGAATTGGGCACTTTAGCATTGTAGCGCTTTAGCATTGGAGGAATTTCGGGTCATGGGGCTCCTCTGATTGGCCAAATATGTTGCAAAGCACAAGATAACACATTATCTATCAGGCAGGCTTTGTGTTTTACTGTATATACATTGCGCTGTCCCCATTAAACTCACTTATTTTTCTGCTACAATCGTTCATCTCCTGGTCAGAGGAAGATTTCCTCCAACTCTTCTCCAAAGTCCTGCCACTGCCGGCGGAGTGTAAAGCCGCTTTTGCCTCCTCTCCCCCTCAGGGCTGCGGTCTCTGAAGAGCCCCCCCGACTGGCAGCAGGCTCTGGAGGACGCTCGCCTCCACGGACAGCAGAGTCCACTGCCCCTGGAGGTGTTCAAGGTGACTTGCTGCCGACGCTGTGAGATCTGAGGGCCAGCGCGTTTCACTCTGGAGAGGGAAGACAAAGGGAACGTGTTTGTTCACCCCGCGCTATTTGTAGGATCAAATGTTTGCACAAAGACATTTTTAACATTTTTGCTCGTTTGGCCTAAAGCTCACAGACAGACGCTTCAGTGTAGTGCGCCCTGCTCCGTTATTACCCTCAAGGTTTTGGGAAGAATAATGGGGCTGATTTAAGCCGCTAGTATTGTTAGTAGTCAACTGTCCTGATTCATTTTGAATATATGCTTAGATTTATGCACTGTGCTGTACTCTTTTAACCGGCACTTTGCATCGTACCAAAACGGGCTCGTCCACAAAGTCCTCAACAGTTTATCTCGTTTTTATCGGCGTAATGAGCTCTGAGGTGGGCCCCATTCATCCCGGGCCCGCCCAGCAGGCCCGGCTTGACCTACATCGTTCCGCCCCGCGTGAGCGCTGGGGGGGAAAAAAGTGGAGCACATTTGTCTGAAATGTCTTGACTTTACTGTGTCAGGACCACGCAGACCTGCCCGAGCACTCCTTCAAGACGGGGATGAAGCTGGAGATGGTCTCGCCGTGGGAGCAGCTGCAGATCTGCCCCGTTTCTGTCACCAGGGTGAGTCGCGGCCGCTCAGCTCGCAAATATGGAAGCGCGGAGCGCGGCCTCAGCCTCATCCCGCGCTGCTGCTGCTGCTGCTGCTGCTGCTGGATTCTTAGCATGTCTCAGCCTCGTTCGTGGCCTTGTTCGTCCGCTTTTTATCTCAAGGTTTCCGGCGAGACGCCGGCTTTTTATCTGTTCTGACGTTCTGTAAGCTGGGACGAATCATTTAAACTCTTATCTCACACGTCGCTGTGAATCATTCAAATATCGTCCGGGAGCGCGTTTTAAACAGCCTTATGTAAACGCCGTCCGACCCGCTTCTTGTTCGTCCCATTTTGTTCCCATGTCGCATGCACATCTCACTAACCGCCGTTTGCAAATCCGTTTCACCTTTAGCCTAAATCCTATCCAGCGATGTTATTCCGACGGCACGGCCGACTGGTTCTGTCTTTGTGCTTGACATACCGGAGTGCTGTCCCCCGAGGACACGTTTTCAGCTTTTGAACCAAAATGGAATTAGCTTTGGAGGCTGCCCGGGGAGCAACGTAGAAGGCCCGCCAACCGGGAAAGAGGTGCAGGGCAACACGCGCTTTCCACGCGCCCCCTCACGCCCGGGCTTCCTCCGCAGGTCTACGACGATACCCACTTCCAGGTGACTCCGGACGACCTCTGCGCCGATGCCAAGCCGCGCTCCGTGGTGTGCCATGCCGGTTCGCCAGGCATCCTGCCCATCCAGTGGTGCCTGAAGAACGGCGTGGGCCTGGAGCGGCCCCGGGGCTACCAGGGCCAGGACTTCGACTGGGCCGACTACCTGAAGCAGAGCGGCACCGAGGCGGCGCCGGACGCCTGCTTCCCCGACGTAAGAGAAAAAGCCCGATTTCGGAACATGAGGCTATGAATCAGATGGGTACAAAGTGAAAAAACACGTTTTTTTGGGCCTGGGAATTGAGATAAGATAGAGAAGAGGCACAGCCTGGCCTGGACTAGTTTCAGCCTTTACGCTGAGTTTCTACTTCTCCTCTCTCTCTCTCTCTTTTTTTTCTCCTTTTGCATAAAAAGCCTCGGGGTGGAGGACTAACTGGTTGGTTTGCAGTTACTCCTCGGCTTCGGGAAGCGGCTTTGATCCGGCGCGGCGGCTAAACGCGCCTAAAAGCCACATCTGCAGAGCAAACAGTCGCACAATAGAACGCGAAACGGCACACGCCGAGGAGATGGAAACACGTGAGCCGCGGCTCTGTTTGCTTCACATTTAGTTCCTTTTTTTTTTTTTGTTTTTTTTTTCTCCTTTCCCTCCCCACCCCAGTATTTCTTAATGCCAGTCTCTCGATGCCTCCCCCGTCGAAAACCCTGCCAGTGCTCTCGATGTCACCGGGAAATGAGAGTCCATCTGTGGGTTATCTCAGGCCGGATCACCGTCCTACATGTAAAATTAACCTCAGTCCTCTCTCTCTCTCTCCTCTACCCGTTTCTTCCTTTGTGTGTGTGTGTGTGCGTGCGCGCGTGTGCGCTCAGACATGGCAGAACAGAGGCTTTGCCAAGGACATGTGGCTGGAAGCGGTGAACCCTCACCGGCCGGCGGAGGTGTGTGTGGCTCAGATCACACAGGTCAGAGGACGCCTGCTGTGGCTCCGACTGGAAGGTACAGACTCGCGTGTGTGTGTGTGTGTGTGTGTGTGCGTGCGTGCGTTCAGAAGATTAAGTGTCCGAGGATTAAGTGTCTGAGGGCTCCTGCTGTGCCACAGAGTGAAGGTAAAAACTGTGCGTTTGTGTGTGCGTGCGTGTGTGTGTGTGTGCGTGTGTGCGCGCGCGTCGTCCACCTGTCTCCAGGTGTGGTGAAGCCCCTGTCCGAGTGCATCATGGACGTGGAGTCCATGGACATCTTCCCTGTGGGCTGGTGCGAGGCCAACGCTTACCCTCTGACCCCTCCACTCAAACCTGTCTGTACGTACGCACACACACACACACACACGCACACGCGCGCGCGCACACACAGCCAGAACACAGAGATTCACACTTGCGAGCAGCATGGTACTACAGCCCTTTTTTTTGTGTCTGTTTCTTCAGGCCAGAACCAGAAGAAAGTAGCGGTGGTCCAGCCAGAGAAACAGTAAGAGACTTTTATCAATCCGACGTATCAGTCACAGTTGGCAGCCTCTTGTTTTAATTATCTATTTGTTTGTTTGTTTAGCAGGTGTAGTCAGACCAGGCTTTACCCTGTATTTGACTGTTTGGATCGAAAGTGGTTCACAGAGAGAGAGAGAGAGGGAAACATAACAGTGCGTACAGACCAGTGCGTCTTTAAGTGATTCACGGGCTAAGAATTCTGTTCGGCTGTTGCGCAACCGATCGCCAATATCATCTTCAGCTCTGGAATTGATGAAGTGCGAGGCGGTGAAGTGTCACATCGTGCGTTTCACTTCGCCTTGGCGGAGAAGCCGCTTTCGGTTTCCTCCGGCAGAGAGCTGAGGATGACTATCCCCCGCCCCCCCCCCACCCCCCCAGAAAAAATCCCCCGCTGGGTTGACTCTCCCTCCGTCAGCTTAAAAAAGCAAAAAAAGAACAAAAAAACCTGAGGTTTTCTGCGGATTCTCTCTGGCCGTACCGCTACATGCCTGCAGGTCTGACGCGGAGGCGGGCCGTCGTCTGGTCGCTCCTCCGCGTCCCGGCCTGATGACATCACTCCGTCGATTGTCTGATGATTGCCTCTTCTTCCCCCCCCCCCCGCCCCCACCCCCCCCCCCTCTTCCCTCTCGCAGGTCGGCTCCGGCCCAGCCCGTGGAGACGCCCCCCGTCAACCACTGCCAGCCCGTCGCCACGGATACGGGTAATGAAAAGACGCCTCGCGCTCTGTTTAGCCGCACTGAGGGATGGGGGGGCCAACACCCTACGCGCCCTCCCGTCAGATCCACAGGTTCCTCCCAGGCCGCGTGTGCCACCTCGCCTCTAGTTGTGAAACCACAAATCCCTTGGAACAACAAGCTCGCGCTCTGTGTACATACAGCTTTACAACCTCTGGGAGCCGGCCGCGATCACAGGCCGCCGTCCGGCCCGATCTCCACCCCCCCCCCCCCGAGAACAGTCGTCCCGATGCGATGAGCGGTCGGGATCCTGCCTGTGCAAACACTTTTTCTTTTCGGTCAATGAGATACGTCGAGCAGGCCGCTTATGATGAAATGTGGCTATTTTAAGCCCGGGGAGGGGAGAGGGGGGGGGGGGGGGTGCAATCAAAGGGTCAAAGGTTTCATTCTGTCACAGGTGATCGTCAGTCGAATGTTTTCCTCATGTTTTCGCTCAGGCTTTGGAAGTACTTCCGAGCTCCTCTGTTCTTTTTTTGTTTGTTTTCTTTTCTTTCAACGAGCTGCATTAATGACGGTCTGAAGCGTGCTTGGCCATTTAAGGCCCAATGAATAATTAATAACCATTCATCCCGCCTCCTCATTTACGTGAATGCCAGTGACAAAGCTGATCCGTCTAGCGTTAGATCACATCCCGGGCACGGGAGCCAGGTAGTCGCGCGTATCGCTTCAGTTATCAAAAACTCGTCACTGACACAGAATCACTGGGAGAAGCACAATGGGGCCTAAAAATAGAGCCAGGGAAAAAGGAATAAAAAGTTGCACACACCCCCCCCCCCCTCCAGATCTGCTCAAATCCTCCTCTTTGTTCAGGCAAGTTGATAATTGTCGGTGATAGGTTTTATCAGAGCGCTCCACGTTACGGACGCTGTCCTTGTTTATCGGCACCTTTATGTAACAAGGTGTGTGTGTGTGTGTGTGTGTGTGTGTGTGTGTGTATGTGTGGATCCAAAGACGGACTTCATGTTGTCTACTTGTGTGTGTGTGCGCGTGTTTGTGCGTGTGTGTGTGTGTGTGTGTGTGTGTGTGTGTGTGTGGATCCAAAGACTGACTTCATGTTGTCTACTTGTGTGTGTGCACGTGTGTGTGTTTGTGTGCGCGTGTGTGTGTGTGTGTGTGTGTGTGCGTCTGTGTATGTGTGGATCCAAAGACTGACTTCATGTTGTCTACTTGTGTGTGTGTGCGCGTGTGTGTGCGTGCGTGTGTGTGTGTGCGTGTATGTGTGTGTGCGTGTATGTGTGTGTGCGTGCGTGTGTGTGTGTATGTGTGGATCCAAAGACTGACTTCATGTTGTCTACTTGTGTGTGTGTGCGCGTGTGTGTGCGTGCGTGTGTGTGTGTGCGTGTATGTGTGTGTGCGTGCGTGTGTGTGTGTGTATGTGTGGATCCAAAGACTGACTTCATGTTGTCTACTTGTGTGTGTGTGTGCGTGTATCTGATTGTGTGTGTGTGTGTATGTGTGGATCCAAAGACTGACTTCATGTTGTCTACTTGTGTGTTTGTGTGCGCCTGTGTGTGTGCGTGTGTGTGCGCGCGTGTGTGAAAGTGGAGAAAAACACGCCCACAACAACAACAACAGCAGCAGCAGCAGCTCGGAGATAAAGCAGCTTTCTAACCACACCAAACTCCTCCGAAATCAGGCCGACTCCCGTGCCTGCGTTCTTATCTTCCGAGGCCTCCGCTCACGAACGAGAATGACTCACGTCCGAGCGTCTACGCCAAACCGGCTCTCCCCCGATGGGACGACTTTGACCTTCAGTGCCACCGCTTTCCTCTCGAAGCAAACCGCCGATTTCCAGCCGATCCATTGCGTTTGAGGGGCGAGAACAAGAGGAGGCGGCTTCGTTGCGTCCTCGGCAGCCGCGCTCGGACCCCCACGTAGACGAGGTGTGCGTTGCAGGGGACCCCTTGCTCTCTCTCGCATATCCATCGGCTCGCCTGGTTGCTGTTCACCCAAAGCGCCACGCTTCCAGGTGGTGGTGGTCGGGGGCTGGGGGCAGCGTGTCACAGTGTGTGTGTGTGTGTGTGTGTCTCCGTTCACCTGTATGGTGAAACACTCACATCCGACTGGACAGAATAAACATGAGGGATTTTGGAGATCTGGCTCCGACCAGCCCCTGGCCGCTGCTATGATATTGACAGAAAGTTAACGAGTTGTTTAAGTCTTTAAGTGTATGTTCAGTCTCTAACTGTGGTAGTTTCACACTTTTAGTATTCCCAGTCGCCGAAACGCCTCCGGCCGTTAGCAACTTGTGAAACGATTGTTGACGACCGGCCGCACAGTCAATCGATGAGGAAGCTGGATGATGAAGGGCATCCCGTTGATCTCAGAGTGGGGTCCAAGCGATCCTAAGAAATTCCGAAGCCTCTCTCGAGCCTTTTCCAGCCGCGGGAAATCCCAGAAATGCATGCAAACCTGCCTGAGCGGCCCCTGAGGTTTCCTCGAATCACAACAGAAGAGGTTGTGTATTGGTAATAAACAAGCGAGGCGATGCTTCGCGACCGCAAAAGGACAGGAAATGTGAAAGTGTGTCACCGGGCCGCGGACGGCTCTATTCAACCTGGCGTGGTCGGTGCATGGGCGTCTGAGGCGGCCTTTATGTAGAAGCTGTTCATCTCATCGAAATGTTGAAAACGGCACGAAGTGTGGCCATGCAACCTATGGCTGTTGGAGGATGAAAAAACATCTTTTTTGTTTCCCATTCATTCTTATGGGAAAAAATTGGGGCCGGTTTTAAAGCACTTTTCCAAAGCTTTAAAACTTCCAATTTAAGGCATTTTCCCATACGAAGCCTGACCTCAGGAGAAGCCTCTCCAACATCTCAAGTCCGCAAAACCCGAAAAGATAACAGTCGAATAGTCCTGAATAGCAATTTCCATGTCGTTTATTTCCATACCGATTGATGCCCCCCCCCCCCCCCCCCCCCTCTCCGACAGGCTCAGCCAACGGCCGATACTGCTGCGCCAAGATCTACGTCAACCACCGCTGCTTCTCGGGGCCGTACCTCAACAAGGGCCGCATCGCCGAGCTGCCCCAGGCCGTGGGGCCCGGGAAGTGCACGCTGGTCCTCAAAGAGGTGGGAGCTGGGGGTTAATCACAATCGCCTCAGTGGGGCGGGAGGGGAGGGGAGGGGGGGGGGCGGGGGAGGGGAGGGGAGGGGAGGGGATGTCTTGTTAACCACCTGCAGTTTCCCAGCAGTGCCTTCGTCTTAATGCGAGGGGCTGTCAGTCAAGTGTGTTTACACGCGCGCTCGGAGCCACCGCCGCTTAGCGAAACGGCCTCTTAATTTCTCCGGGGACCGTTTACACACACGCGCTTCACCGTACGGCGAATAAAGAGGAGCGCCGCGCGCCCGTCTCCTCGCGGTTTGCTGGCAGCCGGCGCTGAGAGCTGTCTTTCACTCGCTCCGAGCTCAACTCTCCCTCCCTCTCTCTCTCTCTCTCTCCCCCCACCCCCCTCCCTCTCCCCTCCGTCTCTCCCCCAGCTGCTGAGCATGCTGATCAACGCCGCCTACAAGCCCGGGCGAGTCCTGAAGGAGCTGCAGGAGCTGGAGGATCAGAGCTGGGACTGCCAGGAGGAGACCCTCAAAGCCAAGTGAGCACGAGACGAGCCCCCCCCCCCCCCCCCCCCCCCCCTCCTCCTCCTCCTCAAAGCACATTTCCCTCCGCTTCCTACCAGGGGGGAGGCGGGGGGATGGGGGTCACCTCATTCCGCCGGTCAAGTCGTAAAAACAGAACGCGGGCCCAACCGTAATCACATCTTCCCCCGTTGTGTTTTTTTTTTGGGGGGGGGGGTTTGCTGCACCAGTTTGCGTGAGGTCTGCCCACGGTTTTTGGGGTTTTTGGTTTTCTTTTTTCCCTACGAATTATTCCACAGCTTCGGCCTGCGCGCTCTTGTGTTTTCCAATCGAAAGCTGACCCATTTCTCCGGCTGGGGGCCCGCCCGCAGGACTTTCTGGCGAGTCACCTGCGGCGGGCCCCCGACGTTTCGATGGCTCGACGGAGGGAGGTGCTCTCGGTTTTTCGGGATACCCTAGTCCTATTTCAAGGTCCCCGTTAAAAGCTCTACGCTATGAGGAGGAGGGGGCAGAGAAGATCTGTCTGAGCTACCCAACAGCTGATGAGAAGTGGCTACGTAGATGAACACATTAGATCCAATCGCATCCCAATATAACTGATTGGCTTGACTATGAGGCCGCTTTGCCTCAATTTTCCGCACTTTTAAAACGCCTTTTCTTCTTCTTCTTCTCTGCCGCGCCAGGTACAAAGGGAAAACCTACCGCTCCACCATCCGGATCGTGCGGCTGGCGGACCAGATCCCGGACTTCTGCCGCAAGGTGTGCGTCAAGCTGCAGTGCTGCCCCAACCTCTTCAGCCCCGTCCTCATCACCGACAAGTGCCCCAAGAACTGCTCCCTCCAGACCAAAACCAAATACAGTGAGCGCCCCCCGCCCGCCTCATCCCGCCCCTGGGTGACAGCCCCCTGGACGAGAGGATGTAACACTCCGTGTGCGCGTGTGTGTGTGTGTGTGTGTGTGTGCGCGCGCAGCCTGTTACTACGGCAAGAGGAGGAAGCTGTCCAAGCCCCTGGCGGGAGGAGAGGAGGTGGCGGAGGGAGACCTGGCCAAGCCGGCGCGCCGCAGGAAGAAGAGGAAAGCCATCTTCGTCCAGAAGAAGAGACGCTCGTCGGCCGTGGACTACACGCCCGCCGGCTCGCCGCAGGTGGGGCCCCTCTCTCTCTCTCTCTCTCTCTCTCTCTCTCTCTCTCTCTCTCTCTCTCTCTCTAGATGAAGTTTCGGGAGGACACGTTCCCCATTCTACGGGCGGGGCCCCGCGCATATCGAACTCACCAGTGGCTCATGAGCAGCAGACGTTCCTTGTTCTAAAGCGGCTTCCTCCTCGCACTCGGTCGATCAACTCCCCCCCCCACGGGAGTAGGAGTGTAGTATAAGTAGTTCCCAATGGCTGGTGAAGGGCCAGCACGCAACTAATACACATCCTAACAAGCAGTCAGTTCATGCATATGAATGAAAGGTTGAGAGTAAAGCTATCGAAATGTGACATTTTGCAAACCAACCATTGAAAACAGTGTGTGGTAGTCACAAAATTAAATTTGGAAACGTTTTCAACTTTTTGCTTGAAATTTTTTATTTTAATGGTAGACGATGGTTAGGACATTAAATGAGTCTAAAAAGCTGAAATATAGGATTAAATAACAGTGTCATCCTGTTATTTAATCCTATATTTCAGCTTTACAATATGCAATAATACAATATTAAGAATGTAATGAATTATTATAAATTAAAATAATAAACTATTTACAAGAATGTAAATGGAATATTTACCAGAATAAATAGTAAAATATTTACAAGAAAGAATAACAAAAATATTTACAAAAATACAGAAATTGTTGTACATACATACATACATACATACATACATACATACATACATACATGCATACATACATAAATAAGAATATTTCAAGAATTAAATGCATTTTGAGGTAAAAACCATGAGAAAACCTGTCAGTTCTGGAGCACCAGTGGGCAAACCCAGCAGCTGCTCCCTCCCTGACCTCCTCCTCCTCCTCCTCCTCCTCCTCCAGGACAGCGACGAGGGCGAGGAGGACGAGGACGTGGCCCTGCAGTCGGGCAGCGAGGGCACCAGCTCGGAGCCTCGCGAGGACCAGACGGACGCGTCCTCGGTGGAGGTGGCCAGCAGCCGGCCCCGCCGCGCCGCCGCGCTGCGCCGGGCCCTCAGCTCTGGCTCGGCGCCGCCGGGCCGAGACGCCCCCGAGGGGAGGAGGAGGTCCACGCGCTCGCTGTCGGCCTACAACCAGGGCAACAAGTACCAGCCCAGCGCCGGCCGGGAGATCAAGGTGAGAGAGGGGGGCGGGCGCTGGGGGACTCGCCGGAGCCAAACAACGCTCCGTGACGTCACCTACGCTGACTAGTCTGGGATGGGATGAAAGTGAATCACGCGCTCACGATTGTTCCTGTCTGTTCTGTGTCAGAAGGAGGAGATGGAGGAGGAGGAGGAGGAGGAGGAGGAGGAGGAAGAGGGCCAGCTGGTTTTGGACAGAAATCCCCTGGAGTGGAGCGTAAATGAAGTGGTCCAGTTCATCAACTCTACTGACTGTGCATCTCTGGCCGGCATCTTTCAGGAGCAGGTACACACACACACACACACACACACACACACACACACACACACACACACACACACACACACACACACACACACATACACACACGCACGCACGTAATCCCTTACTCCTTCTCATCTGCTACAGGTCTGACCCTCTCTCGCTCTCTCTCTCTCTCTCTCTCTCTCTCTCTCTCTCTCTCTCTCTCTCTCTGTCTCTGGACCCGAGTTTAATCTCAACACACAGTTGCTTCCCTCTTATCTCCTTTCGTAACACACACACACACGCAGAAGTCAGAGGTGGCTTCGTCCCTCCTCCGACCCTCTCTCTCTCTCTCTCTCTCTCTCTCTCTCTCTCTCTCTCTCTCTCTCCACTCTGAAATATGGCCGCCACAAACTGTGGCTGTGTAAGCTCTAATCGGACGATAAAAGAATCAGATGAAAGGGGCGCTTCAAAAACAGAAGAGCCGCAGCAGGTCGCAGATACGCGACAGATATGACACGGGGTTACCAGTGTGAAAACAGTATGAAAGGCCAGTGTTTGTGGGAGGTTTTGACCTGTAATTTCTGTGTGTGTGTGTGTGTGTGTGTGTGTGTAGGACATAGACGGGCAGGCTCTGCTGCTGCTGACTCTGCCCACCGTCCAGGAGTGCATGGACCTGAAGCTGGGCCCGGCCATCAAGCTGTGCCACCAGATCGAGCGTGTCAAAGTTGCCTTCTACAAACAGTTTGCCAACTGAGAACTGAGGGGGGACGACGGGTCAGGTGCCTCCTGGTGGAAGCTCGGGAGCTCTCCCAGCCGGCGAGGAGAAGGGATTTTTTTTTTTCCTTTGTTTTTTTTTTTCCCTCTACGTTTTTGTTTTGAAAAAGCCGAGCCGGTCGGCGGGATTCTGCGAGAGACCCCCGCCCGGCCGCACACGCACACACACACACACACACACACACACACACACACACACGCACGCACACACACGCACACGAACACACACTCACACTGTCGGCTCGGGCTGAGCCAAACACGTCGGACTCGCTCCGCGTGATTTACTGATCTGTGAAGTTGCTTCGAGAAGCGGAGGACTCTCTTCTGAGGACATTCGTGTTTGTTTTTCTGTGTTTTTTTTGTCGCTTTTCGCCTTTTCTTTTTGCATTTTATTCGGGATAGAGGAGCACCGTGGCGTTTAAGCTAAAAGAGGAGAGGAATTACCCGACCCGATCTATCTGAAAAGTCTGAGTAGTAATATATTTGGAGTATTTATTGTTTCCTAATTTCGTGTCCGTTCATGACATCAGCTTAAAGGAGAGCTGAGCCTGAAGGACGTCTAAGTTATTTCAAAGGAAAACGAAACAAACAAACCGGACCATCAATGAGTTTGGACTTTTTCTCGGAAATCCCCCCGAAGCCCCGTTTTTTTGCTCCGTCTCCCGTTGTTACAATCACATGAAACAATCACTGAAAGCTGTTTTGTGTTCATCTATGCAAACGTGTTGCAGATATTTTTGATAAGTGAGAAAATAAATTTCTATTGATTTTTACCCGCCCTGGCTCTGAGCTTTCTTCCACCGTGCGGCCACTTGCTCCGGGATGTTCCCGGGAGTGTCTGTGCCGTTGGGTTCCAGAAACGCCTGATTTGACACTCTTGAATCGAAATCAAGGCGCTCCGTGATGCTTAATGACGCCTTAATGCATGATTGCGTAATGCGTGCGTTTAGCGGGTGAGCGGTTACCTGTGATTCGGCGTGTACGGTGATTGAGATCAGCACATTGCTTAACCTTTAATCAAGTCATAACGAGCCACCCTCTGCTGAGCCTGAGCGGTTCCAAGCTACGAGGGAAGCTATGAGACGTCGTCAGATCGGACCACTGATACCGTATCGTATCATTTCTCATCTGTTCATGTCGCCCGCTCACGGCTGGCACGGACACCGCCAGATACACACCAGCACGGAAAGATGTCCGAGTTCCGATCGCTTTACGAACCGTTTCCCGAGGAGTTTCTCTGGTGTGACAGACACGCAGCCGCGCCGTGAACCAACACCCTTTTTTTTTTTTTCCACTCCACGCCAAAGTGGTTTCTTGGAAGCTGTTGCGCCGCTGCGCCTTTTCAGCGGGCACGCCACGATGTTTTTGTCTTCCTTTTTACGCATGTGAGGGGGGGGAGGGGAGGGGTGAGAGGGGGGGGGTGAAGGGTTAAACAGAGATGCTCCTCGGTGTATGAAGTCGGGCCGGCCTGTGGTTTCACGCAGTCACAGCAAAAAGGGGAAGCGCCCCCCCCCCCCCGACTGCTCTGCCGAAACAGACGCCGATCGAGAGACGCGTCCGACGGCGGATCGTCGACCTCGCCCTTTGAACTCTTCCCCGCGCAGGCTCATAAGGGAGCAAACGTGTCATTCAAGTATGGTAATTGCGTCTGAGTTATTGAAGGTGTGTGCGTGTGTGTGTGTGTGTGTGGGGGAGTGTGCGCGGAATGTGCGACGTAAGCGGCGGGCGGCGAGCTCGGCTGTCACGGCTCGTCGGATCACGGAGGACGCGCGAGAGACGCGCTCTTATGCAGATGTGGCGAAATAGAGAAGGAGGGGCGACGTCCGTACGACAATTCAATGACGACCGGCGGGAGACGGATCGCTCAGACTAATGAGGAAAAAACGTCTGAGCAGTCATCGAGAACACAGTCGCGGCGGCTGCACTTTGGTAGCCTGCAGTTACGGGATCAGCTTAACATTATCCTCCTTACGTAATGACTGGTGTCGGGATATAGCGGCTCGCAGCTTTGGTTCCTCATTCTCTCCATGGTAACATCATCGGCCAGTTATGAAAAAACACAGCCCCGGTCCGAGTAATGTGATGAAATCGTTGCGTTTCGGTGAATTCTAATAAATAATTCCGCTCAGCGAGGAGCATTTTTTTCCCGTTTTGGTTTTCTCCCAGCTAATTTGCCGATAAAAGGAAAAAAAAACACACACACTATCAAACGAGACGAAGGCGAAAACAGCCTTTGACGGACGCTAATGCGTTCCGCAGCCGGCCGCGCCGGGCAATTACGACGTGAAACGAGGCCCGAGACACAAAAACAAAAGCAAAAACACCGCGGAGAATCAAGAATATGAATTCCAGCACGCGGACAAAAGCCGCCGTTCCACCCGCGTCGCTCTCAGGAGTCGTCTGGCGCGGCTGAAGTCGCCCTGTCTGTTTTCCTCCTCGTGTGCGGAGAAAAAAGGCACATGAATGAACCAGTGCCAGAGTTACACCGCCATTCATGAGCTCCCCCGACGAGTTTATCTAGACCTAGGCTGCATTTGTGCAGACTAGTTTGGCCGAACGGGCTGCTCCTCGCTGCAACTCCCCTGCTAAACAAACACCGGAGTGGAACGAGGCCAGGGACCCGCGGGCGAGGAGCCAGCAGCGGCTCCGCCTTCGCGCAGGTGAAACGCCGGCCTGTGGTGAGAGGCGTAGTGTAAACAGCCACAGAATAATGCCGCGCGGCGCAATAAAGATATGAATCCGGGTGGACAGAGCAAATGGTCTGTTATTAATCGCTAAACACGCAGCTAGAAAAACATTAGCATGAGATTCATCTGCAGCGACACGGTTTGTTCTTAATCAGACTTTCAATGTGGTCAGGCTGAGAAAAGTCAGATTATTTATATACTGTATATATATATATATACACACCCACACATACGTGTGTGTGTGTGTGTATATATATATATATACACACAATATATTTATATATACATCTATATATATACACACAATATATTTATATATACATATACATAAACAATCTGACATGTCTCAGCCTGACCACATTGAAACAACAACATATTTATAACAAACAACAACATATATATATATATACATATATATATATACATAAACAATCTGACATGTCTCAGCCTGGCCACATTGAAACAACATATTTATAACAAACAACATATCTTTATCTATCTATATATATATATATATATATATATATATATATATATATATATATATTTATATATATATATATGTATATAGGTGGAAATAAAGAGCTTCAGGATGCTATTACTCCATGTCAGCAGCACTCCCAGGCAGCGTTCTGCCTGTTGGCTAAAAGCCCGGCCGTGTCTTTTCACAACATGAACGCACTTCAAATGAATGAAGAGGAGCTTTCAGTCCGACTGCGCCTCAGACAGCGGCTCGGGCCCCGGTGCCATAGGAACGGGAAGCGTCGCGCCGTCTGAAAGATGCATTTCTCTCCGTGACCTATATTTGCTCGGTTGGCAGGCGCATCTTTAGGTCCGGCTTCACCTTCACACGCCGTAGGGATGGGAAAGGAGAGAGGCAAGTGAATGACATTTTTCAGTTGTCACAGTGGAATTCATTGGATTTAGCAACCATAAACCAATCAGTGGGAAACTGTCTCTATACGCCACAAGGGAGCCTTCAGGATGGGGTTTTTATTTAGGTTCCTGGTTCAGTGGCGCCACTTCCTGTGCGGCCTCACTACAGGCGATAGAAATTCATGAAGGCAGCATAGGCATGTCGCAGATCAATTCACTGAATGGCTTCCTCACACACACACACACGCAAACAGTGATACAGTAACAAACAAGCACGCACGCTTCCCTCGACTCTGACTCTTTGTACTGAGTCACTCGGCGGAGCTGCTACCTTATACTGTTGCCTGGCAACCACATATCAAACGCACGTGAATTTCGAGCCACGAGAGCGGAGGCGTGAGCGGACGTTTGATGTGAAGGGAAACCCTGAATGAGCGGAGTTTACCCTCCACGTTCAGATGCTTTCACTATGGCTTTCTTTAATATCCACTCCCAGGCGCGCAGTGAAGGAGCGACCCGTCACCGGCTGCAGATTTTTACAGCGGGCCGCCATCAGTTTCTCACATGAAGACCTTTCATTTTGTTTGTCGGAAATCCTGACAAGCGTTCAAGTGTCTCCTGTACATTTCAGTGCAGCGGATCAATAGCGGCTGGGCATGTCTCACTGACGAGACTCTATTTGTTTCATTCATTCGGCACACTACAACTTTACTGCCTTTTACTGCCTGACTGTTGTAGATTAGAAACTGGAACTTAACCCTAACCCTAACCCTAAACCCTCCACCTAACCCTAATTCTAACCCTAACCCTAACCTTAACCCAGAAAGTTCTTTGGAGCCTGAGAGGTCCACTGATGATTTGCAGTTGGAGAGTGAATGGCGAGCGGGTGTCCTGTGATGCACTGGAGACTTGCCCGGGCTGCATTCCCTGCCTCCACCCTACGAGTGCCGAGTTTCAGGCATCAAAGCAGGTAAAGACGATGGCCGGGCGGATGGGCGGGCGGCGCTTGGGGGTTTTGTCTACGGCGCAGCTCATTCAAACCCGTCCCTGAACAACGCGAGCCACAACAACATTTTCCGAACGCTTGCTGTCGGCTCTGAAAGGCAGACATCTGCGTCTGCCTTCTCCGGTGTCACAGTGACCTCGAGGCCTCGAGCCCCAAGTCACGGGAAACGTTGCCAGCGCTCACGGTGGCGGCTCCAGCGCAGTCGGACTCTGTTTATTCCGCAACGGCGAGAGCTATCCTCACTCGCCCCCACAGGCTCATTCATGTCCTTCGCCTGTTGCCGTGCAACAGGACACAGTTAATCCCACCACGATAATGAATCTCGATGAAGCCTTTCTGGTTAAATAAGCAGGAAATAGAAGTGGTTATAGCGCTGGCGTACAGTAGGCAGGTTTATTGTTTTTTTTTTCTTACCTTTACTCCACTGTAACTCAGGTTTTGCTTGTATGAAAATTGATTCATCCCTCAACAAGCGTCCGTTTTCTCTAGGTAGACTCTCAGACTCTGAATTGCCCCTAGGTGTGTGTGTGTGTGTGTGTGTGTTACAATAACAAGAACAAGCCAACAAAATTTGGTCAGAAGCTGCTGACTCATTAAGCCAAAAGCTACCAAAAGTCAATACGAGGCCTGCACAGTGCAGGACATGTTGATTTTGTTGTTTGACAATGTGGTCGGTGACACGGTTTTTTTTTTTTTTTTTCTTGACTGGAAAATTATTTATATCAGTCCCTCCTCCTCCCACGAGCTGAACCCACGGCCGAACGGAACGAGCCCGTGCCCCCTCTCTCACACTCTCACTGTGGGCTGGTAGAGTCACTCCGGGTAATTTGGGAAATCACGGGGCGAATATGAAATATTGAGCGGTTGCACACGTGGTCCGGTCTGCAGGAGAGACGCACGCGGACGCGTCAGCGCTCGCAGAAACCCGCGCTTTCCTTCGTCTTTTTCCTCCCTCCGTGCCTCGGTTCAGCAGCATCCCGAGCCGCCGCCGGGTCGTTATCCTGCGGCAGATCGGCGGAGGGCTTCAAGGACTCTCCCGCGCGCGAGTCTGAGAGGGGGGGGGGGGGGGGGGGGGTGGGAGGCGGAGGTTCAAGAAGGAGAAGAGGAGTGCACCGGAGGATGTGAGGGGGAGGGAGAGCAAGCCGGCTCAGATCTGGTGGTTGGAAAGGAGACAGATATGCAAAAGGTGTTTACTGGCGCGTCGGTGTGCGCAGATGAGATGACGTGAAGTTCAAGTCCTACTAGAAATCAGATTCGACCTCCGCTGATTCAGTGGAAAAAGTTTGGGGGTTTTTTTCCCTTTTTTTTTTAAACTTATCCCTTTAGATTCACGATTGACTTGATATTTCGTTGAACCACAGTGTAACCTTTTCGGAACCGCGTGGGTGCAAATGTATCGGAGTTGCTATTTAAAGTTCTTTGGAGGTGATGGGGCTCGCTGGGGCCATTGCTTTACGTTGGTAATGTGCAGCGTTTTTCTCATGCGAGTGGGCTTTTACTTCTCTTTTCAGTCCCGTCTCGTCTGCATGGTAACACAGTTGAGACCACGTGGTGTGCTGGAAGCCGCAGCGAGTGAAGACTCAACTGCTAAATGTGGTTTTGAAGCTCAAAAGTGACCAAATATGGACAAGAGGAGGGAGGCAGAGTGCTAAATGAGCTGTTTCCAAAATTCACACTAACATATGCGTATATATATATATATATATGCACATATATATATATATATATATACGCACACACTTAAAAATAAAAGCATGCAGAGTTGAGTAAGACTTAAAATTGGGCCCATTAGGAAAAGCTGAACTGAAGCGAAGGTTTTTTTTTCTTTTCTCTTTTCCTTTTCTTTTCCTTTCTCTCCTCCTCTCATTCCAGCTCAGGCCGCCACCCCCCCCTCGTCCCGTCCCCTTTCCCTGCCATCACATGACCTCCGCCACTCGCTCCACATCCACATCCCATCTCCCTCCTCGTACACTTTAACTTTTCCGGCCTTTTGCCCCGCGTGTCCGAACGTGCGTGATCCCCCTGCTTAACTCCTCTTCGGGTGAGTCGCCAGGGTTTGTTCCGACTCGGTCCTGGGAGAGAAGTGAACTCCCACATGCAGTGCGAGTCGCGCAAGCCCTCAAAATCACAGTCGCTAATTATTTAGCGTTCCCTCATTGCACGGATTTTCGGCGTGTAAATGGATGTCCGACAAGACGCCCACCGCCGGAGAGCAAAGGGACAAAAAAACAAAGGAAAGCCAACCCTTGTGCACTTCGGTCTGTTATGAACAAGCAGAGCACCCCGCTCTCCACTAAGCAGCGCGATGAAAGCGTCGTGAGAACGTATTAGTGGATGCTTCTTGCCAAGGAGAGGGGGGCGAGCGTCCCTCTGCTGCTTGACGTTGTGCGAGGCTTCAATCCGTGAATGGGCTCCGCCAGGCGCATTGGTGGAGACGTGACGTCCGACAATGAGTGGAACGGGTTGCGCGGGCGTCGGCTCCGCTCAGCCGCTCCACCTCTCACGGCATGCGGGCGGTTAAAGCTGCGGCGACCGGCTCGAGAAATGCCGTCCGACTGGTCCCCGCGACGATGGCGATCGAGCTATCGGCGAGTTATCTTTCGTTTTGCTGCACGCGTTTTGCCGATTTCACGCCCCCCCCCGCCCCCCCACCCTTGGAAAAGCGACAGCGTTGCGACGCAAACGCAAATCCATTATCCATTTCCTTCGTAATTGGGGGCAGTGCACACGGAAAAGACAATTAAAATGTGAGCCAGGCCCAGCCCGAGCGGGAACACGCCGCAAGATAAGAGTCGGAGACATTAACGGCGGTACATTTTATACCGCCCATTTGTCTCATCACAATGCCATTAAATCCACTGAAATGTGTTGAAAACATGACAAAACCCTGTCTGACTGCAGCCGCAGAGAACACTCAATCACCCAGGTTTGTCACAGTACATGTTCGACGGTAGGTAACCATGGCAACACAACTTTTATGCCTCATCTACCGTTAGCACCTGTCTCGGCTGCAATCTAACCTGAGGAGCAGAACACTTATAAAGGACCCGCATCACACTTCTACAATGTGTTTATGTTTGTTTTCCCTTTCAGGAAATTTGGTAAGAGTTTATGGTTTCTGGAATTGTGAAAAGATGGATTGGGATTGGTGCAATAAATCCATCATATGAAACACAGTTGCATCCTATCTAAAAGCAGACCTTGCATTAAAGGTCTCTGAACTATGGAGCCTCTCCAGTGACATATGTTGGAAAAGAAACATGTGAGAACAACATACAATATACACAATAAATATAAATTGTTGATTTACTGGGCATAATCAGCCTTAGCTGTTTAAGTGGACCCCCATTCCACTTAGCACTTGTTATCATGCTATTAAGGCACAGCCACGACTTAATGGCCTAATTGGTGGCCACGGTTTAGTGACCTCGTCCCTGAGCATGAATTGCGACCACACCATGGGGTCCCCTTCCTACGTGTCTTTATGTTGTGGTCACACGACGGACAAGCCCCGCACAAAGCGGCTGTGTCACGGACACAAACATAGCGACAACACGCTGAGCCCGTGCAACCGCAGCGCGAGACAGCAAATCACCGTCTCCATCAAGTGTCCATGCTTGCGGTTCGAACGGCTTATTGAGCCGCAAATCTACATCGCGTGCCTCTGTCAAGCCGTCGATACCGACAGGAAGTCAATGGGGGGGGCCTGGTGATGACTTACAAGAGAGCGGGGGTGGGGTGGGGGGGGGTCATTGACAACAACGACAACAAAAACAAGGCCAGAGCGAAAATCCACACACGTGCTCTGAGGACAGTTCAGCCCGGCGCGTACGTGTCTGTGGGCGTGTGTGAGTGTGTGTGTGTGTGTGTGTGGGTGTGGGTGTGGGTATGGATGGATGTGGGTGGGGGGGGGGCAAGGTGTATATGGTTAACCAGAGGCTGAGCTCTCCGTGTCTTTCCCACACACACAGAGACGCACAAACCATCACTTGCATTGCACTGCAGGCTTGAAATCTAGGTCATGAGAACACGCGCACGCACGCGGCCGCGCATGCACTCACACACACACGGGCTCCACAGAGAGAGAGAGAGAGAGGGGGAAGACACGTCTCGATCAGCCAGCGCACCGCTGAACTACTACAGCCCGGGTTGGGTGCAAGTCAAAGAAAAGAAAAAAAACAACAAACAAGCGCTGTGAGATTTAATCAGAGCGTTGCCACCGGTCTCCTGATGTGAGGTGTTACAATGTTCTCTGCTAACGTAGCCTCTCAACCTGCCTTTCGTTCTTTCTCTTTCTTTTTTCCACAGCCGACGTGTGAACCCGTTTCGCTCGGCTGCGGCTTCGAGGTGTGAGCAGATGAAGACACGGTTTTCCACCCTGAGAAAAAAAGTCACCCCCCCTCAATCGCCACGCCGACGACGCACCGCTCTGTCTGAGATCCACGCCGACCGGCGCCAAAAGCTGAAGCGAGCCTGAGGTGCTGAGTGAGCCGCGAAGCCTCTCACGTCCACGCTCGAAGGCGGACCTGCCTCCGCTGTGATGGTTATATAAGGGATGGGTCTCGTCACCTCGCGCGGCGTCTCCGCAGAAAGCCGGGGACGTTGTCGCCCCAACGAGAGCTGCAGCGGCGCTGGAGACGCCGGTGATGTCTCCTTTGCGATAAAGGCAGATCGCAGAGACATGTAGACACAGCACTTAACCTGATTGAACACGCTCAAATATAAACGAACGCAAGGCATATGTCTGTGTGGGGTGCCCCCTAGAGGCAGTAGCCCCAGGGTGGCTCCAACATGGTTCTACCGGGTGTAAAGCACGAAAACGCACTGGATGAGGCTCGCTCTATTGGAGAAAATAATATGTATAAATGATGGAAATGTGAAGTGGCATACATTATGCTGTATCTGGCACATGGCCCAGAAAAGGTCTGACACTGTCAGATGCTCATTTGTGTTTGAGCACAAAGATCTTTCTTCGTAGGGCTGTTTAAAATGAGGAAATAATACCTTAAAGGTCCACTTACAAGCTTTTCGGAGCTCTACTTTACCGCTGGCTCTAAAATAACTTCTCCTCTTTGATCTCCCTCCTACCGTCTCTATATCTGGCTGGCCCGCACACAGCTAAATCTACATTTGGATTCCGGCGGAGGACTCCTGTACCTGAGAGTAAATATCGGAAAAGCTTGTGGAAAACGGAAAATGTAAGAAAGAAAAAAAAACCTTCCAGCATTTCACTTGAAGCCTGAACAACCTGTGATAGTATCAGACAAAAATTCTCCCTTGAAGCTACAAAAGATAAGAAAACTGGGAGCTAGTGTGGGAAGTGGGATATTTTGCACTTCAACCTTGTTTATTTTATTTCAGCCTACAACCCGCGTTCCAAAAAGGGCTGACACACTGTGTAGTAATGGAAGCCATTTGCAAATAAACTATGTTTACTGACACAAGTTTTATGGCTTTTCCAGGTCTGAGCATTCATCTGCTATTCGGGACACTCATCTGCTGGTGACTATATTTACCTATAGAAGGTAAACAGGTATTTTCGGAGGGTTTCCAAGTCTTCAAGTCAAACTTAAAATATCACCTTTGTGTCATCTTCCCTTTGAAAATGATCAAGCTGTTAGTTTAGCGCAGCAAAACTTGGAATCAGGGCTGAATGTTGATGAGCTACAAATGTGAAATCAGGATTTTTGATCATTTTTACCATGTTGCAAAGTTCAGGCGTTTTGGGCACCGCTTCAACTCTGCCGGCTCAGTCTTCAGCCCTGTCTGTGCTTTTTTTTTTTCCCTCTCCAGCCCGGGGAAATCAAAAAAAGTTCATAGCAGCAAACAGGAATCGCTGTTTACTGGCTTTTTTTTTTCGCTGCAGCAGATTGTGAACAAACTGCATAATTCAATAGCCGCGATGGAAATGTCTCCATTTGGCGTGTGCCCACAAAAAAACACCCAAACACCCAGAAATTCAAAGTGCATTAAGCAGCAGCCGCATTTCTCCACAGCCCGGAGTTCAGCCTGATCCCCGTCGAGGCCCACTGGGAATAATCTGTCTTTATTGCTAATGAATGGCACTGAGAGATGCAGGCGTCCCCTGCATCAACAGATCGCAATCTGAATCCAGCAAGGCATGTCTCATAAATTATGCGCTGCCGGAGCTTTTGATAAGCTAATAGACGTCTGAGTGGAGGCAAATTGATGCCGCGCTCATGTGATCCAGACGGGGAGACACGATTCACTATTGATTAATGTTTAGCGAGGGCTGAACGGTGGCCTATCTTGAACATCACACCTCTGTTTATACAACGGAGCACTTTCCTCTCTATTGTTCATTATTCATTAGTCATCTGGACTGCCTGTGGGACTCCCTCCCATCTGCTGCCGCTCCATTTCCATATGCCCGGCTCGACCGAGCGAGGCAGGCCTCAGATATGTGGAGAGAGAGAGAGAGAAGGTGGAGAGAGAGAGGGGGGGGGCTATAAATTCATCCTTTTTTTGCTCCCTTCATCTCTCTTTCAGAAGGCAACACATTCGTTGATGCTATCATTGGGGGGGAGCTGATGAAATGATAAAGCTGGAAATAAATTGCAGCTTTGAACGAAGACGGCGGAGTGCTGGGACACAACAGTGCTGGTGTGGGAGGAGAGAAGTGTGTGTGTGTGTGTGTGCGTGTGTGTGTGTGTGTGTGTGTGTGTGTGTGTGTGTGTGTGTGTGTGTGGGCGGTGGGGATGGGGGGGGGGTTGAAAAGAAAGAAAAAGAAATGTATAATAAGGAGCCGGCCAAGCAGTCTGCCTACATAAGCCTAAAAAGTTGGGAGACGTCTATTTTTCCTCCAGTTCCTTTGACGACTGTTTTTATTAACACCTTCATCTCAGGGAGGCTGCGGAACAATGGGGTGACTATTTTTAACAACAGTGCAATTAATGTAATCCTAGAAAAGAAAAGAAAAGAAAAGAAAAGAAAAAAGGTAATTCAAGCTCGGCGTTCCTGCTGCTGTAGGGGAACGCATTTATTTTGCACTGCAGCTTATCAACACAGATGTGCAGGACTGGGAGCTGCAGCTGCTGTGACTGAGGGGTCTGAGATATTTGTTTTCCTCTTTCCCACTCTCACTATGTAAAATTCAAGCGCGCACAGAGAGAGAGAGAGAGAGAGAGAGAGAGAGAGATAAAACCAGGGCCAGAAAGCGTCCCGACGTTAAGTCAAGGCTGTTTTTCAAGGCTGCATCTACGGGGAAGAGTGACGAGGGGAGGCATCGCTATCCAACAACTGTTACTTTGTTCAGCCTGTGCAAATCGGGCGTTTGCAGTGGCTGCACCTGTCTGGAGGCCGTGCTGTGTTGACAACGGGGCGGAAACACAGAGCTTGACTATACAGTATGCGTGTGGGTATGTATATACAGTACGTCTCCAGGACCGACCAACAAAAGAACTCTTCTTTCTGCTCTTCTTTCTGATTTGAAAACAGTGCGTAGTATCCATCAGGTCGCAGGCGGGGTGCAGTGACTGGTGGATTGCAGTCTTCAGTCAATGCCCGGGTTCTCATATCATGCGATCGCATCTTTGCGGTTTGCACAACTGCGCCAAAGTCCTGATTGACTGTGGCGACCGGTGACTGGTCACTTCACACAGCGCCGTGTCACCTCTGTCTGTAAAGAACAAGTGGAGGATCAGACACGGTGCCCTAACATCAGCACTGAGCAGCACTGTGTGTGTGTGTGTGTGTGTGTGTGTGTGTGTGCGTGGGTGTGTGTCCTCGGCCCCCAGGGGCAGGACTGTCAGTAACGTGAGCCCGGGCCCGCGTTGACGGTCGGGTTTTTTCGACTCTGGAAGGTCGCTGAAACGCAAGCCTCCTCTTCCTCTCTGCATCAGGGAAATTCAAAACCCTGCTGGAGTCTGAACACACATTAGTGCGCTTAACAAACTGAGAGGGAGGCAGGCCCGGACACTGGCTGGCCCCCAGATTAGGAATCAGACCTGAGGAAGGCCTGATTGCTTGTCCCCCACCCCCCCACCCCAACGCTACCAATCTGTCCTCTTTGAATTAGATAGTCTTTGTGGTTGCGCTCTTTGTGTTGGGAAAGACCTTCAACAAATGAGACATCAACATCTTTTTTTTTTATGCCTCAAGTCCAATGAGGGCTTGAATGAGGCTGTGTGAGGACATTTGAGCAGCACAAACAGATACACATAATCATCAGTCCGAAGTGCAGACAATACTTGAAGCAGTTCAAGCTCAAGTTCAAGCAGAAATGTTTTGTGCTCTTGGATAAAAACAAAAAAACAAGGCTTTCAGGTTTGGACTTTAGAAACATGCAGCGAGGCACAGAAATAACTAGAGGGTTCCAATGTTTGTGCAAAACAAGCGCCGACCAGAAGGTTCTGATTTGAAAATATAATCATATTTTTCCAGACGTATCTTTAAGGCCTTGGTAATGTTTTTTAAGTCCCTCTCAAACGAAACATGCAGCAAAGCAAATGCACTTCGAGCCAGGCTACGAGCACTGAATACTGCATTAACCAGACCTCGATGAGACGTTTACTTATAATTTCCTACCTCCTCTTTCTACCAACAATACCAAGTGTTGCTTGCAGGTCGGCAACGCTGTAAACACAATCAGCCGGGTGTTTCATTTGCACGGTACGGGAAGCACTTTCACCCCTGATTTTGAACGATGTACTCGAGTGATCAACTAAACATGGAATGCATTGGTACGCCTGTAGTTGGTCCTGGGGGAAGGCCTGGCTGCTGCTGCTGCTGCTGCTGCTCGTAACATAATTAATTCTGCCTCTACAAACTTGATTTCTTGTTTTATCGTCATGTTTTTCCTGTTCTCATTCATCCTCTCGGCGTCGTATCTGTGACACTGCCCAGATGTTGAATGCAAGACGTGGCCATTATTACGCTCTGTTTGTGTGTACACACAGTGTGTCTCTATGTGTGTGTGTGTGTACAGTAGGCATGTGTCTCTTGTTTGTTCTTTTGTTTGGGTCATAAACTCATTTCCTGTTGTTTCTGTGGAAGGAATTGTCACCTGCGGTAGGACCCTATCACAGTTGGGCATCAGTCTCAACGCGCAACACTGCAAAGGTGTGTGCGTGCGTGTGTGTGGGTGTGTGTGTGTGGGTGTGCGGGTGTGAGTGTGAGTAATCAGGGTGTGTGTATCTTGTTCATGGGTGGAAACACTGGGTGCTGGGTTTATAATAATCCAAGAGCTAGTATGTAATATGAATGTGCAGAGAAGACAAGGGGGGGGTCGTGTGTGTGTGTGTGTGTAAGAGATGGCTGAGTCGAGGAGGAGGAGGAAGAAGAGGAGGAGGAGGAGGAGGAGGAGGAGAGAAGAAGAGGGGGTTCTCTGGATTGTTGCAGCAGCTGGTTGGCTGCTGGGCTGGTTTCCATGGCAACGCGTGTAAAAAAGAGTGTAGGCTTCGTCCCTCAGTCCCGTATTGATGCCGCGTACAAAAGAATAATGTTTTACAGTCACATGGCCTCCACTCTGTCTGTCTGTCGGCCTGCCTGTCTCGCATCAATTCAGACTGTGATTCAGCTCCACTCTCCCTCCGATCCAACGCGGGGAGACATTTAAAATACCAGTTTTATTAATAGGCTCGCAGCATCGCACCGAATCAGCGAGCCAGGAGGAGAAGACTCTTTCAACTGATCTGCTCATCCAAATTCATTTTCTCCACAGGAAGGAAACTGATTACAGGGGACCCAAAAAAAAAGGAGAGAGACAAACAGCCCTCGCCACATTTGCTTGCAGCGCCTCGTATTCATTTTTCAGATCTTCGTTTAATCAAGGAGGTTGCAGCTTTTAGTCCTGGAGACGCGTGGAACACAGACAAACGCGCCCGGGTTAAGTTACTGAGGTTAAGTTACTAAGAGATTATATCATTATTGGAGCCGTGTTCTGGGATTAGGTTCAACACAGGCTGGATTATCAACATTACAACTATTGACTTACATTCGAGCACAAGGCCTGAGTATATTTAGAATGCGCTGGTGCAGATTGATGCATTATTAAATGCACCGTCGTGATGAAGAAAGAGCCAACATGCTGCTGGAATCTGTGCTTTCGTATACCTGTTCAGATGCAAAGTCACGTCACTTTATATTTGTGTCAATGATATTAATCCACCTCCTTTTATCGATTCTTAATGCATGTGTACTTGTCTGTTGCAATTATTCCCTCCATTGATTCCCTTTCTGGAGCCAAAATCCCTGTCTAAAAGTGAAACTCCGTTTTGTTTTTGTTTGTTTTTTTTACCAGAGGAAAGGTAGGAGAGGGCACGACCCAAACCAACAAAACAAGACCAGACATTCAGCTCCGAGAGCCCCTCAAACAAGTGAGCCACAGTACAGTTGAAATGAGCACACTGACAGCGACTTGTTCCACCGAGGATGAATTCATTTCATTATAACGAACAGGGGGGGGGGGGCCCGACGAAGGTCTGTGTGCTGTGGTTATGTGTGACAAACCGCCCGTACAGATGGTTGGTACGAGGGGCCGCTCAGACCCGCAGCCACGCTGGCAGCGTCCTCTGCCCCGGCCCCCCTCACGCTTTGTGGTAAAAATCACTTCAGTTTCATTAGTCAGACCGGCCCGGCCCGGACACATACGCCACGACACACACCGCACGCACAATTGGAATCAAGACCGGCGTTAGGATTAGAGCTGAGTGACGGAGACGAGCGCGGCCCAGAGAAGCAATGTGACGGATGAAACGTCATTATTCCCAGATAAAAGCAGAAGGGAGTTCCAGGAAATCAGATATCTCACTTGCATAAACAGCAACTGCTATACCGTTTTCAGGAAGTTGGTTTAGGGAAACTGTTTACCGTCACAGCACCACCGTCTCAGCTCGCACAGAAGCTTCATAAATGCATTTCCTGCCACGTTGTTTTTTTTTTTTCTCACATGGTTTCTTCACTTTCGTACAATCGGCACGTATAGCTAAAACCACCGGCGCGACGGCGGGAAACGTCATCCAACATTTAAATAGCAAAAGTTTCTTAATGCTTTTCGTTTGTTTTGTTTTGTTTTGTTTTGCTTTTTACTTTGTTTGGTTCACGTGGGGCCATGTTTGCACAACTACCGGGAAATACATCGCCCTCAGGCCACTGCTGCTTCGGACCAGACCAGAGAGGACGGTACAGTACTTACAGTGGGAGAGTGACAAATTACCATCCTGACAAACCGCCCATCTTATGGATATTGTGCGTCAGCTTCAGCGCTCAGAAATATAAACAGCTGCGAACGTACACAATTAGCCCCCACCACGAACACATTATCAGCAGGAAGGGGTGTGATCGGATCCATCTTCCTGTTTCTCACAAACACTGAATACGCTCCTTTTTGTGCCCTTTGAGCTCTGAACATATTGTTAAAAATGTTTTGTTTTTCTCATTTTTACACCAGTCAGCCCCTGGAGAAGAGAAATACACCTCGTCACCCTCAGATTTAATTAGCGACCTTGTCAGGGACACAGACACACACACACACACACACGCAAGCAGCCACAGCCTGGAAAGGTAGAAGTGGAGGTAGAAGACAGTGGAGGCTGCCGGAGGGGACGCAGAGAACGGCGCTGTAAAAATAGAGTAACGTGGAGGGCGGCATGAAGGATGTAGCGTGATGTAGAGCGGAGCGCAGCGAAGAGTAAAGACTGACAGTGTAAGACAAAAGCGCCGCAGTAAATCCAACGCAAGGGCAGTGTGCAATACACGGACAGGAGATGGAGCAGTTCAGCAGTGTTCAAATGTGTAAACGTCATCGAACACACGCTGCTGCTCAACAGCTCAACACTCAGCTGTGACAGACAGTAAGTGTGACCTCTGTGTGTGTGTGTGTGTGTGTATGTGTGTGTGTGTGTGTGTGTGTGAAGCTGAGTCTGTCAGAGCACAGCAGACATGATGGATTCTGGATGTGATGCCCAGGATCTAAAAGGATGAGCTGGGGGGGGGGGGGGGGGGGGGGGGGGGCTGAAGGCTGAGGCTGGCCGTCGGGCAGCTGCTGCCATGTTATCTGAGTATCGGATCTCCTGATTGGTTGTGGAGGAGGACTGCTCTTTCTAGCCCTGAGCAGGATGTGATGGATGGATGGATGGATGGATGGATGGATAGATGAATGGATGGATAGGATGAGGGATGCCGAGCTTTGAGAGATCTGAGGTCTTCAGGACTCCGGTTGGGGATGAGCGGGGGATTATAAATAGAGATCAATTTGTAAATTTTATTCCAAAACAAATTGCAATCTGGGACATTTAGCTGTTAATTCATGACTGCTCCCCAGATATCAACTGCTCCCTCATTTCCCAAGCATCATCAAACTCCCAGTACGGGCCTGCATGCTGCAAACCTAAACACCAGCACCTCCTGGTGGAGAAGATGCATCAGAGCACAAGCGTCCCTTGATTTATTTGCCGCTTTTGTCCCCATTCATTCTGATATTAAGATTCTTGGAAATGTGTTTTTATTCAGATCCGGTTATTTCCAACCATTTTTTTTTCAGTTTCATTTGAAATTGTTTATAAAACTGATCTTTCCTCTTTACGTTTGAATCTCACAGTAACGTCTACCTGCCTGTCTATGGCTATATACAGACAGAGACTGCACTGCTCTGAATAGAAAATAACAAGTACTGACTCAAGGTTTCACTATGTAATACTGCATCAAAGAGGACAATAAATGTTTTGTTTTTGCTACTTTATTCGAGAATATCCTTTTTAAAAAGATGCCCGAATAGTCCTCAATTAAAAACTAATCTTTCTGAATCCTTCATACCAACACCCGGTTTTTTGTCTTATTAAGTTGGTTGGTTAGTTGTTTGGCTGGCTGGTTGTTTGGTTAGTTGGTTAGTTGGTTGGTTGGTTATTACACTGCTAATGCAGAATATGGAAGTGACACATTTACTGCACAGCATGCTTTTGCCACATGTGTGTTTACAGGTCAGGTGGCTATATAATAGCTATTTCTGGCTACACACGTAACATCACCTAATTATGCACAGTCACAGCGCAGTAATACATGAAAACAGGCACTGACTCAAGGTTTCACTCTATGGCACCGCGTCACAGTTATGCTCGTTAATGCTAAACATAGAGTGACAGTGAACAGCTGTGTTTAAACGTAAGTTCAGGCCACCTACAGTAATGATGGCAATTGTATTTTTCTCACTTCTCAACACAGGTCATGAATTGAAACTTTTTGAAAGGCCATACAATTAATATAAAGTTAAGCTGCTCTGGCGGCAGAACATGCCAGAACAATCTGCATTATAAAGTCTGGCCTGGCTTATTACCGCCACCGACCAACAGCGAAGAGACAGGCCGGCACTAAAAGTTCAATTCTGCTGAAAAAGCGTCATGTTTCAGTGTATTTATCAGCTGTGTACAGGAATCATACCCAACTGAGTTTCAGTTCTACACTTCCAACGTTCTTTCAGACACAGTCGCGCGTGGGTGGATAGATCACTGGTGCATTCAGGGGCCTGTCGGAATGCACCTACATGGTTAGACACGTTGGATGTTTTTAACTGTTAAAAACAACACGAAGAGTATAGATATACTAAGGTACAAAGGAGAAACAGAGGGTGTAAGATGAAGTAAAACAAAGGAGTCAAATTCTTTATTACTTTTTAATTCAATACTGGAAGCCGATAATCCCCACGGTCCGTGAACGCCTCGCGATATTACGGTTAAATGCAGCCTCCGTGCTCCCCGTGGTCTGTCAGAGAAATGCGGGGCTCGGAGAGCGGCTCCTGTCTGCCTGCACTGAACTTCGCAGCTCTGTAACAGGTCAGTACCTCAGCTTTCCCTGCTCCCAGACTGCTTTAACTAGCCCCTGCCTGCTGTTGATGGGGCGTCCATCAGCAGCAGGTTTTCAGCTGCTGAAAACACCTTCCACGGTGTAATAATGAGAGCATTAACACAGGCTGAAACAGCTGTACAGTGCGTGTCCTGGCTGTGTTTTCCAACCAAGTTGATCAGCAACTTTGTTTACATTGGTTTTGACTGGTTTGAGATCACTTTGACGGTCAGAGACAAATTTGTTTTAATTATTGTACAATATATAATACAATATGTATTGCACTTGAGCCTTTTGGTGTGCTGTGCGATATCATATGATGCTACTGTAATGTGCAAATTTCCCTCCTAGATAAAGAGGAGAGAAAATGATGTGCAGCAAGTGGCAAAAGTTAATAAATAAAGTAAATATAAATTTCCTCCAAGTACGAACCGCATCTTAGATGTTTTGGTGGCCTTTCGAGGGTGCAAATTGCACAATTTGTGATCTTTATTGCGTCGAGTAAGGCCACATATCAAATGAAATGTTGTGGAGTCGAAGGAAAATGCAAAAAACACTGAACTCACACGTACACAGATGTAATAACTGGCATCTCGTGCCTGCAAATAAGCTTTAAATATAGGCAGCGTTTTGTTGATGCAGCTGTGGATGGGCGAGGCGCGTGAGCAACACTTACACTTGACACCAATCGGGGGACTCGCACTAACCGCCATGCACTTGCACAGCCACGGGAAATTTGCTTTAGTGGATTGGTGCAAAACCCAGCAAACAACGGAGGAGCCTTGCGAGAAAAAAGTCATACGACGCAATTTAAGCCTCAGAGTGGACTCGGGGTGACCCGTGTGCGAACTTGCACCACTCACGGAGGCCTCTTTTTCACTGTAAATACTGTAAGAAAGAAAAAAAAGAAAAACAGGCCTGAGTCAGCGTTAACTAATACGTAAACCGCCCGGATGATGTAAGGGTCACGTCCTTTGTGTTGTCCCCGTGTCGTCTGAAACCGGCGAGCACTTCACCGACACAAAGGCTTCTGTCACGCACACATAGACCGCCTGTCAATAACAACAAAGATCTGCCCCCCGACCCTCCTCTCGGGGCTACTTCAAACACACACACACGCACACACACACACTTTGATGCAGTGAGTACAGAGGAGGCCAGTTGGGAGGGCTCTTTCCTCGACGCTCCCTTGAAAGGTTTGTCAAAGGTCTCTGGTGTTGGCACACCGGTGCTTGACCTTCCCTCTGACTCTATTTGTGTGTGTGTGTGTTGGAGGATGGCATTTGAGTGCCCTCAGGTGGTCCCAGTGAAAGTAAGCCCACTCCGTCTGGCTGGGAAGTCTGTTCGCGGCCTTGATGTTGAATAACCGTGGGCGCGCGCCACATTCAAAGCCTCTGTTTACGGTTTGTCCCCGTTTGTGCAGAAAGCACCTTGTTGTTCCATCAGAGGCTGATTTGTTGCCGTCGCGGTGGGGAAAACAGAGATTTCGTGTTATGAAGATCAGATCAGCGGCTTGTTTTAACAATGAGCCGTGTGTTGGTCCCAAATCCTCTTACTCGGAGTGGGGTTTACTCCATGAGGAAGAGATGCCGTAATCGCACTTCACATCACCTCGGCCCCAAAGCGTGCATGCACTGCACGTCTTTTAGTTGTACCTCGTGCATCGGCCCGACGCATTGGGGCTTTCATCTCTCTGCAAAACAACCCATGCGGACGTTCAAAAGGGGTTCCCCTCTTGTATCATGTCGCTCTGCAGAGCTGACCGGGGCTGCGCTTCCCGCACTCGCTCGCTGCCGCGACCAAAATAAAAGCCGATTGAGTTACAGGTGGTTTCCTGACCGCTCGAACATTCTGAGGAAAGAGTACGGCCGGCCTGCAGAGCTTACACAGCTACAAAACACACAGATTCAATAGGAGATAGGATGTGTAATCCATCCCGAGGAGAGAGCAGCACATGCAGAGTACCCAGAGCCTCAAACACCTATGTACGAGACGTGGAACGGGTGCGTACAGTGGTTCATTTTCAGTTTTTTTTTCAGGGTTTTTTTACTGCAATAAAATCCTGTTTTCATGCTAGATCTGGACGCGTTTAATGCGTGCTGTCTTATATCTGTAAAAGGTTGAGCTCCTTTTAGCCTCATTACTAACTACCGGGCGGTTTTAATCTACAGCAAAGCATCCCGGTCCATATGACGACCATATGTCTGCAGACGTGGAGTCGCTGCCCGTGGAGCCATGCATTAAGCTGGGGGAGAGGTACTGAAGTACCTTTAACTTGCCCCGAAGCAGGGCGCCTGAGTAAATGGACTTTGAGCTGCAACTCTTTATTTTACCACTCGGCCTCGTTTGGTATATTCAACCAGCCTCGGGCCACAGAGACCCGTCTCACCGGTCCGTGTGTGCATAAGCATCTGAAAAGGTGGCAAAGATGCTGGATGACCAGAGAAAAACTACTTAATTTCATCATTTTGATCAATTCCATCGCAAAAAAGAAAAACTCAAGGCTTTTGAACGTGTACCAAATGAGATCGCCCAGTCAGTGGAGCTTGTACCGAAATGTGACAGCGGCGGCCGTGTTTTGAGAGCGACGCCGTCTCTCTTTCTTTCTTTCTTTCTTTTTCGACTGATGTTTTGCAGCAGCCCCACCTGTCAGACTTCAAAAATGAAAAATAACACCGCCCAGGGGACAGGAAATGTGGTTACGTCGACGTCACACCGGCACAGGAAGTCGCACTCCCCTGGCAGTGAGCTTCAGCGTTACACGCCAGAGCGGCGTGCGGCGGCCTGTAGCCGTAGCCGTGCACGACTTCATACCCTGGAGGAGGAGGAAGCAGAGAGGGCGGGGTTCACGTGGCTCTGGGATGTAATGAATTAAGGGAGGGGGGGGGGACAAGAAGAAAAAGGGGCGAATCATCTTGGGGGAACAGGCAGAGGGGGACTAGTGAATCACAGGGTGTATTAAAAACAGTTTGTGGACACGTGAACGGAGGTGAGGGTCAGAGGGTCAGGAGGTAGTGGGACGGGGCGGTGTTCGTGCCTCCGCCCTCGTCTGGCCGAGATGACCAAGACGAGCGAGCGCTGCGGACTCATGCCGATCTGCGTTTAGTATTTCAGCTCTATTAATAGTCTCCTCCCGGCCTCCTCTCTACCACCGGGAATCACACACACACACACACACACACACACAGGCCTCGAATATCACATCGACCATAGCTGACCTGAAGTCTGGGACTGTGCCGTCAGATCTGCAGCAGGGGAGGCAAGTGTGAGACGCGTTTACGTCTCGCACAAGGGAGAGGGCCTTTTGTTTTTGTTTGGTTTTTTCGTTTGTTTGTTTTTTTCTCTGAGATTACTTTGTTTTTTTCAAAGGCTTTCAGTCGGTGACAGCTGGTGTTTACGAAGTCTTGAAGGTATGGCTTCTTTTGGCTTTTGCCAGGCTTGTTAAACTCACTTTGTTTATTTTTTTTCTTTCATTTTTTTGGGGGCGCGACCAAGTACAGTGCGAGACTCCGAGTTGGCCTGTCCTGACAGAACGCGTTAGGTTTGTTTTGTGCAGGGGTGTCGTTTGGAGGAGCTGTGATGGACTTGATTTTTTCGAGCAGTTTTGAGTTTTTTTTCTCCTTTCTTTTCTTTTAGGGGGGGTGCACTCGCTCATTGCTCCTGTGGTTTACATTGTTGCGGGTGATGAAATCTCTCTCTCGTACTTGTCGCCCGTCTCTCTCAGGTTGTGTGAAACGTCAAGGGCGGAAAACGGCAAGCCGCCTCCTCTCCTCCCCTTCCTCTTCTACCTCCTCCTCCTCTTCCTCCTCCTCCCCTCCTCTCAGCCTCTCTTTCCACTGGAGGAACAAGGGCCATTTAGCTGCGGTGGAGGAAAGGTGCTCCACGACTCCTCTCTTCACAAAGGACCATTGACACAGAGGGTTTCCCGGAGGTTGTCGGGATATCTGCGGCCATGTCGCCTTTCCTCAGGATTGGGTTCTCCAACTTTGAGATGGATCCCGGCCTGGCCTACCATGAGGAGGTGCTCAACCCGTACTGCGCTGTGTACATGAAGGAGGCCATCGACACAGGTCAGTGACCACTCTGCAAACACACACCGACGGAAAAAGTCTCTCACATCCGAGAGACTGAAACTAGAGGGCGGTCGGCAACAATGGGGTCGCTGGAAATTGCAGTCTGTCCATTGAGTCATTGGCTGTTGTGGTGATGTCACCAGTAAGAGCAGCGTTGCAGTGTTTACTGCCCGTTGCTTGGAAACAAGTCAT
Source organism: Karalla daura (assembly GCA_029224185.1). NCBI lineage: Eukaryota > Metazoa > Chordata > Actinopteri > Chaetodontiformes > Leiognathidae > Karalla > Karalla daura. Next base: position 15,105,210 of record CM055209.1, on the reverse strand, counting down.
CGTCTCGGAGGCATCGTCCGATGCGATCCCAGAAAGTATATGTGGATCAAATTCAGTTCTCCCTCGTTGTTCACCCGGCTCCATCCATGTTTGGTAGCCAATGCCAAACAGGTGTTTGGGCAACGATCAGACGGGTCTCATGTGTGTTACAGCACCAAATTCGGGGTCAGTTTGTCCTTTTTTCAACTGTCTGTGGGTTAGTGGGAAAGTTGTCGGCGTTGTCACTGTGGATTGAAACACTTCGTGGTTGATGTAATCGTCTCGTTAGCGAGGTTTTTCGGTTTGAACTTGAGCGAGATAGGCCGGCCCGTTCATTGTGGCGTCCCGGCTTTTTGCGCTCCCTTTCTCGGTTTTGCCACGTTAATAAAACGCCTTTTCGTCGTTAATCCCCCTCCGTGGAAAGCCCTCGTGTGTCGTTCCTGTGAGCACCATATGTCCACTGGCTCGTCCTCCTCAGCCGTGATAATTCCTCCGCAAACCCAGACACTGATGCATTTTTTTGGGTGGGGGGGGTCTGTTATTAACAGTGGCTGTTGGGAATAAATACAGAAATGTGTAAAACTATTTATTTTTATACGCTGTCCTCAATAGCAGCTTACAAATAAGTGTCATTTTCATTCAATGAAAAAACCCTCCGAGCACTGACCGTAATATGGCAGTGATAGCTGCAGCTTACTGTGCGGGAGGACCAAGATGACTCTTTAATGTGTGGATGAGGGTGTGCATGTGTGACAGTGTGATGAGACATTTTTAAAGCAACTGTTTTTCTGTGTCCTCAATTGTGGCCGCTACTTCCCGCTATGATATGAGACTCGGAGCCGATATCTTTGCTTCTGCATCTGGGTACGTTTTAACCACGGGTGGACATGAGTTCAGGACGGGGCTAAAAACGGAGCGTCGCCGAGAGGAAAGAGGAGGGCCCTGATGTCTCTTTTCCTTTGCAAAACCACAAGCAGACAATGGAGAGACAGACAGAGGGGGAGAGAGAGAGAGAGAGGCCCTTTTTGTACATATGAGTCGTTTACGCTGCACTGACTCACTGCCGGCGCTATGACATTTAGTTTCATTTCACCTTAACTCGCATGGAGATTATGTTCACGACTGGATGACTTAGACTCCAGGCCTGACAGCCCAGCGCAGGGACAGTGGAATCTGGGTGGGCATCCTGGTGACCCGATGTGGACAGGTGCTGGACGTGCCCTTGACAAGGGTGCAGGCGAATGTGCCTCTGGGAGCTTCCTCCTCTGATGCCCTTCTATAGGTCCAGTCTGAGTGCATGTATGTGTGTGTGTGTGTGTGTGTGTACTTAAACACTAACGGCAGATAGCAGATGCATCCTGAATAAAACATCAGTGTTTTCGGTGACATGTGACCCTGAAATTGAAAATTTGTCCCTCCCCCCCACAAAAAAAATTGGAAGTAGTGAGAGGTCTTTGAAAGCGCCATCACAGACAAGACAATAGGCTGACGACCGCAGTAGTATGAGAGATTAGCAGTGGAGCAGAACACACACACACACACAACCTCAGGGTCCCCACAGTCTCATCCCAGGCAGAGTCACTCTGGCTCACTAAGGCACGTTCTGCCTTCAAATAAAAGTAATAGAACGCTTCAGTTGTCAGATACAAAGTCATCTGCTGTAAGGACCTTCTTTTTGCTTCGCTGAGCACCAGTGACAGCGCAACGTTGTTGTTGTTAAAATCAACCATACAATGCCTTATTCACGCCACTCACCTATGTATTCAAGCCCAAGTTCCAATCAGTAGATCCTCATAGGGTAAAATCGAATCGTCCCCTCCTGTGTCTGACAGCCCGTCATTGTTGTAAAACGTTGGAGCATTCTTTCCACCTCTACAGTCCCAGTAATGAGGCTTTGGAGCTCAAAGTGAGTGGATTACGTATTTGGTTTTTGGGCAGATTTAGCAATTAAAACAGAAAAGGGCCTTCAACTGCCGAGCCCCTGTGGGTATAGTTGACATATCAGGCATATTGTTTTTGTTTATCGTACAGTGTTTTCTGTGATTTCGTACTTCATACTGTGATTTCGACGAGCTCAAACCCCACTGACGCGACCTTTTTATTTTCGTTTCAATTCACAATCTAACCCCTAAAACGGCCTGCCATCGAAAGAAGGCAAAAGAAAAGAAAGAAATGCATGCAGAGCATATAAAAAGGAAGACGGAAAGCTCCTTCCAAGTAGCAGACACCTACAACCGAAGTGCCACCTTGGCGTCTTTTTTTTTCACAGAATAACACAGGAACTGACTGTGTGCGGCTTAACACCATGACAGCATGACACATTTCGCGCTGCACTCGGCGCTGCAAGGAAGCTCAGTCTGGTGGAGCCCGCGGGCCCGGTTGGAGAGACATTACACGTGTATATACATTTTCCCTTTTAATCGCCACAGACGGCAGCTGCCAGCACCCGGCGGACTGAGAGCCCGTGAGCCGATGATGGAGAGGGTTGCAGATCGGAAAAAAAAAAAAGCTTAGGTGGCTTTGTTGTCGAAAGCGGCACCCGCGGCATGTGGCCGTTACGTAAGTGGATATCGAGGGGACGTTAATGCGGGGGGGGGGGGGGCGGGGGGGGAGCAGCAGATGTCAATTACGAAGGCCAAGTTTGGTGTTTCATGTTCGTATTCCGCGCGGTGTGATGCGGCTGGAGATCGGCCGAGGCCGATGGGAGACAATCGATGCTGAGGCGCGCTCCGTCGAACGCCATCCAACGGAGCAGAGCACTGCGGACGTCTGACGGGAGATCTGTTGACAGCTGCGGCAAAAAAAAAAGGAAAAAAAGAACGACAGCTCCGGACGTTAAAAGGAGCCGCTAATCCCCCCCGCCCCCGAGAGCGACGCTATACGTTTATCCTATTGGCCCGGATTAATCCCTGGTGTCGACTGGTGCAGGGAACGCTCCCCCCTCGCCAGGGTCGTTAATCAGAACCTACGCGCTACGACCTCCAAGATACGGCCCGTGATGGCCTGCGATTCCCCTAACGTCGACAGATCCCCCCTCCCAAGCCACGGGGCGTCAAACACCTCGTGAAACCTCGTATCCCCTCCATATTTGATGCTTCTTTTAAGGCGCCGCGAGCCGTTATTCAAACCTCCGACATTTCCAGCCGACCCCGGGGATGCTCGAGATGAAAGGCATCACTCTCCGCGTGACTCTGCCCTCTGTGGCCGCGCGCTTTTCACCTCCTCCGTTCTCCCTCCACGGGTGAATGTGCAACGTTCAACCACGTTCTCCCTTTTTTTTTGTTTTGGAACGCGGTCAAACGTTCGGTCACGAGATTCACCGCCGCTCGCCGCTCTCTGCGTGACCCGGTGACTCAGAGGAATAAAAGAGCAGACGCGGTCAGAATCGGGCTTCTGACAGCGTTTGCTGACAACGGGGGAAAAGGCGAGACAAAGACCTCACTTCTGTCTTTAAATACCCGCCGAGAAATGGATGCGTCACCCTGCCGGTAACGAGAGGAGATTTTCTTTGCTGACGATGCACACTTTTGCAGTCTTTTGCGCCCCGCGTTATCGCGCCACTCTCTTTTTCTTATTATTGTTTGTTTTCCAGAGAAGGGCCAAGTGTACAAGCAGAAGAAGCCCACCATGTACCCGCCGTGGAGCACCACCTTCGACGCCCACGTCCACCGCGGCCGCATCATGCACGTGATGGTGAAGGACCGCACGGCCGAGCTCAAGTCGGAGGTGACGGTGCCGCTCGACTCGCTGGCCACGCGCTGCAGGAAGGAGAACGGCAAGCTGGAGATCTGGGTCAGTGAAAGCACGGATCCAGATGGAGCCGCCGGCTCCTGGGTCGAGAGTTCAGCCTTCTGGAGCGCTAATCCACCTTTTAGCCACCCGGAATAGATATAGACACATGAAAGTGTTTACAGGGTGAAACGCCATCGAAAAAAAGTCTGGTGATCGCGAGACGAGGAATGGGCGCATCATACCAGGGAAAACTGCTGGAAGGCTGATTTTAGCTGTTTAGTTAGTAATGGAAGCTGTCAAGTGGCCAATTTATTTTCAGAGAAGCACAGATTTGAAACAGATGCATGAAAGAATTTCTTTCTCAGCTCGGAGTGACACCGGAGGCTTCGCGCCAACTGTCCCTCAACTGGCAGGAAGCAAACAGCCAGGGAGTAAATCGGGATTCAAGTCAAGCCTGCGCGCGTGTGTTTTCGCCGCGCGAGACCACACAGAATTGCCCACGTCCGTCCCTCATGAATCGTGTTGTTCTCGTCTCTATTTGTCTTTGTTTTTGTCTCAGCTGGAGCTGAAGCCCCAGGGCCGCTTGCTGATGGAGGCCAGGTATTATCTGGAGAAAAGTGGTGAGTGGCTCCAACCTATGCACCGCCTGCTGCTCCTCCATTAGTTGAAACATCTGAAATACGCACCCATGAATCATTCATAATGTTTTAATGTCTAACCGTGCGGGAAATGTGTCTGGTCCATCCCTAATGCCGAGCAAGCTTTGCTCTGGTTTAGAGAAACACCTTATTTACAAGGCTTCAGTCTTGTGATTCTGGAGGTTTTGGAACCACTTTTGAGTCTCCGTCCACCTCTGTTTAACTGTCGGAAGACAGCGTGGGTGTGCTTTGTTCTGAATGTCTTCCCCTGGTGAGATCCAGTAACCGCATGCCGAGGTCTGTCAAGTCATGGGCCAGTATAAGGAAGAAGCCATCTCACATTACTATATATAGACCGAGCAAATAGGAAATCAATGCTCAGGACAACAGGTGGCATAGTGACTGGTACTCTGACTATTTAGTCTGTGGAACTCCCCCATGAAATACAAATAAACACACACACACACACACACAGATTGCTGTCATGTAATTGGCTGGTTATCAGATCTCAGGTTTTTATCCATGCAGCCTCTGTAATAAGGCAGCAGTACTGAGATACTGAATCTATTATTATCCACCATCTTTCTTCTTTATAATTCCTCTTCCAACTAATTTTTGATTCGCTACTCCCCCTGCAGTTTTACAAGCACCCAGACAAATGATATACCAAAACGTGTGGCTCCATCGGGATCAGTGTGCTATTATTTTTCTCCAAAAAATCCTAGACTTTGTGGTCTCCTCGTGTTGTTTTCAAGATGTTAGGTTGCAAAGTATTTCATCGATCCCTTCTCAAAGACTCTCAAAGACTGGTGCGACAGAGTTTAGAGTCGGTTGAAAATTAGATGAAATATTTCTCTTTCCACACCGCTCCAAACTACAGCTTACACGTGATATTTTCCACTTTTGTAGAGAGGTTTGGGCTCTCTCATACAGTGTGCTCCAAAACATGAGCTTGTCAAAAGACGAGCCTTCAACTGAAACCTGGGTGTGTCAAAGCAAACTTGAACTTGTTGGTTGTAACTCAAAATACCATAATACGCAGCAGCTTGGTTTCCCACACCAGTGGCGCTGTCAACATTTCTGTGTGGGCTTTGTCTAGTGTTATCTATGAAGCAGCAATGCACGCTGAAGAGGCGTCCTTGACCTGGTGAAGTGAAGGCCCCCTGGGGTGTGTTTCAGACGCTGTGGGTCAGCCCGAGGGCGAGCCGGAGCAGGAGAGGGAGCGGGAGGGTCTGTTCGCCCTGCACCACCGACGAGGGGCCATCAAACAGGCCAAAATCCATCACGTCAAGTGTCACGAGTTCAGCGCCACCTTTTTCCCCCAGCCAACCTTCTGCTCCGTCTGCAAAGAGTTCGTCTGGTACGTGCCGACCCCGCGGCCGCTAAGGTCGCCCTGTGAATCTCGCCCTCTTCGTCGTCATATGAGTCATATCCCCCTCTCTTACTCCACACAGGGGTCTGAACAAGCAGGGGTACCAGTGCAGACGTGAGTGTCGTTTTTTTTTTTTTTCCGCCCAGCTTCGAGATGACTAAATATTCACACGCGGACCACACAAGCCTCAACTTTGATACCTCTGTGTTTTTTTTTGTAGAGTGCAACGCAGCTATCCACAAAAAATGCATCGACAAAGTCATCGCCAAGTGCACGGGCTCGGCCGTCAACAGCAAAGAGACAATGGTGAGTGACAGCGAATGCGTCCGCCCCACAAGTTAAATCTGGAGACTGCTGGTCAAGCCAAGTGTGAGAGGTTTGCATCATAATGCTTACTCATGAAGCACTCAGATGCCCCCATCTCCGCTTGTTGCTTCTTTTTCGCCGTTTCACTTCCTCCTCCGCCTCAGTTCACGCACATGAAAGCAAAAGAGAATACAAAAGTTAATGTTGAAATGAACTGGCTGCACGGGGCAAAGCTGCCACCCGCTGTCTGAACACGAGAAGTGTCTCCACCGGATCTGTATTCGGCCACGATCTGCCTTAAGGGCCCGCGTGATGAGTTGCGTGCGTGGGCATGTGTGTGTGTTTCAGATCCACAAGGAGCGTTTCAAGATCGACATGCCCCACAGGTTCAAAGTGTACAACTACAAAAGCCCCACCTTCTGCGAACACTGCGGCACGCTGCTGTGGGGGCTCGCCAAGCAGGGGCTCAAATGTGAGGGTGAGAGGCGGGCGTTTTATGACTTGTGTGTGTGTGTGTGTGTGTTCCTCTGTGTGTGTTGAGAAACCGAACCAGAGCTTATCCAGGTTCAGGTTACACCCAGATTATTGTCTCTCGTACTCTATATCATTATTATTATTATTATATTATACACTGATAATGGGCCTCATACTCTATAACCAGCTCTGAAATCAGCTCAGCATGCCACATTTTTTCCCTATGATAAGGAAGAGCTAAAATAAATAAAGAACTGGGGTGTGGGGGAAAAAAAGGGGAAACACCGCAGAGGGTAACGTGTGAGTCAGGGCCGAGGATAGACTGAGGTCAGTAGATTTCATGAGTGCGAGGAACTTTTTCTCAGCTCTTGAATACTAAAAAAAAAAAAAAAAAAGGTCAGAACAATCATTTAGTCAGCGGCGTGACACACGATACCCGTCCAACAGCTGGCACAACCGCAGATAATTTAACATTTCCCGTCAGGGGAGAAAAACAAGTGCCGAAAAACAGTGCAGCTGCCGCAGCAGCTGGAAGATCCAGTGCTCCATGTCAAATCAATCAGGAGTCCAACGCCGGCCAAAAACGCTGCTCCGGCCTCACAGTTCCAGGCTGAGTCTGCTCTGCGCGTCTCTATTTTCTGTGGTAACGCTGTGTTTTCTGTGCAGAATGTGGCATGAACGTCCATCACAAATGCCAGAAGAAGGTGGCCAACCTGTGCGGGGTCAACCAGAAACTGATGGCCGAGGCTCTGGCCGTCATCGAGAGCAAACAGCAGGTCGGAGCAGCAATCTGAAAGTTGAGAATTTGACACTTTTGAGGAAATGCAACTGAGAAAACTGCTTTCAGATAACGTCTATGTAGTTCCCCCACCTCAGTGTACCCGCCCTGAGAGCAGTCATTAACACGGCACATGCACACAACACTTCAGCGTGATAAGAGATGCTCTGTTGCCCTCAACCAGGGCTTGGGACTACATTAAATATATGTGACCAGGGTTCCCACCAGGAAAACCTGGAAAAGCTGGAAAATGACCAATTTTCCAGTCATGGAAAACATATGTAAAATGAAAAAAAAAGGTCAAATGTCCTGGAAATTCTTCAGTGAGCCTGGAAAATTATTGATGAACAAGACAAAACCATTTGTTGAATCACTGATTTTTAAATCCATTTAGCTATAGGTATTTACACATGGGACATAGCTAAGAGTGTACCCTCACAACTTGTTCCCTCTTCTCAGCACTCTGGTTTCCTCACACAGTCCAAAAACATGCATTTGTAGGTCAATTGGAGACTCTAAATTGCCCCTAGGTGTGAGTGTGAGAGTGTGTGTGTGTGTGTGTGTCCTGTGATTGATTGGCTGTCTTTCCCTGCCTTCACTCTACTGTATCTGTGCTAGAATAGGCTCCAGCAGACCCACAGGCATCCTTTAGGTACTGAGCGGGCGGGATGATGATGGATGGATGTACACTGCATGTTGTGAAATAGACTAAAAATACCACCCCATCAGCCCTATTGCCAAGTGTTGGATTTCACCCGATCTCATCTGATCTAGTCCTTCCTCCTGCATTTCAGGCCCGAGGCAGCAGGGACTCTGACATTATCAGCCGAGAAGGTCCAGTAGGTGTTTGCCAGCCCGGAATGATCCGAGCTCCGTCGGGGGTAGCGTCGGGTGCCCCGGCCGCGTCGACGCCTGAAAACAGAGGTATAGCTACAAACCCCCTGGCGCCCCCCTCCCCTCCGCCTGCCACTCCCGGCTAGCATCACTAGCATTGCTGCCTGTCGCAGACTTCCAGGGCGTGTCGTGGGAAGGACCGGCGGAGAGGCCCATCGCCGAGGCCGTGACCGAGGAGGAGCCTCTGTACGCCGTGCCCAGGAAGGACGTGCCCAAGTTTGCCGTCGACGACTTCGTCCTGCACAAGATGCTCGGCAAAGGCAGCTTCGGGAAGGTAGCGCGTCCCATCCGATTCAGAGAACATACAGCACAGATTGGGACCGGTTTGGAATCTTGGAATAACTGTCGATTGTAGGATAAACTGTGCGTAAAAAAAGTCCAGATATGTTACTCCAACAATATCGCTGAGATGACGAGGTTTCAGCATTCATGGTAGGATCTCTAAAGAAGTAACAGCAGGTATAATAACACTGCAAGGGAACTCCTTCCGATACAGAAAGCACTCATTAAAATGTTCTATGACAGTCTGATGAAAAGCGGTGGGCTGGTAGAGTAACTTAAACTCCATTAAAATCGGCTGAGGCTTTTCTAAAATGTGTGTGACAAATAATCTTGTACAATTCTGGTCACAACAATTAAGTAAATCTTAACAGTCAATTGTGCGGGTGCAAAACTGCAAGTTCGAAGTGCATCGACACTCTGAGCAGCAGGGTCACAACAGAAACCACCGACTACTCTCATACGGGTCAAAGGTGTCTGCACGAAACAGGGAAGTAGGAAACGTGAAGTGTGAGATATGAAGTCGTGCTTTTTTGTCGCGCTTAACAGGTGTTTTTAGCCGAGCTGAGAAGAAACGGGCAGTTCTACGCGGTGAAGGCGCTGAAGAAGGACGTGGTGCTCATGGACGACGACGTGGAGTGCACCATGGTGGAGAGGAGGGTGCTGTCGTTAGCCTGGGAGAACCCTTTCCTCACACACCTTTACTGCACCTTCCAGACCAAGGTACTTGCAGCGGCAAGCGGTGGTCGAGTGCAAGGCGTCCGCCTCCAGCCCTGACCTCTCCTCTCCGTGCATGTCTGTGCTCAGGAGAACCTGTTCTTCGTGATGGAGTATCTGAACGGGGGGGACCTCATGTTCCACATCCAGAACTGCCACAAGTTTGACCTGCACAGAGCGACGTACGGATGCCATCAAACACATCAAACACATATTCTTGAGATCAGGGACAAAATGGGTTTTAATAAAAAAAATAATAATCTCCTTATTTCCAAAACGTGTTCATATATTATGGTTGCGCCTGCTTATGCTGTTTAAAAACAATCTCCTGGGTCGATATATAAATTATATATGTAATATATAACTCCATAAGGCAAAACTCCTTTTGGAGTTGACGACTTGTGAAGTTGACAAAATAACCAATTCTTCATCATAACTCATGTTTTTTGGGGAGCAGCCATCTTGTTTATCACCAGCTGCTTGTGGCCACAACAATAAAGTTAATTTTTTTTTTAATTACAAAAAAAGTCAAATTAACCTTTAATTTTAGAAATTATGGTGTAAATACACTATGGTTGTGACGCTGAATGTTTTCTAAAAGATCTATTGAAGGAAAAAAATATAAAATGTTAACTTGCCAGAGCTGTGGCCTCATGATGATGTATCAAACAGGAAATGGGAAAGGGGTCCTAAAAGTGTGAGTTGGCCACAATAATGCCTTTTTTTTTTTTTGCATTTTTAGAAAAATCTTACGATGTTGACATAAGCTCTGGACATAATTTAAATCACTTAAAAAGTACATAAAAATGTTCTTAAATTGTAAATTGTAAACTACAGTTTGAATAATATTTACAATACATTTTGATAATTGCTATGTTATTAGTTTGTTTTATTTTACTTTAAGCAAGTATTCAATTCCAGGTTGTTTTCTTTAAACTTGAATTCATATTGCATAGTACAATTCTGTACTTGTTCTTTTATTGAACATAATCATGTGACATATTTTATATACATTTTTAACCACTAAAATGAGTTTTATCCCTCGGACAAGTTTTGTCCCTTATCTGCAGAATCACTGGAACATAATGCATAATGACTTGCCTGATGGTCCTTTCATGCTTTGAAACTTTGATTTATTTGTCTTTATGCAGCTTCTATGCAGCTGAGATCATCTGTGGGCTCCAGTTCCTGCACTCTAGAGGAATTATTTATAGGTAGGGGCTACGTTTATACTTATGTGTGTGAACCTCCAGAAACCAGTCATGAAAAATACACAAAGAGTTGCTCCTACTATTTGTTCATCTCCCGATGTTCCTTCGCAGGGACCTGAAGCTGGATAACGTGCTGCTGGACTCCGAGGGCCACATCAAGATAGCGGACTTCGGCATGTGTAAGGAGAACATGAGGGAGGACGTGCGGACGACCACCTTCTGCGGAACGCCCGACTACATCGCTCCCGAGGTGAGATATTACGTGATGCTGCAAACACGGCTTTACATGTGAACATGAATGGAGTATTGCTCTGCGTGTGTGTGGGTGGCAGATCCTGCTGGGTCAGAAGTACAACAGCTCGGTGGACTGGTGGTCGTTCGGGGTGCTGCTCTACGAGATGCTCATCGGCCAGTCTCCGTTCCACGGCCACGATGAGGAGGAGCTGTTCCAGTCCATCCGCACAGACAACCCCTGCTACCCCCGCTGGCTCACCAGGGACACCAAGGACATCCTGGTCAAGGTCAGGCAGCCGCGTGCGGACACGACCGCACTAAACGGGACCGAGACGATCGAACCCGAAATGATTGCGGTGACGGCTTAGTGACCTCATGTGTGTCTGGGCTGCAGCTGTTTGTGCGGGAGCCGGAGGAGCGGCTAGGAGTGAAGGGGAACATCAGACAGCACGGGTTCTTCAGCAACACAGACTGGAAAGCCCTGGAGGGGCGGCAGGTGACGCCGCCCTTCAGACCAACTTTGGTGAGTGCATCCACAGCTGCTTTGCTTCTTTTAGATTTGACCCATATATCAAATTGTGTGGACATGGTAAAGGAGTTGAGCTCCTTTCCTTGTTATTCATGTTACCAGTATTAAGTTTGGCACCAATGTCGGCTGGTACTGAATAAGCTGGTCCACTGATTTTTCTTTAGCTAATTTGCCAGAAAATGTATCACTTCTCTGATTTTCTCATAGTAAGCTGAACCCAAATATGGGTTGTGGGGTATTAATCAAACCAAACATGATAGTTCACCATAGTTCCGGACTATTATATAGATTTTTTTTTTATTTTGCAGATTTTCTGTCTGATAAACTGTAGTCAGTTTCATTACCTAATCTAATTGTCAAAAGGTTCCGCGACATGGCACCTACATGGCGTCTTAACACACAAACACACACATTTTGAGAATTATATGTCAATTTATGCATTTAATTCAACGTGCACACACTAGGTCAAAAATTGCCAAACCATTTTAGGTTATTATAAATCTAATAAGTCATGATTCCTCACCTATTATTGTGTTTTAGCATTTTATTACTTTTATTACTTACTGCAATTCCCTTTGGTATTTATGTACTGTAGGCCTCAGTGTTGAGAGGTTCTTAGAAAACGCTTTATTAAACCTGTTATTTACAAGCTATTACAAATACACATTTAAAACAAAGCATACTAGTTATCATGGAGCACTGCTTTCAGTGTTGTATGAATATTTATTATCGTCAAATTATTATCCATACAATGCTTTTCTCTACAAGAAACAAGTAAGGCCAGACACAAGCTTGAATTGATGAAAAGATTAAAAAGATTAAAAATACAACACAAGGTAATCAAATGTGTATTGGTAAAAATGGATAAAAATGTAAAATGGTTCCATTGTTTTTGATGGTGCCTAGCCTTGACAGTAGTCTCAACCTAAGCATCCAATAGCTATTTCACAGTCACACTGTGGCACTGTTTGTGTGAATTGTAGGTGTAATTGTACTTCCTGACACGTTTTCCCTCCCACCCACACAGTCATCGCCCAGTGACTGCAGTAACTTTGACAAAGAGTTCATCAACGAGAAGCCACGGCTGTCGTGTGCCGACCGTACGCTCATCAACAGCGTGGACCAGACCATGTTCAAGAACTTCTCCTTTGTGAATCCAGGGATGGCTCGCATCAATGCACGCTGAGGAGCTGACCACCACCCTCCCACCCCCCCCTCCATACATACACACACACACCTGCAAACAAGCTGCTCAAACTGCAGAGACCTCACAGCGTGAATGTCACAAAACACAACAAAGTCCATAAGCATGGTGACGACTACTAACAGTCCTGGGTGGAAGGCACACCATTCCTGTCATCCTCTCTCCACTCTAGCAACAGTGACCCTGTGAAAAGTGAAACTCGGGAATAGAAAAAAAAAAAACAGGCTCTGAGTCAAAGGCAGGCCAAGCCTGTACAGAAATGGAACATGTACCCATTAGTGACCCAAGCCCATTAAGAGGCCACACATATATGTGAAATATGTACTGTGGTGGTATAAATCTTTCCTATTGGGTCGGCCTCAGTCGATTGATTGATCCTTAACTCAGCATTGTGCTTGTTAGGGTGTTTTTAATGATATAAAATGTATAATAATCAACTTATGGTGCCTCATAATGCTTTTTTTTTTCAGACAAAAAAGCAAACTGAGAAATACGTCAAACTAAATTTATTGTCCTTTTGTGGTTTTATTGTCTGTCCTGTTATATCTTAGTGAGTCCTTTACCTCAGCGTTGGCTACAGATGATGAACTATCATTTCAACAGCCCGAGCTAGTGTAAATATCTGTAACTCAGTTGTGTTGATGAACAGTAGATATGTCAACATGTAGAGTCCAGGGACTTTGTTTACGTGCGTTTTTTTATCGTACCTCAGGAGACTTATCGATGCTGTAATTTGGATCTTTGTTCTCAGAATACTGTAGTTTTTTGTTGTCGTTGCCGTTGTCATTGTGAACTATGTACAATAAATGTGTTTGTTTTTTAGACCACTTTCTATTTGGTTCCTGACCAAAACTAAGTGAGCAATAAACCAAAGAATGATGGTGAAGATGAAAAGACGAGTCATCTCTGCTTAACATTGCCTTGCAGTATTCAATCTGGACAAAATCTCGTTTATATAACTATGCTAATGACTTTGATGTTGATTATTTTATTAGTAATCATATTATATTATAAAATAATATTATTATTTTTAAAGGTTTTACATGTAAAATAGCTGTTATGTAAGCTGTTACATTTTTGACAATTTGACAGATACATGCCAAAGAAAGCAGCTTTTACACACAGCAAGCAGCTAATGCTAACCATTAGCTAACCAACCCAAACAGCAAATTTACCTGATAACATGTTTTAGGGATGTCCTGCTTCCTTAAAGGGACATTGTATTGGAATTACCCCATCGAACAGTGAAATCGTGTATTGCATTCAAACAAACACTCTAGCGCCTCCCTGTTTCAAACAGAGCTTTCTCTCATCTTTCCCTTCGACGTCTCTGCACTGACTCGTTGCTGCTATTTGTCTCTTGCCAGCGGTGTCTTCTATTTCTCAAGCAGAAATACAGATACTAAGGTTTAGACATACTTCTGTTGAACGATGTACTGGTTTCTAAACTCAAGTACAAGTAAAAGTAATAAAAGGAAAACAATGCCATTAAGGACCAAAGCGTAGCCCATAGTACACTATGTATATAAATATACATATATATATATATATATATATATATATATATATGTGCTACGTGCTACCTCAGAAGCACGTTATCAATAGGCTTTATTGATAAATGCTTGATCGAAAAACATTTTAGCAACGAGTACACAAACATCTACTTTATTTCTTCCTCTACTCCTTAGATTTATAAATGGAGGGAGGAAAAGTACAGATAATTGCCTGAAAATGTAGGGAGTAGAGGCAAAAAACAGGTTGAAAAAGATTGACTCAAGTAGTATAGATAACCAAAATGTCTACTTGAGAAAGGTAAAGTATTTGTACTACGACGCCTCTGGTGTCTCTGTGTGTGTGTGTGCATGCGTGTAGCAGTCTACCTGTACTTTGAGTGACGCTTTGAATAAAAACATAGAAACGATATATTATACATTTTATTGTACATTTAAACAATGCCTTTGTGTGTGTGTGTGTGTTGTCTACCTGTGTTTTGACTGAGTGAAGTTTTAAATAAAAACATAGAAACTGTATTCGAACAATAACATGATACATTTAAATAATGCATGTTGTCATATGAATAGAACTTTGGTGCCCATTCCTAGATTAGACAAGCGCACACAACTTTCTGGCCCTTTCTGACCTGGATTGGTAAGCATATTCTCTTTGACGCAAAAAGAAATTTCTGAAAGCAACATACTGTGAGTAAGAAGCGAAATTACTTTGAAAAAGAAGATCAGAACGGTATTGACGGATTGGACCAAAGCAAGGTAAACCAACTGGTACCACCTGAACTGCCCTGACTGGACTTCCGGTCCCGGGCCCGTTGGCCCGCCAGAATTGACTGATCGGACGCTACAGTGATTGAGCCGTCGGACCTTTTGCAAACAACTTAACCAAGTTGCAAACAAGTCCAACAACCAACAAGGACCGCGAAAATGGTGGTCAGGACACCCGACGAGGACTGCAGAGGTAACACATGTATTATTATGAGTATTATTATTGTCACGTTTCCATGTTCTGATATCGTGTTGATAAGGAGTTAATGTGGCCCCTTTAAGAGTCAGAGCAGTGAGTGTGCGTGTGTGTGTGTGTGTGTGTGTGTGCGTGCGTGCGTGCGTGCGTGTGTGTGTGTGCATGAATGCGCGTGAGAGGGAGATGCTCCGGTGTGTGAGCCGCTGTAATTCCCCTTTTTCTGTGCGAGTTTTATAATTTTGGCGTCGGCTGCGGGCCACAGTTACCTGTGTTTACTGAAGGCAACGGTGTAATCATCACCATCGACATTTGTTCATCTCTGTGTGGGTACGGAAATTGGAGTAACATTTTGCTTACAAGACCTTTTTTCCTGTGGACAAATCCGTGTTTGAAACCGGCGTTCGGTCGCGTCCTCGGAGACGCAAGCACTGACGTCATGACGTCGGTGCGTGCAGGTGTCGTCGCTGCTGGGCACGTCTGCGGCGAGATGCTGTTGCTCGTTGGCCTTGTTTGCAATTAGTAGCGTTGTTTAGGTGAATACTGGGAATACAGGAGGCGTATGGCATGGATCCGTGTCGGGTCCATAAAGGATTGTAGGACACTACGGAATATATCTGGAACTCAAACTCCTGACCACCAACCCATGCTCCTGACCAACTCATGCTCCTAGCCACCAACCCTTGCTCCTGACCACCAACTCAAACTCCTGACCACCGACTGGTGCTCCTAACCACCAACTCATGCTCCTGACCACCAACTTCTGCTCCTGACCACCAGCTGAGTGTAAGTATAATAAGGTGAGTATAGATCTGCTTTGTTTCATGTTGACTGGAGAAGGTGAGTATGACCATTGCATGACTGTTGAACATGTTGAACCTGTTGAACTGCATCCCATGTTTATAGTTTCACTAACTTCCCTTTCTGTCTCTCCACAGGCTGCGTCGACCTGTCCAGAAAAGCCACAAGAAAAAAACAAACCCCGGATTACCTTGATGAAGAAGGTGAGACTAAACCACAGGATGGGCTGATCAGTTTAAGATCCTGTGGTAAGCCCACGATTTGCATTCAAATTCAATTTTTCATTCAGTGACCCAAGTAAGTCATTTCCTCGCTGAATTTTCAATTCAAACATTGTTTAATATCGTTCAATCAAGTGTTGTGCTCATTCAGATGTGTTGAAATTAGGATCAACTATGATGACAGAGA
Source organism: Karalla daura (assembly GCA_029224185.1). NCBI lineage: Eukaryota > Metazoa > Chordata > Actinopteri > Chaetodontiformes > Leiognathidae > Karalla > Karalla daura. Next base: position 15,089,185 of record CM055209.1, on the reverse strand, counting down.
CAAGAAACGACCAGAAGAAAAGCTTGGATGAACACCTGGATTTCCTATTTTCCTGGATTTCCCATTTTCAAATCAGAACATTGATTGTCGTCTTTATGCAAATGTAGCTGATGGGGAACACAGGTTTCCTTTAATCTGGAGTGAAATGAAGTGATTAATGGAGTATTGTGCTGTTTTTCAGGACTGCAGCAGCTCCTGCAGACCACTGAACTCAACGCAGCCTAAACCCCGACCGTGCTCCTGGGTGGCTCCATCTTCTTCAGTCAGAACAGGAGCCAGACCACCAGGAGGGTTCCCATCACGCTGTGTGCTATTGGCCGTCATATACATGTTAAAAAAAACACAATTCTATACATTGTAAGAGCAGTTTCTGGGTTCACGTCATGCAGCAAGCCACCGCCATGGTTTTTAATCACACAATCTCAATAGGGTTTTCAATTATGAGCCGTGGATTGGTTAACCAGAGGTAAGTATCGGAAGTAATGGCATATGTCGAGCATGGTGATTTTGTCCTGCGTTTTCAGGGGTTGTGGTGAGTCATCGGACCTCAGCGAGTCAATAAAAAGCTTTAGAAAGCATTCATCGTCATGGTACAACTCATTAAAGGAATTCCCACAGGCTGCATCGGCCTCCCAGCACAGAAGACCAGGACTTCAGGGATACCTTGACGATGAGACAAGGCCACAAGAGATGTATGAGTAGCAGCAGGCTGTGGGCCAAGCAACTGTTTTCTCCTCATTTCAAGAGACAAACTTTTTATCAACACATTTGCTTCATATGTTTAGTGCGACCTTAACTTTCCTCTCCACATGCTGCTCTAACTAGACATGATATAAAAACTTATCTCTGTTCCTCCAGCACCCCTCAGTTTCCAGTTAAAATGATATAATATTCATAAAGGGGAGTCCTGGACATGCATTTCTCTTCAGGTATAGCATGAGGACTCTAATATGTCCTGTATTTGATCTATTTAAAATCTGAATTACATTACATATTTACCTGATGCCCTTCCTTGTCACCACTAGAGGCCATTGCAGCATTGAAATCTGCGGATGGAAAGCACGTTATCTCATACTTTGGACCTTGTGGATACGATAACTGGTACTTCATAAACAACTCTTCAGATTATTCCTCTTTAGTTAAATCGAGGTTTTCTGGAATTTTCTGAAATCGGACAAAAATACATGTTTTTGTCAGCCATTACGTGTTGTTCCATGTTGGAGCTGTTTTCTGAGTCAGCGAGGTCGGCCATAGTTTTGTGTTACGATGGTTGTCCTCGTTTCAGCCTTTAAGAATGAGTTTTGGCGGAAAAAAAATGTGTCAATGTGGGTTTCGCATGGTTAGCCGCGACACAGGCAACGCCTGCTTCTCCTGGGCAACTACAGTGCTGTTGGCCATTGCCCCGGCCAGGCAATGATGAGCTGCGAATTGCTGATCAGCGGTCCGTCCTGTCCTCTGCCAGCCTCTGCTCCAGTCAGCCAGCGGTGAAGACAACCAAGTCGGTCCGGGAATACTTGGATGGTTTAGCATAGCATGTCGTCGGCATGTCAAAGAGTAATGAATCCATAACATAAAGTAGCCATCCAACCGTTATCCTCCGGTCCATCCATCAAAAGGACACACACATCAAGGGGCAATTGAGAGTCTGTCAACAGTACCCACATTTATTCCTCAAGGAGAAGTACAGATACTAAGGTTAAGAAAGATACTTAACCTTACTTTAAGTGTAAAAGTAAAAGCAATGAAAGTAAAACAATGCCATTAATGTGCGTTTCATGGGGCAGAAAATGTGATGAATAGTTGCCTGTAAGTATAGTAATTGTGTAAAATTGTGTAAAACAAGTACACACGAGCACGTGCGTCCGCTTCCGCTTCTTACATTTAGAAATGTAAGGGGCGCAAAGTGCAGATAACTGAGCGAAAATGCGAGGAGTGGAAGTGAAAAGGGGGTTGAAAAATAATCACCCCTGTAAAGTGTAGACAAAGAAATCTTACACTTAAGTAAGGCGACCGTATTCGTAGTTTGCGACTTACCTCTGTCCCTTGCCAGCGGCCGTCGTTTCAAGATGGCGGACTGTCATCGGTCACAGCCCAAGGATGTTGACCACATGTGGACAACAACACGGACATATTTTGCGAATAATTCAGAGAATATTTGCAATAATCTCACTGAATGAGAGGTGAGGCACGGGCTCCCGCAGACCACCCTGACACCAAAAAGCGGGCGAGTCCTAGAAATAACCATTCGAGCCTTTCGTTTTTCTTTAAATCGCTGTGCGGGTTTATTTCGTGTCGACGCAGCCGCCGGGGTGACATCGTGTCATGCTTTACATTTACGTTTCCCCCAACATTTCGCCTCGGCATCCCCAGACACGAGCCCACGCACGCCGACTCCATTGTGATTACATTCCCCCGTGCTGAGCAGTCGGGCGGCGGGCCGGGCGTGCACGTGCACCAGTGAGTGACCTCACCATCGGACAGGAACAGGAAAGGCCAAGCGCCTCAGGACGTCAAAGGGCTTTACACACTAGCTTGGGCGTGGACGTCTTGTCGTGTTTCGCGGGTTCCTTTTTTCGTCTTTTAATACTTGGCATAGGAACAACCGGGTGGGTGTAGTGTGATCTTATGAGCTCGTTTACGGAGCGGCCGCTCACGGTCCATCAGAGAGGGGAGTCTCTTCGTGTGTCACGTTTCCAGTGGACAGGGTCCCGCAGAAACTTTCTCGAATCCCACAAGACCCCGCATTACAACTGATGCCTTTGCCTTTTCTCTGAGACTTCTCGTACATCGATGGTGTTCAAGAAGGAGCCGCGTAGGCCACCGTAAAGGGCATTTGTCCCGCAGTTTTACTTGAGCCCGTGCACTGCCAACGCGTATGGAACACTGGATGAAACACGGAGGTCGGCTCGTCCTCAGACTTTTCCCCGTTCATTCACATTCCAACATACACGGCCGTGAGGCGACCTTCACATTTCTGGAGCTTCCCGTCTATCTCGTACACATGGGTGGGTGTGGTGGGAGGGGGGTGGGGGGGGTTGGGGGTGTTTGCTTGGACACACAGGAGGCAAGAGTGACAGAATGGTTTCACTCTTTCGCGTTGGAACGCGTCTCGCGTTCGGACCCTCAGCGCCCCCCGGTGGTGGCCGCCCCGCTACTGCGGTTGAGGTTGCGGCTGAGCTGGGGGAAGTGGACGGTGGGCGTGCGGGACGTGGGGCCGTACAGGCCCAGGTTCCTGGCCGCGGCCGACTTCCTGGGCTGCTTCACGCTGGGGAAGGGGGAGAAGGCCTGCTGCGGCGGCCTGGGGGGGTGAGCCCCGCCACCCGAGGCCGGGAAGGCCGGGGCGGACGGGGAGGAGGACACGTGCGACCTGGACGACGAGGAGGAGGAGGCGGAGGAGAGCGACGGGGTGGAGGGGGAGGGGGTCTTGTAGAAGGACGCGGGGGGAGGAGGAGGAGGAGGAGGGAGCGGGGAGAGGTCGTGGGCCGAGGACGACGAGGGGAGGCAGGGCGCGGGGCCCGGGGTCGGGGTGGAGGGGGGCGTGGGGGAGGACGAGCAGACCGGGGTGGAGGCCGGAGAGGGGGACGCACTCGGGGTGGAGGAGGAGTGGTGAGGCGGGGGCGGAGGGAGGGAGGGGAAGTGTCTGTCGGAGGTGGTCTTCCTGGCGGAACCCGAGGAGTCGTGCTCTCTGTGTCTGTGTGAGGAGGGCGGGGGGGGGGAGGAGAGGGACCTGGGCTGCGGCTCTGCCCTCCGGGGGCCTGTCCGCTTTGGTGGAGCTGGCGTCCGACTCCTCCTCGAGATCCAGGGAGTCCAGCTGCACCACCACGTCTGCCACCTCGGCACACACCGGAGACTTCGAGGAGTCCCCCCTCTGCTCTTCCTCGTCGCCTTCCCCAACCTTCCTCCTCTCTTCGCCTTGCATCACAGAGACGTCCTCCTCCTCATCCTCCTCGTCCTCCTCATCCTCCCTCTCCTCCGAATCTCCGAAGCCCAGCTGGGCTCGGGCCCGGGCGATGTTCCTGCGATGTGCCCTGACGTGAGCTCTCCAGGGCGACGACCCCCCACCTCCTCCTCCTCCTCCTCCTCCTCCTCCCCTGCAGCTTCCCGGGGACCCGGTGCTGGTGGAGGGCAGCGAGCCGCAGCGCTGCCTGGCCGGGGAGCCCTGGCCCCGGGACGCGGGCCGCGAGCCTGGCAGAGTGGACGTGCTTGTGGAGGCCAGCCTGGAGCCTCCTCCTCCTCCTCCTCCTCCTCCTCCTCCTCCTCGGGGTTTGCGGCCCAGCAGGAGGTGGTTGATCACGGGGCTGGCCGGGTTGAGCTGGGAGGCCAGGACGCGGGTGGCCGGGCACTTGTCTGGAGGGAAGAGGAGGGGCGAAGGGGGAAAAAACAAAAACACATCAGAATACAAGAAAAGGTTCTCGGACATGTAAAGGTTTGTTTTTGAACCCCCACTGAATAAATGGACATTACACAATCTTAATAATCACAAACATGTCACTTTTAGAGACTAAGTCGTACGGTAAAAGACGGATTTCCTGTTCACCACTTTTACTTGTACTCACTTCAGTCGAGTGAACCATTCTTGCCTGACCTTGTACTTCGGACACCAGGGGGCGCCATAGCACTCGGACTCCTCTGGCCCGAATTGATGTGTCCTCCGTTACATAACACGCGCTTTGGCATTCCCTCACTTAGCGACACGCCACGTCAACGCGAACATGTCCCTCTGAAGGCGGATTACGGGGGCTTGGCAGAGCGTGTGGGGAGTGAGCCGCGACCGGCGTGCGCGTTCCATTCGGATCGGCGACGGGAAGTCGCGAGGAGCCGCAATTCTGTTACGCAAGCGCCGTAAATCGCACGGTAGAAGGCGGGGGGGGGTGGGGGGGTGGGGGGGGGGGGGGGTGGGGGGTTAGGAGGTGGAGAGAGGAGAGGGAAGCTCCGGTTCCTGCCCCGAAAGAGTAGCACAGCGAGACCAAGCAGACACCAGGCGTCGGCAGCCGTCCATCCGACTGACCGAATGAGAGGCCGAACAAGAAAGCACGCCCCCGTTACAGTGAAAACCGGGAAACTCCCAAGGCCCAGAATGAGCGCAATAGTGATTGGAGATAAAAAGGATGAGGCGGGTTTCTACACCAGGCCAGCTGGAAAGCTGTCGCGCCAGATGAAGCGGTGCGGAGGTAGCTCCGCAAGCCTCCTTCGATCCCTTCCCCCCTGGCCCCACCCCAGCCCTCCCCCAGCCCCCCAGGCCGGCCCCCCCGTGACACCCAGGCTTAAGAGGACGGAGAGGACGGAGAGGACGGAGAGGACGGCGGTACCGTCGGCGTGCTGGCCGCCACGCTCACTGCTGGGCTGGCTGTGGAGAGTCTCCTGAGGGACCACGTCAGCTCCGGGCCCTACGGGTCACACACCGTCGTCACATCGCATCCCACCGCATCCTCCATCCTCTGTGTGTGTGTGTGTGTGTCTGTCTGTGTGTGTGTGTGTCTCCCTGTGTGTGTGTGTGTGTCTCCCTGTGTGTGTGTGTGTGTCTCCCTGTGTGTGTGTGTCTCCCTGTGTGTATGTGTGTGTGTGTCCCTGTGTGTGTGTGTGTGTCCCTGTGTGTGTGTCTCCCTGTGTGTGTGTGTGTCTCCCTGTGTGTGTGTGTGTGTCTCCCCCTTGTGTGTGTGTGTCTCCCTGTGTGTGTGTGTGTGTCTCCCTGTGTGTGTGTGTCTCCCTGTGTGTATGTGTGTGTGTGTCTCCCTGTGTGTGTGTGTCTCCCTGTGTGTGTGTCTCCCTGTGTGTGTGTGTCTCCCTGTGTGTATGTGTGTGTGTGTGTGTCTCCCTGTGTGTGTGTGTGTCCCTGTGTGTGTGTGTCTCCCGTGTGTGTGTGTGTGTCTCCCTGTGTGTGTGTTTCTCCCTGTGTGTATGTGTGTGTGTGTCTCCCTGTGTGTGTGTGTGTCCCTGTGTGTGTGTCTCCCT
>CM055209.1:14998233-15080733 GCA_029224185.1 Karalla daura | reverse complement strand
TGGCGAGGGCCGCCCCCGGAACAGCACCTCGGAGCCCTCGAAGAACACCGAGTCCCAGATCTTCAGCACGGTGGGGGCCGGCAGGCAGGTGGCGAACATGGTGAGGAACCACTGCATGGTGAAGACGTTGGTCAGCGGCGGCTCGTAGCTGCCTGGGGGGGGAGGGGGGGGGGGGGGAGAACGAGCGCAAACGCGTCAAGGGAGGCGCACCACTGCGGCGCGGGGCGGGCGGACGGCCGGCACGTACCTCCGGCCTCCCTGTTGGCGGCCTTCTGGAGGTGGTGGAGGTGCTGGGGACAGTCGGGGCAGCTTCAGCCTCAGCAGGTCCCTGAACACGGCCATGTCCACTGGCGAGAGGGGACGAAATTACGTTTCAGAGAAAAAGCCCCTGCACGTGTGTGTGTCTGTGTGTGTGTGTGGGTTTACCTGACAGCGCGCGCAGGTTGTTGGCAAAGTAACTCTCGGGCAGCACTTTGTCGATCAGGTAGATCATCACCTGGATCCGGGAGAGCAGGGGACAGGGTCAGATTGTGCAGCTGTGAGCGCTCGCTCGGCGTGCGTGTGGGAAGGCGCGCGCGTACCTTGAGCGCGTCGCTCTCGTCGCCCTCGGTCACCTCCAGGATGAGGGCGGCCAGCACGTTGAAGCCCTGGCAGTAGCCCACGGCCTTGTTCCAGCGGGCGTAGGCCAGCAGCACCCCGCTTCAGCACCACCCTGTCCTGCTCCCCCTCCTGGCCGCAGTAGGAGCTGCAGCCCGTCCGGTGCAGGTCCTGGGGTCAAGAACACGTCGCACATCCTCACACACACATCCTCCTCTGAGCAGCCGAGGCTAAAGAGGCAGGCTGGTCGACCAGCGATGGTGACCGGCTCGAGTCGTCCTCGTCTTTGAGAACAATCTCGGCCCGAGGTCCGTTTTCACGGTTCCCATGGACGTTCGATAAATAAAGACGATGCCACGTATTCAGGTGTCGCATTCAAAGAGACTGGGTAGATCATTGGTTCTCAAGAGCCAAGGACCAGTGAATAGTCGATGATTAACCTGCTTCTGCGTAAACATCTGTCGCGCTCCTGATATTTCATCACGTCGACCGGAACGTAACGACTCTTTCGCACGTGCATCAAACTGTAAGAGCATTGTGCAATCACTGCAAACAACGGAACGGGCTTCCTCTGAACCCATTCGCCTCTCTGCAGCTGTCCTGTTGGGGGGGGGGGGGGGCCAAAAGACGCTATTCCACACGTCCGGCTGTGATATTAATGTCTCTTCATGCTCGCACACCCTCTGCAAACACACACTGTAAACACACCCCCCCACCCCCCCCACCGCCCACACACACACACACACACACACACACACACGCACACACGCACGCACGCAGCAGCGCCACAGCGAGGCGCGCTCACCTTGACGATCTGGATGCCCAGCGAGTCGTCGTCCGGGTTGCTGCGCTCGTTGAAGGCGAAGCGCAGCGTCTTTCTCCCAGTCGATGGAGATGCTGTGGAGGTACTGGTCCGCCAGCGTGAGCCACACCTGAGGAGGAGAGACGACCTCAGCTTTCCAAACTTGCCCTCCCCGGGGGCTCCCAGACAAGCACACGCCGACCGATCTGAGGCTACGTACCCTCTTCCTCCACTCCTTCGGGATCCCGGTGGGGAGCCGGGCCACCGCCTTGAGGGCGTCGTACCACTGTGGGGGAGAGGAGAACATTGACGGCCCGGGAGAACATTGACGGCTGAAACGGCGTCGGGCGTTTCCGGAGGGAGGGGCTCACCTGCTGGAAGCCATTCTTCCCCAGGGACGGTTCGATGGTGAACTTCAGCCTCGTGTCGACCCCTGCAGACAGCAGGCAGGGACGCACGTTCAGAGCGGCTGGCCGTGACTCAGAGTGAGGCTACAGCAGTAGGTTTTATATACAGCGTTTACTAGACAGAACTAAAAAAAAGTGTAGCTCCTTTGCAGAACACAAATATAGGAATCGTACAACAATCTGCCACTGGTCGCACATCTGGCTTTACAGATGCAATGCTGTTTAAGGATACATTTAAGATAAAAGCTACTAAACCTGAACCCGACTCCAAACGGGGAGGAGTCTCTTTAATGAACATACACCAAATTCCTCCTTTGACTCATTATTCCACACTTTTGAACACAATTCAAAGCAGACAGCCTGAACTGTGCAACACTGAGACGAAAGCCCAGCATATTCCTGCGAGCTAAACGAGCCAAACGACCTCCGTGAGGCCCTCCGCGTCAACGGGACGCACTGACTGGATCCAGCCCTGCGTCATATCGGACTACAGACCGTGTCGGCTCTGTCAGGTGGCGTCTCCCGCAGTCTACGCTGGAGCCCACCGGGTTCAGGCGGGAGGAAGCCTGGAGGATCTGATCTCGGGGCTACACGCTGGGAGAGGCGAGTCGCTGTCCGCTCCACACGGTGCTGAATGATGCGAGGCGATCTGCTCTGGGCTGGGCCAGACATCAGCCCAGACCCTAAACCCAACACTAACCCGCACACGCACACATCTCCACGAGAGGACTGAGCGTAAACCCCGGAGAGGACACACATACACACACAGAGGAGGATAGACGGGGATGAGAGGGTCGCCGTTGCTGACATGTTGCGGCCCGGGGCCAGTAGCTCTACTCCGGGCTACTCTCTCCGATCGCCTCTCCCGGCCTCTCTTTAAAATACATATACATAAGTCAACGATCTCACCGCCACGTAAACGAGGGGAGAAAAGTGTGTTTCACCTGCGGGAGCCGAGCCTGCGCGATCCGAGTTTGCGGGAGCGATGTGCGCCATGGCGCCGCCAAGTGCGACTTCCTGGTGGAGGATTAAGCGGGAGGAGCCGCCTCCTGCCGCCCGGTCACAGATTAACCCAGAGCAGCCCCGCAGGCTCGGTGGGAGAGAGGAGCCTGGAGCCTGGAGCCTGGAAACAGGAACCAGGAGCCTGGAACCAGGATCCTGGAGCCTGGAACCAGGATCCTGGAACCAGGAACCAGGAACCAGGAACCAGGAACCAGGAACCAGGAACCAGGAACCAGGAACCAGGGACCAGGGACCAGGGACCTGGAACCAGGAGCTGGAACCAGGAACCAGGAGCCTGGAACCAGGAACCAGGAACCAGGAACCTGGAGCCTGGAACCAGAAACCAGGAGCTGGAACCAGGAACCAGGAGCAATCGGAGTCAGGCTGCGGGCTGACTTTAAAGGGGATGCTTGGCTGGAGAGTTTGCGCATTTTGCCTGGTGTTAGCATAGAAGCTAATGCGCACTGGTTTCATTGGGTAGGGCTCTGGTCTTTGTTTATATTTTGTTTGCCTTTTACCATCCCATTTTCAGCGGCGGGAGTATTATAGTACATTTACTGGAGCCCTGTCATTCTTATCTGGCAGCCTTACTCTGATTGGCCGTCTCTCGACCATGTGACTTTACCCTCTTTGACAGACAACAAAGTTTAGCAAAGTTATTCCAGACCGGCTGGTAAGCAACGACACACCCGCGGGGCTGTGTATGTCAGAGCCAGAATGAGATCCTGGAGGAGGAAGTTCGATGTGTGTTGACTTGCGAATTCGGTCGAGCTTCATCTTCAATCTACAGTTACATGCGATTCATGTAATCTGCAAAGCGCATTACGTTTTCAAAGAAAGAGCAGGGTAGAAGAAATATAATCTGCGTCAGAAGTGCGGAACCAAGCTCCACTAAATAAGCACAAAATTGCGCTGAGGTGACGACGGGCCCGGGAAAATATACCGAGCCTTGTGCGGTAAAAAACAAAAAAAAATGGAGGAGGGGGGAAGAAAAGGAGAGAGAGAATAAGGACAGAGAGGAAGAAGAGAGCGTGCTCCGTGTTGATGAGGAACAAACAGGGGGAGGCATCGCTGGGCCGCGGTGATTTATACGGAGCACAGATAACTCGGCAGCCTCAGCAGATGAATATCTGAGGATCGGCTTTCTCCCTCAGCAGAAAAACTTCACATTCCGCGTCCTCGTCCACATCTATCAGCGGCAGATTTATGCTCGCATCCCACCATCTCTCCCATCGGGACCAACAAAAACACGTCTCACCGTTTACGGCTTCCAGGATACACACTAAAGAACCCATTGGAGCAAAGGTTGAGCCCTCACTTAGAGCAGGTCGCGCTCTTAATGTGGCTGTAATGGAGTATTCCGTCCGTGGCATTAAATTGGGCCATTATGATGAGGTGTCAGGGCTTAAATGATACGTCTTATGTCACATCATAGTTTGAGTTTTATCATCCGATGCTCGTCCATCCATCGTTTTACCTGCTTTGCCAAATGTAATATTTTAAAGCAGTCTGAGATCTTGCTTCTGTTTAAATCCATTGAGAGAATCTATGTAAAGTAATGGAGATACATATTTAGACGACAACATAGGAGTGACTGATGCTGATCCAGTATATATAATCAACCCGAGCACTGGAGTAAATTTCCAGTTTACTACAAAATGTGAAAATAATGATTCGGCATCTGAAATGTACCATTACTACGTCCCAAAGCCCACACAACCCAAAACCAAAATGAATGTACTTCACAATCGGAAATCCTCACACCTGAAGCAGCAAGTCGCAGTCCATTCACAGAATGGTCCAAACACGGGGTCAACGTTCTTTCTGAGTAGGTCAGATCATAGTTTTTTTTTTTTCCATTTCACGTTTATTCACCCCAGATGAAAGGACATGTTGATCGTCTGGGTTACCATCTACTGTGTGTGACTGTTTCTGGTAGAAGTTTGTTAAGGTGAAGTGAAGAGGTCCTCCTTCTATAGAGTGAATGACTGAAAATTGATAACTCACAATTTGCATGAGTCATACTGTGGCAACTCTAATCCAAAGCATTCAGGATATACGAATTGCGTAATCCGAAAGAATATGTTCCAAATTACATTTTAGGGCATGTATTTTATAATCTGCAGTTTAGCCGGTGCATCCTTCTCCATCATGGAAACCCAACTTTTTACAGAGTATCTCCTCACTCCTCCGACTGTTTCTCCTCCGAGCTAGAGCTCAAACTCTGCATTTGTACAGTACTGCTGACACTACTGCACTCTTGGTATCCCCTTAGTAACCTGAAGAAGCTAGGACAAACCCTAACCCTAACTACCAACAGGACAACAGGATGCTCGAATCAGCCTCTATGAAAACCTATCCTCCCGCATCTCATCAGGACCGGAGCGGAGCGCGGTTCAGGGCTCGTCACCTGGCTCCAGGGTGCAGAGCAGCCTGGGGGCGCTCCTGGAGATGCCGTTGCGCTTCCTGAGGACGTTGCTGATGATGTTGCCGACCCCCCCGGGGCCCTGCTGCTGCTGCCGCTGCAGCCGCTGCCGGGGCCCGGCCCGGGGCCTCCGGCCGCCGGCGGCGGGGAGCCGCTCCTGCCGCATCGGGAGGATCCGAAGGTCCGGCGGGATGGATCAGCTCATGGCCGTGCCCGGAGTCAGAGGTCCTCCTTCAACAGCTCACCCCCCCCCCCACCCACCCTCAGATCAGCTGCTCCTCCTCCTCCTCTTCCGCCACACGCTCCCGTTCACAATCTATCGATCACTGTGATCGCGCTGCTCGCGGATCTCCTCCGAGGATCGCGTGTCACTCTTCCCACTCTCAAACCCTTTAAACCCACGAGATGTCACAAGGCGCCGATCGCCTTTTTGGGGGATGGAATGGAGCTTCTTTTTGCCGCTGTGCTCGGCAGCGGTGTTGCTGATGCTGCACACCTCCTCCTCCTGGTCCTCCTCCTCCTCCGGGCTGACGTCACCGGGAGGAGGTGCAAGGATGCGGGGATGCGGTAGGATGGAGGGGCGCATGGGGAGGAGGAGAGGCGGATGAGGTAATGCCGGAGCTCAAAGCAGGAAGTGAGGAGGAGGAGGAGGAGGAGGAGAGGAGAGAACAGGGCTGGGTTCTTGTTGTCTCCTTGACCCAGTAATACACCGGCAGGAGGTGTTCCAGGAAATGTGTGCTGATCGGAGGGAGGGAGGACGCTAGTGGAAAATTAAACACTCTTCTCTTGGCTTTGTTGACAGTCCGTTTCCAGCCCAAGAGGTCCAAACACGCCTACCTTCATTCATAGATTTCAGATGATGAAATCGTGCTGGAAACGAGGCTAATCTTAACAGATAGATTGTTACGTAAAACAAGGAGCGTGATGCAAATCTAAAGATCTTTGCAAAGCATTGACAGAAAGGGACAGTGATGCTCCCAAACCAAATTGAGGATTGTCAAAGGGCTTGTGAAACACCATTTGAGGCGTTCCAAAGCGCTTCGTTCGACCATTCTAGGTCACCTTGTTAAGTAAACGAACAGCACAACCACAAGACTATCTCAAGAGACGGGGGACGACGGGTAATGGTGTCAACCGAGTTGTCAAGATGATCTTGAAACGTTCTTGTCTGAAGGCGCAGCACAAAGCAACACGTGCTATAAAAACGCTAGCACATACAAAAGGCAGATCGAGCTCCAAGTGAGGTCGCTCCGCTCTTTTTAATATTTCCCCTCCACCGAGAGCAGCTCCCTACCCACCAGAGCAAAAACCAGCGCCTGATTGCTTTGGGGATGGAGGCAAATCCACGGATAAATCCATCATTTGGTTTGCTCATCTGATTGGATGACGTCCTACCCTGTGTTGGATTGTGACAGACAGATCTCTGAACAGTATATAAAAAAATAAAAACAGAATAAACCGCCCGGGACGAGTTGCCAAACTGTGCTGGAGCTAATCACGTTCCTGTAAAAAGAAGCAGAGCAGTCGCAGAAGTGATGTTTGGATCGATCAATCACAGCATTACGTGTGAGCCTTGCAGGTAGACGCTAAGTGCTTCCTGACGGGAAACGGGCCCGGGCCTGGGTAATGATATTCCAAATCAATATCTGCGAAAGGTCTGGACATGAAGCCGAGCCACTCGTATCAGCACTTGGGCTTGCTCCGTGAGAGCAACACTCTGATGCGAGGCCTGACTGGGAAGCGTCCCACTCTGATACTTACTGCACTCGCTGCTTTAGGGATTCAGCCTTTTTTGGTAGTCCACCACATCTGTGGAAAACCTGCAGACTGAGGCTAAATGCATCATATGTCTCTCCATTATCTTACCCAATGGTGTCGTACGAGCTCTGCTAGGGTCCATTATGCAATTCTAGCTCACATAGAGTGAAGAAGAGGAATACACCCTGGAGTCTGCAACTGATCTAAACATGCCTGCTTTGTTTCAACCCATACAGTAGATTATGGGGCCTAAATGTATCACCGATCATGAAAAGTCTTGAAAAACCCCGTAGACTGTAGGAGACCTGGGAGATGAAAGTATGTAAATGGCTGATTCCCATAGCCGTCCACTTTGCCTCTGTGTCACTGCGTCTGCTATGTAAATTGTGCACTCATTTTCATACTACTTCTGATAGGACACCCATGTCCCGCACAACGTACAAGTGCCTATGTATGTAGTATGATGATTTCCGGAGGACCTGTTGTTTATAGAAACACGAGACCCAGACCAAACATGAGACCCAGACCAAACATGCGACCCAGACCAAACATGAGACTCAGACCAAACATGAGACCCAGACCAAACATGAGACCCAGACCAAACATGAGACCCAGCCCAAACATGAGACCCAGCCCAAACAAGAGACGGCCATTGCGTGTGACTGGCATCCCCCCCCCCCCTCCCCAACAACGCATCACGGGCCGTGTGTTCTCACGTCGTTTCTGGGAGACGGCCTGCAGACAGGCGGTGATGATGTCGTAGTTCTTCTGCAGCTTGTGGCACATTCGGTCGCGCCTCTTCAGCTGGCGAATGAGCTTGGCCGACTGCAGCCCCGAGCGGTACTTCACCTCCTGGATGATTGAGCGCAGCTCCTCCGGGGCTGAAAAAGCAAACAGGAAGGCACCGACACGTTTACTCAGGGTTGCCAGAGCGATGGGTTATACTTTTTTTTGTTCCCCTCCTGTTGTTTTTTTTTTTCTCTCCACGGGGGCAAATGGTCAAGGTTCCACCATCTGAATGACACAGAAAGGTCAAAAAACCAAAGTCTGAAAGGCCACAGTGAAAACAAATCCACAAAATGTGATCTGGAATTAATTACAGGCATAAAAATGAGAGAAATTTATCCTTAATTTGAAATGAAACCTCCCTTGTCATTAAATTCACGTCGCCAAGCATCTGAAATTTATTGGGGACCTGGTTAGATTAGTTAATTTGGTTCCGTCTAAGATACGATGCCTTCTAAATAAAGCTGAGAAATTAGGTTACGATGGCATCTGACGTCTGCAGTCCGCCATTGGGCGAGAGCGTCACAGTCATTCGTCTGTTTTTCTGAGCTGCAGGCTAAGAAGAAATGAAAACCAGAACACTGCCCCACATAAACACACAAACCCCCCCCCCCCCTGTTTAAGTGCTCGTCATCTGATTATCAACTGAGGGCGACACAAATATATAACCGACCTGTGAGGCTGAAACCAATGGCGGCAACATTTGGCATCAAAATCTCAAACCTATGACCTCGTACTGTCTCTTTAATTATTAGATTATCATTTTGGTCTTACACACCAACTCACATACACACATCGACACACCACTGAATCCCTTAGGCACCATTTTAGGACGGCAATAAAATAAACTGTAATAATGGAGGTAATTTCAATCGTACTTCTATGTCTCTTCCATCCAATTCTGCATCTACACTCCCATCCTCATGTGCAGTTAACCTTCGATAGCCACAGTAACCTACAGCCCACACCCAGCAGGTGGCAGAGTGTCCTTCAAGAAACCTCCTATGCATATTCAGATCACACTGGACATCATGGCACTTAGAGCAGCAACAATGTATTCATTCATCAGCTGATAAAGCGATCCACAACTGCTAATAAGTAGAAAATTCACACGTGGAAATTTTGAGAGTGCCCCAGGGTACTTTGCGCTTTAGGTCACATTTGACCACTAAATATGTGCATGTGTGTTTGTTTGCGTGTGTGCGTGTGTGTGTGTGTGTGTGTGTGTGTACGTGTGTGTGGTCTTATGTGTGTGTAGAAGGAGATGCCAACCAACATGGAGGGTTGGTAAGCGAAAAAGGAGAAAAATGCAAGGCTCCTTTGTCAAGAACCTAGTGCACTAATTAGTAGAGTCCAGAATTTAGAAAGTATGTTGTTTTTTTTTTTTTAGGAATAGTCAATAATCCTGACACTTTCCCCATCAATGTCAATATTTTCTGTTTTTCTGATCTCTTTGGTCCTGTATGATGACACACTGAAAGTCTTTGAGGTGTGGGCAAAGTCTTGTTCTTCGGGGAACACAAATCGACATTTTTCACCATTTACAAGCCAGACAGCTGGAGCGTTTGATGGACAATAAAGAAAGAGCCTCTTCGTCGCAGCACGAAGCCATCAGGAGCGTTCACACGCCGTTGAGTCAGGTGTTATCGTCAGCGCTTCCTCTTCCTGAATGGCAAGCCTCTTGACTTGACCAAGTCTTGCCGTGTGTGTGTGTGTGTGTGTGTGTGTGTGGAGGGCAAACACTGAGCTCACGGGCCGGCCTGTGTTTACTGAAGGATTCCACTTCAACAGAGGAAACAGTGGAAGCGCTGCACTCCCTGTAACAACATGCCACCCGCCAACGGCTGCCGGGTGACGACAGCTCAGAAGACGTATAAAAAATGGAGAGCCATCGAGTCACGGGGAATGCGAATGCCTGCATACTACGGGCACACTGTACCTGCCGGTTGTGTCAACGCTCTCCAGCCAGCTCTCCGCATATCCGATTACACTGCGCCACTGTGACGTTGCATATCTGGGTAAACAAGAAACGCTAAAATACGAATTCATGACACCACCTGCAGTACACCTGATGCTTTTCTCTTTTGTGTTCATCTCAGTTATCTCTTTAATGATGGCAAATGTATTAGCTTTTGCTGTTGGTTGAGCAGGAGAAGCAACAGAAGACGTAACCGGGTCAGTCATGGTGCAATGCATTGACAGTATCTCAATTGAAACCCATGAAGCAGCAGCTATTATACAGTTTACATTCATTTGTATGGAGGTTGGGAAAAGTCAGCGGAAGAAGAGCCCAGAGGACTGAAACAAGTCTTCAGCTTTTTTTCAACAGTTGTTAAAAACATGAATTCAAAAAAAGACAAAGTACCAGCAAGTGCCCTTAATTATGATAATTTCTATTTTAATCTTACTTTGTGTTTTGTAGTGGCGCGACCTCAAAGTTTAGACTATTATACTGTATTATACTGATGGTGGACATTTGTCCAACGAAGAGAAAACACGCCACTGCTCAGACCACAGGGGGCGCTGTTCGCCCAATGTGCACCTGAGCTCAGGAAATCCTATCCAGGAAAGGATCGTACAATGAATGTCCTGAAGTTTCTAGATGCCTAAGCTGTACCTGCGAGGTGATGGCAGTGAGTGCTAGCCCAGCAGCTGACCCCAGCACTGCTTCAAATCACCTCAACTAGGTGATCTGGAACATGAATGATCAATATTTGGACTCATCAGCTCTGCACATACACATGATATACGTATTTTATATTTTAGGAGCACAGAGACAAGAACCCAAACTCATGCACAGTGTTCAATCTGTTATAGCGGGTTGCCTCTGCCTCCACTTTGTGGTTTTATTTCATTTTTATCTCAGTTGAGAATCTTTGTGACCTTGGAAGATGCAATACAAAATGTATTTATGTTGTCATTATCATTGTGCCAATTGTCCTGTGATGGCCTGGGGACCTGTTCACATATAATCCAGGCTGTCACCCTATGTGCGCCACAAGACCCAGACAACACCACTAAGTACAAGTGGGTGAGATGATGCACCAGTTGCATCTAAATCTGCACCCACATGTATATGCGTATTGCTGGAATATTGGTGATCTTGCCATTTCCATTCATCCCCTTGAAGACCACTTATGGATCCAACCACTGCAGCTGTTTAAGATATCATGAATGTAAGTTTTTCTTATTAATATGTCTTGAGCTTTTAGGGAAAAGTTTGCTGTCCAACCTCATATTAACTTACTGCCTCTGGCCCTTCAACGTGGGTCAATTCTGCTTAACCTGGATGCACTCGGGATTCCATTGATTCTCATTTTAGGGCCTGAACAGGTGGGTCCTGCAATGTGTGTCCCACTATCCGTGTGAACAGTGAACCCGTCTTGCCTCACCTTTCTGGGCCAGGTAGTTGACCTGGAGCCTCCTGGTGTGCCTCTCCTGGAGCTCCTGGAGGAAGCCGGAGCCGGAGTTACTGCGGCCCAGGAAGGCATCGGAGCCGGACGCCTCGGTGGAGCTGTCCCAGCTGTCCGCTCCCCTCCGGCTCCCCCCGCTGTACGTGTCGTACAGCTCCACCAGCAGACAGTCCACGATGGAGCTCCGGGGAGCCTTCACCCCATCCGGGCAGGACTCGGAGTCGCTCTCGACGGCCGGGGGGTCCCCGAGGGGGGAGGGCAGCGGAGGTGCGGGCTCGGGCTGCCCGGCAGGTGATGAGGTGTCGCTGAGGGAGCCCGCGGGGCTCGGCCACCGCTGGAAGCCGGAGAAGTCATCCAGGAGAGAGGCGCCGGAGCCGACGAACACCCCGCTCTCCTCGGAGCACACGCTGTGGTCACATATGTCAACTTCCAGAAGTTCGCTCCCGTTTAGTGGCACTTCAGACGTCATTTCACACTCCTCGGGGGCAAACTTGAGTAAAGTCCCCTCACTGTTCCGAGTGGTTGTTTGCGGCTTTGTGCGAGTTGTCACTGTTCCGACAACATTGTTGAAGTTAAAAAAGTTTTCTTTTGAGCGTCTGGAGGAGGATAGAGTTCCTGGAGCATTCCATTCCTCCTGTCGGAAAGGTAAAACCCGTGTGACGGCTTTTTTTTTTGTAACTCCTCCCCCCTCCCGGAGCGTGCAATGGACCAGCCCTCTGATGCTAGATGCCTCGCGTACATGATGCTAAGTTTTATAAAAAAAGAACGAAATAAAAACGTACCTCGTTTCAGACGTGTTGTTTCAGACTATCCTAAGAAATATTATGTGAATTATGTGAAATATTGCACATGTTTTACACATTTATGCATTTGAACAATTTACATGGATGATGGCACTTCAAGTGTGGTAGAGATATTTTCAGTTTCTTAAATTTGCACAGAACATTTTATGCATTCAACAGATCACCAGAAAGGAGGAGGAGGGGATTTGACATAATGCTTGTATTTGGTGGAACATGCCAGAATAAACCGTGGCTAAAGTGAAGAAAACTGTGCCAAAAGTGTCCGCATTTAGTTGAGTCAGTGTGCATGAAACACTAACCTGTACCCTATGTGTCAGGGTGTTTGTCCGGAAGGGTTCCCCAGGGAAGAGACACCTTTTTATCTTTTCAAGAGGGAGTTGTGTATTATAGGCATGAATGGTGGAATATTTTATCTTTATCCGGAACAGGTGTGGGGATGAGGGATGTGGTATGCGGATGAGAGTTAGTAGTGTGCTCAGTCATTCAAATATTTTAGAATTCTTAGACTATATAATAAGTTTGGTATTGAAAGGTGACTTGATAAACATTTGAATATAAGTCAACCTGAGAAGTGACAAAGTGACGCAACCTGTCCAACAAAGACTACATTACCAATACACACACATCAGATGTGACATGTTCCACTTTAAATAAATATAATGTTTACTGGCATGAAGGTAACCCATCTATAGAAGTTTGGCTTGTCATGTGACTGATATTTCGAAGTGACTTATATCAAAAACATAGGCCATGTCAGCTATGAACACTTGTGACAATCTATGGTGACAACCGGGCTTTGTCAGTCATGTGACATGCCCCCCACTGTCATTTTGGATGGTGCCGTAAGAGACTGCTTGCCGAAAGAAAAAAACACAACAACAATAAAAGTGAACCACCAACACTCACTTCATGATGTTTATTCAAAGATTGTGTTTATTCAAAGACAAGTCGTAACTACTCGCACGCCTTATGAAAACATCAGTTCAATTTATCCAAGCTGTTCACTTTCTTTTTTTCTCAGTGTTTTTCGTCAAGCAGTCTCTTTTTGGCGCAACAGCAGAAAATACAGTAAGTGGTCTCTCTTCAGGGAGAACTGGTACATCCATTAATACGTTCAGGAAAATGTTGGAAAATGTCAACTGAACTATTATCAAGTAAGAAATGAAACAAAATGAACCATGAGAACAGTGAGGGTGGCTTTTTTTATATTGGTCATGTACATTTTGGTTGACTTCAATCATTTTGAGTTCAATAGTTGATTTAGTTTGATCTTTTGATCTTCTTGACTTTTAGATTGATCACACCGTTCATCCCTACAGCTGCATCATGTAGTTGCTGTTTTTATACAAGCCACACTGTGAGGTTAATTAAGGTTGCACTGCATTCTTATTACATTGGATTGCATTGCTTAGGGAATATTATAAACATATGTGTATTGTGTAACGCATTGCAGGCATTATTATTGTTATGTATTTAAACAACTTAGTTCTACAGCTACAAGCAATGGATGGATGGATGGATGGATGGATGGATGGGGATTGGGTTATGGGTGTAAACTGCTGAAAGAGGTAGCACCAGTTGTGAGAGCAGTGTGCAAAAACTGCACTGTATATCTACAGCCTATGCACACAGGTGACAAAAGTCGTTTCAACAAGAAAAAACATGAATAAAAATCCCCTTGAAGTCATTGAGGGGGGTGCTAAATATCTACAAAACATAACGAGTCTGTATTGTTTGCTAGGTATGTGTTATTTTTGTTTGTGTGTTTTAACTAGACTGGTACCAAGATACACACCAACCAGGATGTATGCCTATTATAATCAACAAAAAACACATCTGTTTGCTTTATCAGGGACATGGTAACTTAATATCAGGAAACTGAAACATATCCAGCGTAATAAGGGGTGTTCAGGTCAAAAACATACATTTTTCTACCCGCGGGTCAAAATGGGCGGCGCCCCGTGCTCAAACCCGCTGACTCGGCTTCCGTAGCCGAGCGGCACATGACGCGGAAGTGACAGTCAGACGAACTGGGCCGAGCCCACAGTTGTTGTTGTTGTGCGATCGTGTCCTAGGTGTTCTGGCTGTTGTCAACAACATTTCGGGCTCCTCTCAGACGCGCAGAGGAGGGACGAGAACCGACCTCTCCCGGTTCGCGTGTGCGCCGTGAAAAAATGGGCTCGACGCGGCCTGCTCTGGTCACCGTGCTCAGTTGTTTGCTCATCTGCGTCACTTTGGTGCTCTCCAAGTCCGCCAAGAGACCCAACATCGTCCTGATCCTCACCGATGACCTGGACGTGGCGATGGGGGGCCTGGTGAGTCGGTCCAATAGGTCCGGGGGCGTTTTTAGTATTCGCTCAGCATATTCTATGAGACTTTTATAGGGCGCAGTTGTGTTAGCTGCTGGACAGCTCCCAGGTTTTGGGGGACAAGATGTGATCGTAGATTTGTAAACTGGACTTTTTAGTCCACTGTGATCCAGCTGACGGTTCACATTCCACCGGGGGTGGACACATCGTGCTGGCATCTCACACTGTCAGCAGCCACCGCGGTCTCCAGCAGACATGTAGGCCTGTCCGGGATTTATAGGTCATCTAGGCAAGTTGGACACAGACATTCATGCAATCCAGATGCAAACAAGCTGCTTGGTTGTTGTCTTGTTCATTAGAAAAAACATGCGTCGCAGCACTTTATCTCTTGCATCTTTTAACACACCACGTAAAGCTCAAACAAGTGCTGGATGCCGGACAAAAGGGTGAGACTGGATTGAAATAGCTGCTTGTACATTACAGGACGTTAAAGCATTTCTGTATATTTGTAGTGTATTGCCATCCAATACTCTGCAATACAAAGACAGGAAAAACTGTGAAAACAACAGGACCCCTCGAGCACAAGTAGGTCTCTGCAGTGGAAAAGAACACACCAAACCAGGTCTGCAGGTACTGTTTATTTCCATCACTGAGGAACCTGCTGACGGTTTCAGGCAGAACAGTCAGACGACAGTGCTTCGTTTTGCCTGATCTGGAAAGTAAAGCCAGATTTGAAGATGCAACATCTAAGGGTGCCTCGCCGATACCTCTGACATATCGATGCAAATGCAAGTGCAAATGAAGATATATTTGATCGAATCTGAAATGCTCGACCGCTCGTTTTCTCCATCCAGAGCCCACTGAACAAGACCAAGAAGTTGATTGGCGATGCGGGGATCACGTTCACGAATGCAGTGAGTACCATCGGCCTCGTCGTCCCCCACAGTCACGTTGTTGCTGTAGCTAGAAGCCGTTCATCTCCCGGAGACGTCCTCCTCCCGTCTCTCATCCTGTCCTCCTCCTCCTCCCCCACCCTCCTCCATCCTCCTCCCCTCGCAGTTCGTCGCCAGCCCGCTGTGCTGCCCCAGCCGGGCCAGCATCCTGACGGGGAAGTACCCGCACAACCACCGCGTCATCAACAACACGCTGGAGGGGAACTGCAGCAGCAGGGACTGGCAGAAGAGCGAGGAGCCCCACACCTTCCCCTCCCTGCTGCAGGCCAGCGCCAGCTACCAGACCTTCTTCGCCGGGAAGTATCTGAACCAGGCAAGGGACCGGCCCGGGCACCCGCAGTCTCCGCTCTTCTGATCGACAATTCCCTTAATACCCAGAACGCAGTTTAATCGAATCATATAGATTGGGAGTGAAGTTACGTTGAATGGTGCGGGGTGGGGAAATGAGGGGAGCCACTTCCCTTAATAGTTTCACTCTGTTTACATCTGCTAATTGCACATCAAAGTGGGCAGGCTTCCTGAGATCCATGAACCCGCCCTTAAATCAAGACATGATGACAAACAGATCAGATAATAGATTCCGGGTCACTTCTAAAGTAGAAATCCTGTGTTGCGGACTGTCAAATCTCAACCACCTTTAAATTTCCTGCCATTTTCTGCATACGCTTTTGCATCTTGTTTTTCTTAACCCTACGTTATTCTTTCTTCTCTTCACTCCTATGTTTCAGTACGGACACGAGAAAGCCGGCGGGGTGGAGCACGTTCCTCCAGGCTGGGGCTTCTGGGCGGGACTGGTAAGAGTGCTTTGGACTGGTCCTGTCGGTCAAAACCTGGACCCCTCACTGGTCGAAATCCAGCCGCTTTGAAGGGTTCCGTCCAGACGAGTCTATGTATAACCCGAAGCCTGTCCAGATAGGCGAGAGATACTGCCACTTTGAAGAATAAAGGCTCGGAGAACGCGCCGTGACCGGACTTCATGGCGCCATGAAGCCCACGTGACCCCGCGAGGAGGCGCACAAAATTAGCATGTCGAGTTGTCGGGCAACGGAATGCCTGCGTCCATTACTGTGCGTTCTCTATGCACAGTAAACACATATAGTTTCGTACCGTGACTGTAAAAGCCGAGCAGCCTTTCGGCTCGTCCGGTTTTCTCCCGGGTCGTCGAGCATCTGCGTTTGTGGTTGGGATGAGCGTTTCACTGATAGTTGCCCCTGTGCAGGAGAAGAACTCCAAATACTACAACTACACCCTGTCGGTGAACGGGAAGCCCAAGAAACACGGAGCGGACTACAGCAAGGACTACCTGACAGACGTCCTGGTGAGCCTCTCCTACGCTCACATCCATCCTGCTCAGAGATGATTTCAGATTTCCCCATGCACGGATGTTCAGAATTGTCATATTACCCTCATTACTGAAGGTCTTATACAGTCTTATGTTGTTTTCTTTTAAAGATTTAAATGATTAAACGGTCTTTTTATTAATCCGTTCTGAAGTGTAGATTACGTGATCTGACAGAATTTAGATGATCTGGACCTTCCGCAGTTTCACATGGGGAGATGGGTGAAGAACATTTTGATGATATTCTGTTGAAATGGTAACTGTAAAACCATTTATAGTCCTCAATATGATGAAACCAGGACTTCTACGCCAAACTCATCAGTTGAGCCTCAAACTCCCTTGTTTGAAGCTGCACACTTGCTTTTTACAGCTGGTCGGAACACGCCAAGAGACCTCGTGTCTGCTTTTTGAACTCGGCCGCCCTTAAGTCAGTCCGTTGTCAGAAGGAACCCGAGTTATAATGGACGGAGATAACCCCGCGGCTTGTTCCCCCCCCCCCGCGGCTCTCTCAGGCCAACATGTCCCTGGAGTTCCTCCAGTACAAGTCCAACTACCTGCCCTTCTTCATGATGGTGTCCACGCCGGCTCCCCACTCCCCGTGGACGGCGGCCCCTCAGTACCAGGACCGCTTCAACGGCACCAAGGCGCCCAGGGACCCCAACTTCAACATCCACGGCAAGGTGCGCCACCCCCGCCCCCCCCGGGCCCGGACGCAGGAGGACGCTCCGCCGGATCGACGATTCAATGTTCTGAGCTTTTAGCCTCACGGTTTTTCTTTCGTCTGCCCCAGGACAAACACTGGCTGATCAGACAGGCCAAAACCCCCATGTCCAACTCCTCGGTCCAGTTTCTGGACGACGCTTTCAGGAACCGGTCAGTCTGCGCCGCTTCCTCCCCTCTGTCCACTGCAGCTTCCCTTGAAACTTCCTCTCCTCCCTCCTCCTCCCTCCTCCTCCTCCTCCTCCTCCTTTCGTGCAAGCTGAGTGGAGTTTGACTCTCTCGCCTGTAGGTGGCGCACGTTACTGTCGGTGGACGACCTGGTGGAGAAAATCGTGAAGCGGCTGGAGGTCCGAGGCGAACTAGACAACACGTACATCTTCTTTACCTCTGACAACGGCTATCACACAGGTACGGACCCCCCCCCCCCCCCCCCCCCCCACACACACACACACACACACAAACTTTTGTAGGTGGGGAGGTGGGCCAGGGGGGTGTCTTGTAGAACGGACGAGGACATCTTTAGCCGTGTGATGGGCACGTCATGTGGTGTTTCCGCCTGTCCGTCTCAGGTCAGTTCTCTCTGCCCCTGGATAAACGGCAGCTCTACGAGTTCGACATCAGGGTTCCTCTGATGGTCAGAGGTCCCAACATCAAGCCCAACCAGACCAGCCAGGTACGCACACACACACACACACACACACACACACACACTTCTCTGTCATCGACAGCTTTCTGTTGAAATGGGCCCTCGTTAATCCAGACCGACTCGAATCACAACTCTCAGCAAGGGGATCATCTCAGTCTAATTAAAACTGAGGTTAGCTTCGATCTACTGCTTGATACGAGTGATTCAGTGCAACTTCACAAGTAGCATTACCAATATAAACCCGCTCCCACAGCCTGTCTTTGTATGGTTCTCCCGTTTGTGTAACAATGCCGCCACAAATGCCTCAAACCCAGAGTAGCTCTCCGCAGCACGTTTTGAAACTGACGTGGGGGGGGCTAACGCTGAGACGGTCTGGTCGGCAGCTGCTGGTGGCCAACGTGGACCTGGGGCCCACCATCCTGGACATGGCCGGCCTGGACGTCAACAAGACGCAGATGGACGGCACGTCCTTCCTGCCCGTCATGGTGAGTCGTGGCGAGGAGCGGCGGCGGCGGCGGCGTCTGCCTCGCCGTCCGTGCCAGTCCCAAATTAAAAACCTGCTCACCGGGATGTCTCTAACATGCAACTGAGCTGACAGACAAATATTGTATATATAAATATACAATAAAGACTGAATGTCAGTATTACCTCGTCATGTGTGCATACATGTGTGTGTGTGTGTGTGTATATATATATATATATATATATATATATATATATACACACATGCACATATATGTGTGTGCATATATATATATGTGTGTGTGTGTATGTATGTATAAATATAACCACTGATGTAGAGCAGGCACGACACATGCTATTCCTCATTATATATATATATATATATATATATATATATATTTTACATTTGGTTACACAATGCACAGCAGTCCACACAGAATCTTCACGGTAAATGCTAATAGGTAGCAGCAGTAAATGAGTACAGTGTAATAAGTGATAACAATAACCGAATATAGTAGGGGTAATGGCGACGTACGACTGCCACTACTAGTAGCAATACTGATAATCATAAACAATAACGCACAATATGATGCAGAGAATTAACACAATGTAATGCAGATTCCAATTCGTTCCTCATCGGTGGAAATCTCATTGTGGGGGCACCAAGGACGACAGAAATAGCATTTTGTATGTAAAGAAATTGTGCCGCACTATATATAATTAGATGATAGACGTGAAATGAAACTCGTCCTCTCTCATGCTTCAACAAATGAGTGAGTGAGTGAGTGAGTGAGTGAGTGAGTGAGCGTGGTTGGCTCAAACGCATACATTTTACATAAACTGAATGTGTGTGTGTGTGTGTGTGTGTCTCCAGGAGGGCAAGGTGAACGGCAGCAGCTGGAGGACGGACGTGCTGGTGGAGTACGAGGGCGAGGGCAGCAACGTGACGGACCCAGCCTGCCCCCTGCTGGGCCCCGGGGTGTCGGTGCGAGACGCCGCTTCCGCCACGCCTCCCCATGCCTGCTCGGTCACAGCCGAGCCGCCCACGCTCACCCCTGTCTCCCTCTCCCCCTCCCCCTCCCTCCAGGAGTGCTTCCCAGACTGCGTGTGCGAGGACTCGTACAACAACACCTACGCCTGCGTGCGCACCGTCGCTCCCTCCGCCAACCTGCAGTACTGCGAGTTCGACGACAACGAGGTGTGCTCGGCGTTAAACAGCACACACCCACTCATCCCGGCTGGCTGACTTTTCTTATATATATGTATATGTATGTGTGTGTGTGTGTGTGTGTGTGTGTGTGTGTGTGTGTGTGTGTGTGTGTGTGGCTCCCTCAGGTGTTCGTGGAGGTCTACAACGTGACTGCGGACCCCTTCCAGCTGAGCAACATAGCGAAGACCATCGACCAGGAGGTCCTGGAGAAGATGAACCACCGGCTGATGATGCTGCAGTCCTGCGCCGGACAGACGTGCCGGACCCCCGGCGTGTACGACCCGAGGTCTGTCCGAGCTCGGGGGGGGGGGGCCTAGAGATGGAAAACCACTGCCCTAGCTTCTCGCTCTATGCCCAGTACTCGTTCGAACTGTGTGGAGGCGGATTGCAGTGTTCCCACGGCAACGGGGAGGGTCGTAACAGGGCTGTAAAATGGCATCTGAAGCCATTCTGATGAAACCGGTGTTCCATAGCCTCAATATTAATAGCAGAAAACAAGGGTAAATCCCTCTAGGTTAAACAAAAGTAGTTGTACTGTAGGTTGGGAGCGGCAGAGAATCTTAAAAAACGTAATTTTAGGATGGTTTTAGGTTTTAGGCACATGATTTCCTCTGTACTTGTTCAAATTTGAGGGAAGGTTCATAAAATCTGTGAAACAATTGAAAAATGGGAGGAAAACAAGGCTAGATGATGTACCAGATTCCTTTTTTTTTTTCAAAAAATCATGAGGAAACGACGACTTTTTCTCTTCCAGGTATAAATTCGACCCCCGACAGATGTTCACCAGAAACAGCTGGCGGCTCGGCAGACTCCGGCAGAAGATGAAATAAGAGGAGCGGCGGAGGAGGAAGGAGGCGATGGATGGATGGAAGGATGGATGGAGGGAGGGAGGGAGGGAGGGAGGGAGAGAGGAAGAAGAAGAAGAAGAAGGGCTGTTTTGTATCTGGTATTCAGCCAGTTGTTGCCTTGTTTCCAGGCCCTTGCGCGCAGCCTCTTTTGTGGAGGGATGTAGAAGGGATCTGGTGGGGAGGGGAGGGGAGGGGAGCGGTCATATTTTAGGAGTAGGTGTGTTGCCATGGAGACGAGGAGGGCTCTGTGCATGCAGGACGCACCTTTTTTAAAAAATATATATAAAATCTCCCAGTCTGCAGGGTTGGTAGCAGGTGCAGGGCAGGAAAAGCCAAATCGTTCAGGGTGGATTCACTCTCACAGGCCATCCACGCAGATCCACGCTTCGTCTGCAGGCTCGCTCACTCAAAAGAGATTTGACCGAAATCGACATCCAAAGAGAGGATCTTCTCCGCCGGTTCCTTTCGTTTACGGTGCCTTCAGAAGCTCCTCCGGGATTTCACGCGTTTGCCACTGACAATGAGACATATAGGCATTGTGAGAAACCCCCGTCGCGGTCGTATTGCATACCGTTTCCACCCGCATTTCTCTCGCAAGGTCCAACATTTCCCACATTTGTGGTGTTCCATGAAGTCATTTTCCTTCATTAATCAAGCAGGTCTACGTTAACGACAATTGAGCAATTCTGTGTTGTTGTTTTTTCTTTATTTTTCCCCCCAGTCACTCACTCGGTGTAGAAAATATCACATGTGGCGTGTGGCACTGCGTTCGCATAAACGCGAGGCTAAGCAGCAAAATGGCTTGGAGAAAAAAAAAATAGATCTGCATTTCCGTGAATCTGTGAAGCTCAGTCGACGTGGAAGCTGTGCAATGACGTGCGCGTCTCATATAGATGCACCGTGCCAACAGCGCCACCCGCAGGCGAGCCGGAGAGAGACGAGTGCCTACTGACAGACAGACAGACTGACAGACGGACAGACGGACGCTTTACTTTCCCCTCTTATCAGCATGCCGGCGCGGTTCCTCCAGGCAGCACCTTAACCTAAGTTCACTGAGCCACTACCATTCACACCCGATGAGGAGACGTGTAGGTCTCCGTCCCGGATCAGTTTTTTTGTTTATGTTTTTACCTGTGCGTGTTTACCTCCGATTTCTCCCTCCGACTGTGAATCATTTACCATAAACGCAGACGAACTGTAGTCGTCCGCTCGCCCTGCTCTCTCTCTTCTATCCCTCTGCTTCCGTTTGAACTGAGTTAAATGTGAGACCCGTGTGATTATTGTTATTATTATTATTATTTCCCCCGTCATTCTGATCCGTTTCACTGATGCACTTTCCGATCTGTCAGAACTGTTTTTTTTTCTTTTTTTTTGTCGCGTCTGGAAGCGTCAAGATTGATTTTTTCTTTTTGCAGTTTTTGACAATGTATTTTAGATTTATGTGGAGTTTTTTTTTTGTCCAAATAAAGAAATTATTCATATCACAGAAGGTCCAAACGCATTCGTTTGTCTATTATTGTGGCCGCTTAAAAAAACAGAAAAAACAAAGTGAAGTAAAAGTAAAGTAAGCGCTTTTAAAGGAATCGCAAGCCCACTGAAACGTCAATTTCATATAAAATATTTATTTGGAAAAACCTAACTGTACAGCGCGACGTGACAATGACTGTGTACAGCTACTGAAGCCAGCCACAGTCCATGAACTGGTGGAAACTGGTCCGGGCTTGAAAACACTGGTCGGGGCTGTCGGAGAAATCGCTTCACAGGCACGCATGAAAACGTCAGCTTGCGTGAAATCTGACAAATATGAAAATGAGGCACGTCTGTGACCAGACGTCCGGAACGGTGGAGTTGGTTAGCGGCGAGCCTCCTTGTGCCTGGTTTTCCAGACTTATCAGACAAAGAGTAAATACGTTGTTAGTCAACCTTGTAGATTCACAGCTGGCAACAGGAGGACCAGGGGCACGGAGTTGGAGCGTCACCTAAACTCAAGTCTCTCAACAGTGTCTGACTCTTCTACATAAACAAGGAAAGATAAAAAAAAAACATCTCAGTCAGGTCATCTTTCAGTTCGTTAGTAGGCGGTTATCTACAAAGGACACCCTGGGAGCCTAAAATCCAGGTGTGGCCAACTGCTAAAAACCTTAAAAATGTGGGCTCCGGAGTCCAATGTTCAGTTAGTCAAGCAACTGGACTTCTTCTGGGGTTTGAAGACGTTTCGTCCTTCATCCGAAGGGCTTCTTCAGTTCTGGTTGGTTTGGGGGAAAGCCAGGATTTAAGACTCTCTGGATGTGGGTGGGACTGTGGATGTGGGCCATTCCCCTCGTTATGTGACAAGGGGGTCACATGAGTGAGCATTAGCACATTAATACCTGTGGCAGTGAATGGTCACATGATGGGCCATTGACACCTGTGGCGGCACTTCCATATATATATAAGTGGAAGAGCTATCAACACGTTAATGGCCCCATCTCGTCACTTGATGAGGGGGTGTGGCTCACCGCCACAGGTGTCAATGGCCCATCATGTGTGACCCCCTTGTCACATAACGAGGGGAATGGCCCACATCCACAGTCCCACCCACATCCAGAGAGTCTTAAATCCTGGCTTTCCCCCAAACCAACCAGAACTGAAGAAGCCCTTCGGATGATGGACGAAAGGTCTTCAAACCCCAGAAGAAGTCCAGTTGCTTGACTAGCTGAACATTGGATACCATGACCTGGATGAATGAGAATCTCCACAGACGTGGGCTCCGGAGGCATCCCAGATGCCCTGGCCCCGGCTGGCTGGCGGCTGGAGGAAGAGGTCACGGCGTCACGGGGAATACAAAAAGCTGTGCGTGTCGGCGGGCCGCCGTCAGCTGCGCCGCTGCTCCAGGACGGGCAGGAAGGGCAGGTCCGTGCTGCCCAGGTACGTCCGGCCCCTGTGCTGGAACACGTCGCTGATGGCCCAGGTCAGGAGGCCCTCGGGGTCGTGCAGCGCCCCCCGCAGCCCGCCGTCCGGCCCCAGCTCCAGCACCAGGGCGTAGCGGGGCAGCAGCACGTTGTACCAGCTCAGCGGGACCACCTGCGGCATTCACACGTGGTCGCTTAGGAGGTGCTTGCGCACGAAGAGACTTACAGAGATGATCGAAAAGAAACGCTGCTCTACATTCCTCAGAGCACTAGGGGATGGGAGTGGACGAGCGCACTAGTTAGGAGGAGATAGCAGCAGAGGGAGGAGGGGAAAACTGTAGAAGAGTTGTCTACTCGGGGAAAGTAAGTAAGTAGGAACTTCAGGCATTTTTTCAAGCAAAAATGAAAAGGATCGGCGTTGAC
This sequence comes from Karalla daura, assembly GCA_029224185.1. Taxonomy (NCBI): domain Eukaryota; kingdom Metazoa; phylum Chordata; class Actinopteri; order Chaetodontiformes; family Leiognathidae; genus Karalla; species Karalla daura. The sequence continues at coordinate 15,056,939 of CM055209.1, read as the reverse complement.
ATGCCAGAAGTGTAAAAATCAAATTATTCTGGGGACTGAATTTTCTGTAAAACGCACGTTTTAAAGGACAAAGCAATGTTCCCATTGCTCAAAAACCAAAAGAAACAGAGAGAGGAAGAAAGAAAGAAAGAAAGAAAGAAGGAAAGAAAGAAAGAAAGAAAGAAAGAAAGAAAGAAAGAAAGAAAGAAAGAAAGAAAGAAAGAAAGAAAGAAAGAAAGAAAGAAAGAAAGAAAGAGAAAATGAAAAATAAAGAGAAAGTAAGACAAAGATGGAGATGCATGAATCACTGAAAAAAGTAAAGAACAGATGAAGTTTGAAAAGAAAGAAAGAAAGACAGAAAAAGAGGAAAGAACGAAAGAAAGAAAGAAAGAAAACGGATGAGAGAAAGAGAAGGAAACGCAGTCCAGTGTGTCTATGCCATCCCAACTCCCCTGAAACCTTTCATAGTCCGGTCACGTCATTGCACCAAACATGTTTCAAATCAAGTTGTTTCTTGGTCAGTGTGACACCCTCCCACTATGACCTGGGAATGTGTGTGTGTGTGTGTGTGTGTGTGTGTGTGTGTGTGTGTGTGTGTGTGTGTGTGTGTGTGTGTGTGTGTGTGTGTGTGTGTGTGTGTGTGTGTGCCTGTGTGTGATCAGATTTCACAGCAGGCTCTCACTAAGGCCGTGATCCTCCCTGACAGCAGCGGAGTGAATCACTCAGCCGGGAGCATGGCGGCAGACATTTGGAAGTTATTAAACACACGCATCCCTCGGTTTGCTTCCCTCGGGACCACTACGTTATGCCCACCTTGGCCAGGAAGCGCTTGACGGCCGGGTAGGGGGCGATCAGGTCCAGAAAGGGAGGCATGACCTTCCGGAAGCGCGTGGTTGTTATGCCGACCAGGAATGTTCCCTGGTTGCTAAGGCGGATGTTGTCGGGGTAACCGATCATGTTGTCCATCATGATCTCCTTGGTGCCGGCCTTTGGACCCTTCAGCCAATACCTGAGGGAGGAGAGTCCTATGAATATACGCACAGTTCACACTCAATGGCTCTTATCAAAGTGTGCGTACGCCAGAATTTGGGTGTACACACATTTTCCCTCAAATTTGTTTGAGAAACGAAGGTCAGTGTTTGTAAATTGGCTGAAATGAGCAAAAGCAAAACATTTGTGCACTTTTATGCACATTAATGCTTAAATGTGTGTGTGTGTGTGTGTGTGTGTGTGTGTGTGTGTGTGTGTACTTGAGCACGCGGCCGATGCTGGTCTCGGCCAGCAGCAGGAAGCTCTCGTCGGGCGACAGGGCGATGCCGTTGGGCATGTAGAGGGAGTCCAGCAGCACCTTCACTGCTCCAGTGTCCGGGTCGTAGGAGAGCAGACGGCCCAGGCTGTTGAGCTCGATCACCTGAAATCACCCGTTTCGCCTTGCTTTATCTCAGCTTTGACATTCACCTTTCACATTCGCCTTTATTGTTGTCGTTGCAATACTGTTGAAAGAATGAACTGAAAGCTAAGTTGACCTTGTTTAGCTCTGTTTATTAGCTCGTTTCTTAGCTTCCTGGTGTAGTTTTCACATCAGCTAAGGTTTGGGTTGTGGTTAGGGTTAGCTACGTTTTATTTTTATTCTAATTAGAGCAATGTTTTGCTAAACATATCTTGTTTGATTTTGCTTCATTTCATCTCTTCACCATAATTCGCAGCCTGGCTTCAGTACATAACTCTGGATAGATCTGGGTGTGTATCTTTTTATTTCGTCTGACTAAACATAGCTCATCTTAGTTTTTGGTTTAGTTTGTACTAAGAGCTGAGCATCTTTTTTAATTAGCACCTTTGAACTTTTGAACGTTTATCGCAGCTTTGTTTTCTTCTGAACTCTTCATCAGTGGCTACACGGCCACACTAATCACAGACGCTTCTTGAACTAAACGGGACAACACTAACATTTGTGTTGTGTGAGCGAGTGCCCTCGCCGGGAAGACTTTGTCCTGTTCTTCAGTCCAACTCAAGTCTCTCCTTTCTCATGATAAACTCCCCAATCTTCTCTTTCACAGCAGCTCCATGAAAGCACAGAGTGTAACGGAATAATCAGACACTTCAATGCGAACATGTAAACATCTCCTCCCGGGCCTCGCTGGCAGCTTTTTTTTTTTTCTGAGGGATTTTCCTTTGTTGGCGAGCGGCCGCATGGACGGATAAAGAGGACCGGCTGTGTTCTCCTTCGGAGGGCTGCGGTTGCCGGGGCAACGCTGGAGACGTCTTAATGGAGCCCGATCCCTTCCCTCCCCGAAGCCTGGTTATCTGTCAGACGGTCAAACTGTTTTCCATCGCTCTCCCGGGCGCTTTTTCCAAGGGTTCTCCGGCCTCACCTCCAGTTTGACGTGTCTGCGTCCCCAGCGACTGGACGAGTCGGTGAAATAAACGAGACCAGTCCGGGAGGAGATGTCCAGGCCGTTCAGGAAGGCGAAGGGGACGCCATCGGCACCTGAGGAGCACCGGGGTCCAGACGGTCAGCTCAGACACTGGTTCGACTGGGCTTTACTGACTGACACACACACACACACACACACACACACACACACACACAGATGGTACCCTGGGAGCTGGCCACCAGCACAGTCTTCTCTCCGGTTTTGGGGTCGACGCTGTACAGACCGAAGTAGGAGTCTGCGACGATCAGCTGACCGTTACGATCCAGACGAACGCCATGAGGGCGACCACACACAGGCTCGTAGTCGGTGCTGCTGCCTACGGGCACACACACACAGGTATAAACAAATGCATCATGCATAAGTAACTCAAGGCACTATCTCGCCTTGATCTGTTGCACAAGCTGTTGACGAGCCAAGCTGAAACACAGACGGAGAAACTGATCTGTGACTGTCTTTTATTATGACACCACCAGAGAGCACAAGATTAAACTTTTTACAGCCTGACAAGACAGACTGTGGGAGGAGGGAGGGAGGGAGACGCCGCTGGAGGAAAGGAGGACGGATACGCCCAACCCTGAAAAAACAGAGCAAGACGTGTGAAAATGAGAGACACAGACCGCATTCTGGTAAATTCTGCCCCATGTGTGTGATTAGAGTGAGGCTGTCGTCGGGGCCGATCCTCCACAGCTTCCCATCCACCGTTCCTGTGTACACGTTACCTGTCACACACACACACACACACACACACACACACACACACACACACACACACACACACACACAGTGTCAGACATTGATTTTTTTGTACCTATCAGGACGATTAACCTGAAAGAACAATACACAGACCATCATTGCACAACTAAAATCTCCGTGGAACCCAACACGATGGGATATTCTTTTGGAGGTTAGACCATTACAATACCCTCACCCTCCTGGTCAGCAGTGAAGGATTCTGGTCCGCGCAGCTGGCCAGAGAAGAGCCTGCGGCCCCGCTGCAGCCGGGTGTTGACGGCCAGCGGGCCCTCAAGGGCCGGGGGAGGACCCTTCAGCCTGGAGGGGTGAGAGAGGACCACAGAATAAACAAACAAGCTCAGTTTTCACCCAATCAACACTTTGGTTTGTGTTGACCATCCTCTGATATTCCTGCCCCACTGCACAACTTGCTAAACATCCTCCTGTCAGCATTTTAGCTGCACACGGCTCTCTAAAATAGTCACTCTGTGTTATTTATTGTCTGGAACAGCTCCAAACAACATGTGATCTCGATCGTAAATCATCTGATCTGGCCTCTTGTGTTTTCTTAGGGCATCTTTGTATGCTTTCAGAGCGCAGCATCTAAATGTAGCCTTTTGTGCAGTTTTTAATTCAGCTTTATTTAAAGCAAATTCGTGACACGTTACATTTAGAGCTGCTCCGCACCAGGCACTTTAAAACGGTCACACTCATCTATCAAGCTGTGAATGGGGTCACATATGTGTGTGTGTGAGACTTACACATGTGGTTTGGGGTCGATGGGTGAAGGCAGCAGGTAAACTCCAACAGCCACAGCAAGGAGAACCACTGATAGCGTCCTCTTACTAAACCTGACACAGAGCAAAGATAAAAATCATGCATAAACCTCCCCATTCAGTGATGCCGATGTACCAGTATGTATGCTTGTCAGCACCATGAATTATCTGGTCAAAGACATACAAAGAGTTGACAACTCAAAGAAATGACAAAGTGGGGAAAAACAACAGTCAGTTGTCCGGAACGTCGAATTGAACAACTTGCGTCCACGTAATACAGCCCTTCATGTAAATCCAGAGCCTTTTAAGGCCCGGACTTTGCATAATGTCATGTCAGACATGAGGTTAATGAGTGAGTGACTGAGGTGACCTTTGCCATGTGTTCGACGATGGTGGTGTTGTAACACAGGGTCTTTTGCCTGGTACACAAAGCTGATGATCCCATCAGTGTGTGAGTGTAAACTCTCTCACACACACACACTCCAGATCAATAGTCCAGTGAAATAAAGCAGTCTGTGGAGCGTGATCAGTGCAGGAAGGACATCCTGGGAGGCCGACGGTATGTAGGAGACGACCATGAAGGACAGGTTAAGGAAATGCATTCACAGACTGTATCAGCAGTGCATCAGTCGGACCATGCAAAATAGTCCACGGATGATCTAAAGGTCACCATCAGTTTCCACTGTTGGGTCTCAGTAGTGTGTGTCCTGCAGGTCACTGAGGGCTGAGCCGACACAAACTATTACCCACTGAACTGGAACAATAACTACTGAGGCTGAACGGAGAGCAAAGGGGAAACAAGCGCTCGTTAACTCAGACACCTCACGAATCTGTGCAAGTGACCGTGCCAGCACCCAGCTCTCAACGTGCCCCACTGTTAAACGGGGCTTCGTTCAGCTTGATGAACTAATTAAAAATATCCACAAACACATCCACACTGTGTCATTGTACGGACTCTTGATCTTCTAAACAGTGAATGAACAGATGTGTGAACACACCGGGGAGACGTTTCAAACCTCTGAAGGGGAGGGGGTAAAAAGCCGCGATGACACATAGAAAGTTGAACATTTTTTTTCTGTGGTAACATGATTAAATGGTAAACTTACATTGCAGTGGTGTCAGTCGGTGTCGGGGTTGCCGGCGCTGGGGAAGCAGCAGGTCTGACTGAAGCGAACTCGGACTCAGACAGCTGTCAGTGGGAATAGTGCATCTGGTGGAGACCTTCAAAATAAGAGCGCGGGGGGGGGGGGGGGGGGGGGGGGGGGCGTGTTTACGGTAGGACGCCGCGGCTCTTAATGTGGAAATACGTTCGGTTGACGTCATTCATGGGATTTTGAGTCAAATGTAAATAGTCGTCGTGTCTCGAAATTCAGTTCGGTTCAACTTTATCTACCAGGGGCAGTTGATGGCGACAGACAAACAAGCCAAACAAATCTCTCATGTGAGCTTGGAAGTAACAACGGCCAGGAAAACTTTCGTCAACCTTGCAGAACCGAGCTCTGGGAGGGCGGCCATCTTGACTCATCGATTGGGCGGGAAAAATGAAAGCGAGAGAGACAGAGGGAGGAGAGTGTCCAAACAGGGAATAACACGAAAAGAGGGGAAGAGATAAAGAGGAGTGTGTCCATTGCTGGGTGAGATAATGAATTGTTCTTACTGTAATACCGCTAACGTGAGAGTGAATTGACAAAACATAAACGAGTCATTACCAATTGTTTCAGATACTTGATGGTGATTCTTTGACACACAAATGATACACGAGTTCCACCTACAGTCCAAACACATGCATATTCAAGTTGAGTGCCCTCCAGTGGAAATTGTGTGCGTGTGTGTCCTATGATTAACTGGAGACTTGTACAGGGTGTATTCACTGCCTTCACTTAGGTACAAAAGTGCGTAAGATAATGGATGGAGCAATACCACATTTTAGCTCATCTTGATTTTCTTAATTAATAGATTATGGTCTTTAAAGTAGCTACAACTCATCATAATCAACAGCACAAAGTGAACACATTGAAATATTTGGTGTTCACACGTTTGCTTTATGATGACCTCCCCAAACAGAAATTTCATCTGTCCTCAAAAACATCTCCCCAAGTTTAAAAAGCACAATAACTAGGGTAGCTTTTACTCTGAAGGATGTGGTGACGGTCTCAGTTCAGCAACTTCACACACTGAGGGAGGAGAGGGGGGAGGCAGAGGAGCAGGAGGAGGAGAAAGGGAGGGTTCACACTTCTTGCCTCCATTATTTAAGTTGGGGTCAAGCAGAGGACAAGAGGAGGAGCGGCTGCGTCTGCTCCACTGACAGTTCGCCCAAAACTTTTCTGCAGACGTTCCACGGCTCCGCTGCAGGGTGTGAAGTTTATCTTCAGGTCCAGGCTGTGGGTTCACAGCCATTAAAAAGACCCCTCAAATTTCCTTACAATGCAGAAGTTTTCCTTTAAAGCTTTAGAGAGAGAGAAATTCAACTTAACATGTGCTTTGGGATATTAAAAAAAAAAAGTCTGAGAAAGATTTTGTTGAATCAGCTCAGCCACGTCTGACCTAGATGTGTCCACTGTCCATTGTCCACCCACTGTCCCGTTTTTAGAAGATAATGAGGATCACGAGGAGCCACTGAAGCTCAGTGAGTCAGACGGAAATGAAAGTGTTGCAGTATGCGACAGAAGCACGACACAGACACACCACCTGTGGTTTTATTTTCACCTTTAATGGGTGCGGCCCGCCTCGTGCGAGGGGAAGGCCACGTTTGGTAACGATCGAAAGAGAAACCGTGAGATATGGACAATAATAAAGAGGCTGCTCGCCGTTCGCGGCAAACTGAGACAAAAAAAACAAAGACGCGATGGGACTGCGTGCGTCCGGGCTGAGCTCTGAATCCAGCCACACCCTCAGCTAAAACACGTTGACAGATTGGAGAACCGAAATCGGGTTTTACGGTCGTAAAAACCGGCTCAGAAATCCTCGACTCGATTGTTCGGCCTGTGAAAAGAGGACAATTCGCTGTTTTACATCATAGGTGTGAGTTCCAAACCCACGACGCTTTGCTGATTCACTGAGGGTAGGACTGCAGAGTTTTTGTTTTTTTCCAGCTCAAAGTCGTCATATGAGATGGTCCTGAATGAATGAATGAATGAATGAATGAATGAATGAATGAATGAATGAAAGGCGATGTGTTCTCTTAAGAGTCAAAAACAGACGGATCCGGGGGGGAAAAGCTGACAGAACGCCACACATCTTTGGTATATTAGATTTGTACAGCTTCTGGCTGCCCAAACTGAACTGGAGACACAGATTGTGACAAAAAGTGACGAGGAAGGGAAACGGGCGCTCGCTGAATTCGATGAGGAAGCGGCCCTGGCTCGTCTGGAGCTTTCCGTTCCGTCAAAATGATCGCGGGCAAACTAAGTTTCCGGCTTCAGAAATAACCTCCGCTGATGATCATCGCGTAATCTGATCGAAAGCTCCGGAACAGAACGAAGTTTCCAAAGGTCACAAGTGACCCGATCGCCGGGGGGGGAATTTGAGCTTCATTTGCATTTTACCCGTTTTGTTTTTTTTTTTTCAGGTTTTTTTTAGTCGACTTGAATTGTCCACTCTGTGGCTCCAGTTTCGGCCGAGCCGCCATTGAACAAGACGTCGTAATGATAATAATTCACGACGAGAAACACAGCATGGTAACTCCTCATCCACCCGCACCTCAGGCCTGAGAGAGAGATCGTATCGCCGACGAGCCGCGTTTCAATCGCAGGTCCGACAGAATCTGGAAAAAAAAAAACCCAACTCCTTTCACGCGTCTTCCACTCTACGGTTTCTTTTTCCAAAACGTCTACGTAGAGAGAGCGAGAGAGACAAGAAGAGGAGCATGCGAGGGGGTGAAGATTCAGTCCAAGGTTCACAGTCTATGGCAAACATCTGAAGCGACTGGAGCGGGCTTCAACGGCCTTGCCGCTCGCAGCTTTCAGGACAAGACGATGGTGTGTTGATCAACAGCCAAAAAAACAAAACAAAAAAAAAACCCGTCTTCCCTGAATTCAACGTTAAAGTGCCCTAAAAAAAAAAAAAAAACAAAACAAAAAAGACTCGACCTCTCCGGCGTCGGCTTGACGGCTGAGGTTGATTGACAAGGCGACGACGAGAGCGACGCCGCGGCTTTAAGGTTCGCTAACTGGTTCCATGCATCTTCAATTACAACGCGTGGAAGCAAAAAGAAGGCCAGGGCGGCCCGAGACTCGAGACCTCGTCTTTCACACACACGCACACAAAAAAAGTAGATAAAACGATTATGACCCCTACATTCAGTAGTATCTCAACATATTGTAGCTCAAATTTTTCTCGTATTGCACTCGTACAAACGTCGGGCTCTTCTATGGGCTTCTTTTTGCTTCCACCGATTTAACCCAGTGTTTAATAGTATAGAATAAATGGGTTGAAACCCCTTTAAATAAAAACTATAAAAAACGATATTGTTCCCTCCCCGTGGGAAGAGGCCTCGCGTGCACTCTTGCTCCAGGCAACGCCACAAAGACATCTTTGGTTATCGCGAAAAAAAAACAACAAAAAAAACTACTATAAATCTGGAAGCGTGCAGATTTGACACGGATGCGAGGGAACGGCCGCGCTATCCGTCCACTGGGTGGCGCTGCGGTACAAGCGTCTCTACGGGACGGTCAGACCTCCATTCAGTACCTGCGGCTTTAACCGTCTACTCTCTACAAAACCTACGTGGAGAAAACGCCTCTTTGGTCTCTATGCCATACATGATCCATTACACAGACCAAAAAAAAAGACTTTTGCATATATATATATTTATATTTATATTTAAGGCAGCTATTTACTATAGGAGCAATTTAACCGCACACGCATCTCAGTCACTTCCACCTTTACTCCTCTTCTCAGCACAAACGTCTGCCCTCTTTCACACTTCCCGTGCGATTTGCCCTCGGACGGGGCTGAGAAGGAGGCCGAGGCCGCAGGTTCCAGACCCTCCTCTCTCCGGGGTCTCCAGGATCCGTGCCACGTTCTCGTCCCGTGCCTCAACTAAAAAACCTCTCCGTCTCCAATCTCGAGCTCTATCCTACCCGACTCGACTTCCTCTGGGCCGCTCCGTCGACTTCCCGGAAACCTCACACACACCTCGCTCTCGCCCTCGCAAACAAACACTCATCTTCATCTTCATCTCCCCGTGCCCTACCCCTCTACTTCGTCTGAAGTGTGCCGAATTACATCAGAATATCAGAACCGATCGTATCCGCGATTAAAGTAAATGAAACGCACTCCTGACATTTCATTTCTACACATCCATGCGGGAAAGCGATTAAGGTCAGGACAGAAAGACGGCTGATTCTTAGACACGATTGTAATCACGACTGCTGCATCTATTTTTCACCATTCTAGCACAAGTCCCTAGTTTAAGTTCATATTCATAAATGCTCTTAAAAAGTATACGTCATACAACGCTCTGCTCTTCATTTGGTCATTTCATAACTGATTCTTCCCTCCAAATTAAATGTCTCCACGCGGACTTTTTGGCACACTTGAGGCTCCAGACTTGCGGGGAACTTTTTTTTCTTCTTCTTTTAAATCTCTGCCTTTCACTTTCTGAACGACTGGGGGCGGGATGAACGCGACGTCCCCGCCCCTCCGACGTCCGTCCCCCCCCCGTCCCGTAGCCGCGTGCCCGGCCTCTCGACACTCCCCGCGGAAAAACCATTCCTCTCGGTCGACCTCAAAGTAAGACTCGTCTCGCTTCGGGGGGGGGGGGGGGGACGAGACAAAAAAAAAAACGGTAAAAAGCTTCACCCATATAAATTAAGAGGAAAAAAAAAATATATATATATATATGTACAGACCTTAAAAACAAAAATGGGGAAATTAAATAAAAAGTCTCGACGTCTCGGCGTTTGGCCTGGAGTCTTTCGCGAGGGGAGGGGGGTGGGACGAGCCGCGTGGCAGCCGGGGAGAGAGGGCGGGTGAATATGGCACGGTTCGGTCTTTGGTGTGAGCGGAGCCAGCACGCTCCCCTGACCCCTTTGTTCACTACATCTCCGGGCCGTCCTCCGGGATCCCCTCTGGTCTGTCGTCACAGTCCCCTCCCTTTAGTCACACTGTTCACTGTCCTGTCGCCCGGCTCCTCTGGGCCCCCTGGAGGGGGCGAGGGAGCAGCAGTCCTGTCCTGAGGAGCCGACCCCTCTCCTTACAGGGGCCCCGGGACCTCCCTCAGCGCCTCCTCCAGCCTCTGGCGGTAGGCCCTGTAGCGGCCGATCACCGCCTCCCGCTGCTCGTGCTCCTCCTTGTCCAGGATCCGCAGGAAGTTGCGCAGCTCGGGGATGGAGAAGGCGTCCCACTGCGGGGGGGGGGGGGGGGGGGGGCAAACACAGCCCGCGTTACCACGGTTACCGACTCTTGCCTCAAAGTTAATATCACAGAGAGGGGACAGGTAGAAAGACAGACTTGAAGATGGGAACGGGTAGGATGAACGGACTGGGGAGAAGGACTGAGGAGGAGGAGGAGGAGTGACGAAGAGGGGCCGTTTACCATGACTTCGCCGGTCTGCTGCTCTCTGAGTACGAAGCTGAGCGTGTCGGTGTCGGGCCCGGCCACCAGGCGCAGGAACAGCGGCTGCTCGCCATCCGCCAGCTTGCACACATACACTGCAGGCACACACACACACACACACACACACTGATTAATACAGTCAGAGCCTCAAACCACACACATGCAGGCACCGCAGCGGTCGGCTAAACGTTGCATCGTGTGCGTGCGTGCGTGTGTGTGTGTAAACAGGGAAAGCGGAGGATGAAAGGATGGGTGTGGTGCATTAACGACCAAAGTCATTTACAAAAACAGAGGGAGGGAGGGGGGGGGGGGGGGGGGGGGGGGGGGCTGAAAACTGAACCGACTGGAAGAAGCGCCCCTCTACGCTGCATCTCTTCTCAGTGAGATGATGCTTTGTTGTGTGTGACAGCAGCCGGATCTGCCTCGGGGATCGGGGATCGGGGGGGGGATCCTCCGCTTTTACTAGGGGACGAGCGAACGCGTCTGGAGACAGACGCCGCCTTTTATTAGCAGCCCGTCGCACTGTAATGAGAGAAAGGGGCTCGTGTGATGGCAATCACACGCGGCCCGAGACTGCGGGCATGTCCGTAAAAGACTGGGGGCGAAGCCTTTCACAGACGTCTGACGGGACGCTACAAAGACAAGTGAGACGACTTGTATGTTAGAAAAAAACGCGTCCTCGAGTGGTTCCGTGTGGTGCGACTTAGTCCCGCGCAGGCTGTAAGATAATATATGCCGCCTGCCACCCAGGGACAGCTGGGGATTCATTGAGACAGAGTGTGTGTGTGTGTGTGTGTGTGTGTGTGTGTGTGTGTGTGTGAATACATATGTGTGTGTGTGTGTGTGTGTGTGTGAGAATATGCGGGTCTGCGCGCCTCGCCCTCGCGCTGCTGGATGCCAGTGGGCTCTCCCCACTATCAACAGCTCACCAGGAATACCTACATATTTATAACCACACACACACACACACACACACACACACACGCACACGCACACGCACACGCACACGCACACACGCACACACAGAGCTGACGCTATGTCAGCACCAGAGCATCTGATACGGAGCTTAGCCTGGGCTCCCACTGTCTCATTTACTTACACACACACACACGTAAACAGACAGGCAGGCAGGCAGACAGAGAGACAGAGAGAGAGACAGACAGACAGACAGGCAGACAGACACAGACAGGCAGACAGACAGACGGGGAGCCTCACCCTGCTCCTCCCGGTGGTAGCGTTTGTACAGCGCGTACTTGGCCGGGTTGTCTGCCACGGTGAACTTGTTGAGCAGGGCGACGATCACCTGAGGGACGCGTTCACAGACAACAACAGAGCCATGAAACCAACTGGACCTTTCAGCCATCTGCTCGACTCTTCTGGCAGGCATCATGTGGTCTCTCGCCACTATGGACGAATACAGGTGTTGTTTTTATTTTGATTTTTTACAGCTTCCGGTCAGTCACTTTAGATGAACTGGACGTCTAAGCCGACCGGGTCTCTCATAAAACCTCGGCTTCTGCTCGAGCTGTGACTTCATCCTGAGTGACACCGGATCCTAATGAAGTTGTGTTGACACGAGTGTGTGTGTGTGTGTGTGTGTGAGTGTGTGTGAGAGAGAGAGAGAGGGAGAGTGAGCGGGCCACCTGTCGGACTGTGTTATTGGAGCTGATGTGCAGGGTGTTGATGACTCCTCGGGGCAGGTAGAAGGCCTCGTCGCTCACGGCGCCCCCCCGCCGCCCTCGGGCCGCCCCGCACCGTCACGGGCCTCCTCAGGTCCATCTGGACCTTGATGAAGCCCGTGTACACGCCGCTGGGATTCTGCGAGACACACACACACACATGTATCAGACTTCTCCACACTCGTTCTTGTCACGTCGGGGGTGTTGGACTCGAGGCGTGTGAGACGTGATCCCTCCCCGGGAAACCAGTTGACCCAGCGAGGCCTGCGTGTCATGCGGGACAGATGGCCGCAGACGGAGGGCGAGCATCTTAATCTGATTGCCACTGCAGCACTGCGTGTGTGTGTGTGTGTGTGTGTGTGTGTGTGTGTGAGGCCGAGCGTGACCAGACGTCAGGACGACAAAGACGGAGATGAAGCGATAGCGGGACGGCTCCGTCCGATTTAGAAAGGAGAGGCGTCTGCGAGCTCCACATACTGATGCTATCGGCGCCTTCTAGGTCCTCTCGTCACTTCATAGGAGACGAGAGGGGGAAAAAAAAACCCTTCGACTGGCCTGGTAGAGATCCACCCAGCAACCCACCCCCCCCTTAAGAGAAAATCCGGGATGGTCCGCGTATCCAGGATCATCTGGCTGCCTAAAGCTCGTTTCTGGTGGCTTGTTTATTAAGTTTAGGACGCGGACGCTGTGCCCCGCCTCCCCAGCACTTCATTTGCACTGGATGTCGGACTCACAGCAGCGTCTGGGCTGCCAAGGAAAACACAGTGTGTGTGTGTGTGTGTGTGTGTGTGTGGGGGGGGGGGGGGGGGGGGACAATAGCAGGAATAACATCGCTCTGATGCGACTGCTGAGGAATGCTGGGAGCCAGTATTGCGGCACTGCGCGGCTGGGGCCCTCACACTTTTACTTTTGATTCCGATATCCGATTGTCTCTGTGTGTGTGCGTGTGTGTGTGTGTGTGCGTGTGTGTGTGTGAGGGGGGAGGGGTCCTTACGAGGGTCATCTTGAGGTGGTCTTTGGTCACCGAGTTGTAGAGCTCGATCCTCTGCCTGATCTCCTCCAGGCTGAGCTCGGCGCGCAGCTCCCTCTCCTTCTCCACATCCTGGCGAGAACGAGAGGAAACAAGATAAGTCTCCCTCCATCTGAGCGGACGCGTGTCAGAGCAACACACATATCAGCAGAGGGGGACAACAAGCAATGGTCCACCCCCCCCCCCCCCCCCCCCCCCCACCCTCCCCTGACCCTACCACCACGGCCCCTGCCGGAATCTCTGATCCGCAGCGAGTCGGACAAAATGCGATTCCTGCCCGGCTAAGAATCTGAAGAGCGTGCGGACCCGTCTCTACCTTGGGAAGGAGAGCCGTACCAGGAGGAGGCGAGGCGGGGGGGGGGGGGGGCGCCTGTCACACTTTGGGGTGAAGCCACTAGGGGTTGACGACGAGGAAGGGGAGGAGACGAAAACATCTCATTTCGACTCAAAAGGGGAAAAAAAAACCAGAAAGACGAAGAAACGGGCTGCTGATCTTTCTAGCCAGCGGGGGCCTGGCGGTGGAGGGGAGGCCCTCGCCCCTCGCTCCTCGCTCCCTGCTGGAGGCCGGGCACATGATGAGGATACGTCTCTAATCGGCCTCGAGGCCCATGCCGCACCACTGGCTTCTAACTTTGGCCTCAAAGCGTAGAAAGCCGCCGCGTGCATGACGCAAGCCCGGCCCCGGGCCGAGAGGTTTAGGAGCCGGGACGGGCCGCCGAGAGCCCGAGGCCCCGCCATCCAAACTGAAGAAGAAGAAGGAAAAAAACAAAACAAAACACTCCTCTAAATCTGCGAGGCCACACACAGAGGCTGAAGATAAGGGAGCGTCTCTAAACAACAAACAGAGATGCCTGCATGTGCCAGCACACCGAGCTCCGTTCCCCAGCCTAGCCTGTGCTTACATGGGCATAGCGCTGCTCCCCGCTCCATCTATTAAAAACCACGCACACACACACACACACACGCACACACACACACAGAGTGCACAATCCAGGCAGGCTTTGAGGGCGCATGCACCCTTATATGGAACACAAGCGGCCGAGGGGAGAGACGAGGTGCCGATGCAGCGTGTGCAGACACTCGGACACGCACTGTAGATCCTCCCACCGTCCTGAACACTGACTGCGACAGCGTGTGTGTGTGTGTGTGTGTGTGTGTGCTGGTTCAGACGGCCAGGCTTGAGATTATGTGCATATCTGACTGAAGACATATCGGACTTTCTGAGCTTTAATGAGCAAATCGCACCTGGCTAATGTGTGTGTGTGTGTGTGTGTGTGTGTGTGTGTGTGTGTGTGTGTGTGTGTGTGTGTGTGTGTGTGTGTATGTGTGAGAGAGCCAGACAGACGCCGACTCATCGGGATTAGAGAGGAGGACGAGCGGGACAAAGGCCCGGTCAGATCTGCTCCGGCACGTGTCTAAACCCCCCCCCCCCCCCCGGCTCAATACGCTCCTCCACACCCATCCAAAGACCCACAAACTCGCACGTTTGCGCTCGAGACGCGGCAAAAGAGTGGAAAGCAAAGCCGTCGCCGGGTTAATCCTCCACAGAACGCGTTCGATGAGATCACGCGAGATCAGTTCGGTTCTGAGACGTATCGAAAGGCGGCGGGGAGTCCGGCGTGGCGCGCCCCAAACCCCAGGGATCGGGGCGGGACGCGCTGCTGCCGCGTTTCTCCCTCAGACTCGGGTTTCTTTTTAAGTTTGACCTCCGGGGGGGGGGGGGGGGGGGGGGGGTGTGAGCACCTGGCCCGGGGTCAGAGGAGCTCAGCTTATTAGCAGGAAGCGACAGGTAAGGAGATTACCTGTCAACTTAACAGCCACGGACGCGCACGCTCACACACACACGCGCACACACACGCAGCCCGGCGTGGTGGAAAAACGAATAAGGGAACATGATGAAAGACCCGTGACTGACTTCATGTGTGTGTGTGTGCGTGTGTGTGTGTGGGATCATTAATGTGCAGGTGGTGAGATCATCGGCCAGACCTGGTGACCTTGAGGACCGCGTGACTTCCAACCTGGCCTCTCGACTGCTCTGACCTGTCGAGCGATCGCGTTATCGTCATTTATTGCTCTTTTATGCCCTTTGAGGAGAGTCGCGTAACAAAAACAACGACGGCGTCTTCCCGGGCCGCGTTTAGCGGAAACGGGCGCGTGGACGGTCCGGGGGAGGGAGGGAGGGAGGGGGGGGGGGGGGCGTTGGCCTCTCCGGCGCAGAGAGGGTTAAGAGGAACTGGGAGGGCTTCGAGCTGCTCTGTCCAAACAAACGGGAGAAGCCGAGCGCGGGCCAGACTACAACACAATGAGCTCACGGTCCTATTTGTGAGCACAAACCTCCCACTGGACGGCAGTGGAGCGACGCCGGCCAGAGGGGAGGGAGGCGGGGGGGGGGGGCAGGCAGCTGGCTTTCTGTGCAGCACATAATAACAACAACAGTGACAATAGTAATAATAAGGCTCTCTACGAGTCCAAAAATACTCTGCGACGCCATGTCAGTGTCTTTTCGGGCTCTTTTCAAAGGCGTGTGTGCCGAGCTACTGGACGGCAGCTCGAGTCAGCGCCTCGCTCGTCGCTGCAGGGATCACATGTCACGGCCGCACGAGAGCCACGCTGACCCCGGGCGAGAGCACGTGAAGACTCTCGAGAAGGGCTCCGCTCGTCGCGGCTGGTTGCCGGGAAACACTGGGGGGGGGGTGTGTGATAAAAAGTGACGAGGCTGAGAAGTGAAACGGAGAGGGAGGCGTGGAGGGGGGGGAGGAAAGAAATCAGATCGGCTTTGTTCTTTGTGTCAGAATCTCCCTCGATTTCCCCTGCCGCCTCAAGAATAACCCTGGTACTTTCTTGTGTGGGAGTGTGTGTGAGAGAGATAGAGAGAGAGAGAGAGAGAGGGAGAGGGAGGGCCTTTCCTCAGCCTTTGGTCATACACACACACACACACCTGCGGCGTTCCTGCCTTTGTTGTGCACTGTCACGCTCATCTGGATCTACTGTCAGTAAACACATGACATCACCGTGGAAGTGTGTGTGCGTGCGTGCGTGTGTTTGAGCGTGCACGCGTGTCTGCAGACAAAACCATACTTAGCGAGGCCGAGCGGACCCTGCAGCACAGGGCCGTGTGTGTGTGTGTGTGTGTGTGAGTGCCGCAGGCAGACTAAACACAGTGGCTGAGCTGTTTTAACTGATCTAACCTACTTCTTTGTTGTGTTTCTGTTCTTGTGTGGGTCTCTGAGCACGGTGGGGCTCGTCTCGGTGGACCGGACGTGGACAAGGACGCTCACTATACTATGGGCTCGATCACATGACGATTCACTTCGGTATTTGCAATACTTCGACACTTGCCCGACTCCAGTCTCATCCATACAGTTGTCGTGCGGCGTGGTTTTTTTTCCTGCCACATACTGGATCAACTTTCCCCCCTTAAGCTGCAGCGTCTACCCTGCTCACCCACCCCACCCCCCCTCCCCTCCTCCTCCCTCTCTATGTTACTTCCTCTCGAGTCCATAGGGGGAAGTGGAGATGGGCCACACCTTTCCTCCCGGCATTCCTGCACTAATGGGTACATAGCGCACGTGCAGGCTCGGCACGGCACAGTGCCACGGGGGGTGGAGGTCGGGTGGAGGCGCTGGCGCTTTCCCTCAGGTGTCGGGACGGGGACCTGCGGACGATCCGGGTCGTCTCAGGTGGTGGACGCTCTCCGCTTAACGGAGAGGCCGGAGGGGTGAGAGCCTCGCATGGCGTGCTTCTCACTACGCAGTTTAAATGGTCGCTTTTTTTTTACTCTCGTTTACGGTCGTGCTTGCAATGTATTCAAAAACATGTGGAGGAGGAAAAGATAATGACTCCATTGTCTGAGCGAGAAGTGAAACCTGCAGACTAAACCGGCCGGACCGCACAGAGACGGGGAGACGGGCTCCACACAATGATGTGAACCGAGTGGACCACTGACATCACTCTGTGGGGGCGCGTGTGTGTACGTGTGTGTGTGTGTCTGCGCGTGTGTGTGTACAGCCTGGACGGCAGAGCACAGGACACACCGTAATGTTTCCACCACAGGGAGTGAGCCTGGAGGGGACCACCCAGACCTTTCTAGTTTTACCCCCCCTCCTTTCTCCTAAGCTGCAGCGTCTGGGAGGGACAGATGGAAAGACGGAGTGAAAATGGACGAAGGATAAGGAAGACGGGGATGGGAGAAGAGAGGAGAGGGATGGAGGCGAATGAGGAAGGAAGCGAGGAGGCGACGAGAAAGAGAAATGGAGGCAGGGAATGAGGATGTGAGAGCCGTGGAAGCGGGGGGGGGGGGGGGGACGACGAGCAAACAGAGTCGAACCCTTTTTCTGACTTTACACGCATTTCACTGGCAGCCCGCTCTCAGACCTGGCAACCCGTCGCGCGGTGAACCTGGTTACTTTGGAGATAAATGTAACATTAAGGTTAAAAAAAAACAAAACGCACTACCCTCCACTTCCTGCTGAGAAATGTTCTCATTAGGCCAGAGATGGCTTTCATTAGAGCTACTATATGTCGGGGAAAGACCAGGCTGAGCCAGGCTCGGCACGCACACACACACACACACACACACACACACACACACACACACACACACCCATGTTGAATTTATAGCTGCTCCTGGAGTCAAAAGCCCTCCAAATGTAAACAGTAAAGAGCGAAAAAAACGGCTCTTAGCACACTTTTATGCACACAAGAATTGAGCAACAGGCCCTAATGAAATCTAAGTGTGTGGGTGTGTGTGTGTGTTTCTCTGTGAGCATGTGTGTGTGTGTGATATTATGAAACTTAGTGGTCCTGACCTGACAGGAAGACAGAGGGCAGGGCCGAGAAAGGGGAGAGGTGCGCGCGCGCACGCAGACACACACACACACACACACACACACACACACACACACACACACACACACACACACACACGGTGCTTGTGAGTGTTTGAGGCGACGCTGAGCCAGACTTCCTCTGGTGAGATTCATTCCTTAGAAAGAGGCCTCGGCGCTGGTTAGTCAGAGCCCTTCAGCTCCACTTTGGGGCTGTTTTCATTGGAAAAGTGCGTCTTCGACATAAAGCTCGTTCATGGCAGCTTGTTTTGGTTGCCTCATACTCGAGATTGTTAGGGTTAGGGTTATGATCAAATAGCCAAATGACTCAAAATTCAGTACCCGATCATAATATTGGTCATATGCAAGGTTTCCGAAACATGTGCAGGTGCTCGTCTTATCGTCGCCGTAGTCCCGGGATGTCGCCCATTGGTGGTTCCAGTGACACATGACTTATGAGCTGTAGCCCGGCAAGGAACAAACAGACAAGGGCGGACCTTTGAGCGGCCTCCCGGTTGTAAATAAGGGTGATAGTGGGCAGAGAGGGGGACGTCGCATACTGTGCACGCACGCACACGCACGTGGGGAGGACACTTATATGGCCGCGGGATTCATGCGTGCTAAACCTCTAGCTCTCAAGGTGAAAAAACAAAGCTGGGTGTGTGTGTGTGTGTGTGTGTGTGTGTGGGGGGGGGGGTGTTCTGGTCTTGCGTTTTAGCGAGAGAAAGCGAAGGGGCCGCGATGGAGGGCGATGAAGCAACCGAGGCTTGGGATGAGTCACATGCCGTGTGAGGAAACGCGAGCAGCAGCGTCTCGCCGTCTGCCGAACAACTTGCGCGCCGTTCCGCCACGTTGGGAGCGAGCCGGGCCCGCTGTGAAAGCAGCCCGACCGTGCTGATATCGAAAGGACAACCACACGGACAACTTCATCTCCAGTGTTAGCCACGAGCTAACCTCGTAGCTCTTTGGCACATTGGACTCTATGTCTGCATTTTTGACACGCAATCTTGTACTTTTAAAAAAAAAAAACCGAAACAACAGAAAAATGTCAAGTTTATTTTACTGAATTACTTTTTTCGGAAGGTCATTTAGTTTCAGGTTTTACGTTTGCCGGGCATTAAAATTCCAATGGGTTTAGCTTGGTTATTAACAAGCTGAGCCGCAAAATATGACATAATAAATATGGACCAATGCTAATTTCCTCCTGAGCTCCTCCTTGAATGGTTTCAGACACATTTCACGTCTCACATCTTCCCCAAGCGCATCCAGTCGGCAGCTTCCCACTGAACTTGACCAGAACTTGAGGACAAGGGAACTGGCGCCAGCACCCTCGGCTCTCAGTTTATACGGTCATTTGGGTCCAGGTCGGGTGTATCCTATCAAGCGTAACGACCAAACGAATCCCCGGGACACCGCCTTGATTGAGTTGATGGAATTACTGCTGGGAGAGCGACGCGCTTATTGCTACCCGGTACGTCCCGAGTCCACGTCCAGATCCCCGGGCTTTGGGATATTTGGAAGGGGCTCTTTCGGTTGTACTCTGAGGCACTGAGGAAGCAGCGAGTGTTGAGTTACCTCCTGTGGTATCAGCGCCGTGCTACAATGGCGACAATGGGGATGTGAAAGGCGGGCGTGTCTGCCCCGGGGGCCTGATAATAGGAACAAGAGGAACAATACCTGTGAGACGTGCCGCTGTAATGATGACTGCTACGCCGCTGCGGGCAGATAAGCCGCTTCTCCGACAAGCTACAGTGGAAAATCCCCCCCCTACACACACACACACACACACACACGCATTCCCACATCAAGCTAGCCAAAACACAGGCCGGGCGGGAGCCAAGCCCTAATGCTAAAAACACCACCACACGCACAGAGGTAATGATGAGCCAGCGGGCCGGGTTTTTCCGCTAAAAGTGTCACATGGAGCGGCTAATGACACGCGGGGGGGCGAGGGTTTACTTGGCACGCAGGGGCGTGAGTCCACGCACCGTCATTATGCGCAACCCTGGCATTAGGCCTCCGTCGGGGCGATGAGTCGGGACGGTGGAATGCCATTTACCGCGGGGGGAGCCCCAGAACTTCGCCTCGCGGTATTTTTACGCGCTGCGCCCCGCTGGTGGAGACCGGTACGCAGCAACCGAGGTGGGACGAGCAGTTTCGCAGGGGAACGAAGTTTAAAGCTCGACTGCTGACGGGGGGAAACATCCCTGGTCTGTCAACGTTTTCATTCCAGTTTGACAGAAACTCGACGATTGGGGACTTTCCAGGTTTCATTACTAATTTCTCCTTAACAATAAGGAAAGATGACGACGACGTGACCAATCCTCTGTCTTTACAGCTGAACTGTGCCAAGTGGGTTGGTTGGACAGAGGACATTTAGGAGCAATTTAGCGACTCCAATCACCCTACACATGCGTGTTTGTGGACCGTGGGAGTAAACCAGAGGTTTGGCTGTGATTCAAACCCAGGTGCTTCCAGTTATGAGGCAACAGTGCCGACCACTCGTCCGTCGTGGATTCCCTCACCTTTGAAAAGCAGAACCGGTAGGTGTTTGTCATTTTTTCTCCAGAAAAATGACAAACACCTACCGGTTCCGCTGAAGTTTCTTTAGACGGCCCGATGAGGCAACACTCCTTTGAATAATTTTCCACTGTTTCACAGCTGATGATTCACTCCCAGGTCATCTGTAATGCGAAACCATGAGGAGACAATGTGTCTGAAACGCACTTTGTCGGTCTACGCTTAGGGATTAAGGTTAGGGCAGGGGAAACCCTTTATACATGAAGCATCCACATCTTCAATCGTGCTCCCGGCCGACCGACCGCAACACCCGGTGCCGCGGGCATTGTTGTGAGCAGCTGGTCTCGTTCGCCGTCGTTCGGCGCTCACTTTCCCTCTCTGCACATCAAAGCGGGCGCCTAACCACCTCAAAGTGCGCCGCGGTTTGGCGATAATGGCGGCGCGGTGATCACAGCCCGGCCCAACTGCTCCCAGATGGGTCGTCTGACTGGAAGCTGGCATGTGACGGGGAACGGCTTTTCCGAAAGCGAAGCCAGCCGGGCGCGCGCTTCATCACTGTCCGCGTAAACGCGGGGCAGGTCGACCCGAAACGCGCCGCTCTTTCGTTACGCCGGCGCGCTTCAATCATTACGCATTTTCAACGGCAAAAAACAACTCGAAACGGTGTGGTTTTCGACCACAGATCCAACTCAACAAGTGCACAACGATTGACAATGCATGCGGCATTATTTCCCCTTAGAACATGGCTTTTCACTTTTAAGATATCAGACCTTGACTTTAGCCACAGATCTGCTGCAACAGATACATCACAGCTGCAACAGATTCTGGATTTTCTCGTGGCTGTGAAAACATCCAAGAGCGAGATAAAGGGGACGAAAAAAGGGTCAGACAGTTCATTCTCTTTGAATGATCTCTCATAACTTCATGAATTCAAGGAATTCAACCGATTGCTGGTTTCCGTGCCTTCGCGGGGTGCGTCATACCCTCCATCTGGTGCCCCGTGACCCTGTAATCTGATGCTACAGGTGGTCAGTGTCTGCACCGAGGGGTAGCGTGAAGTGGGGGGCAGGAGGGCGAAGCCACTCGACCACCTGTTCAGAGACTTTGGACCGGAGTCGTACAGTGGAAGGCCTGTCCGAGGCAGCTGGTCGCGTGATTCATCACTGTCCGCTAGCCTTCTAGGCCGCGCACACGAGGACGACGTGTTACTTTTAGGAAAGGTCTGTTCAAGAAGTGGATTGACAAGGCCCCTATTCTGTTGTACTATGTTAATGAATCTGGCCCTGGCCAAGACATTTGGGCCTTGGTGAGAAAGACGAGATGTGTTTAAGTGCTCCATGACAACAAGGAAACGATGAGAGAGACCACAGAAAGCACCGAAAGCACTGGAGATTTTATAGAATGGCTCTTTTGTACATATTTGCCCAAACAGAATGACTTTTCTACATTTTTACTCAATCTTGACTTCCTTACTTGTCCTTCACTTTAATGTTCCTGATGACTGGCATACTTTATTGTAAAGCCAATCAGAATCAGACGTTCAACTACGGGGGATTTGTGAAGATAAAAAGGTGCAAAATGTGCAGCATAAATAAGCACAAATCAATATATTTTCAATAATAAGAGGGAAGAATTTTGGAATCAATCAATCTTTATTCATAAAGCGCATTTCATGCACAAGGCAAATTCAATGTGCTTTACAATGGTTAGAATGGCATTTATTATGCAGTGCAAACAATGCACTGCACAATAAATACATCTTTCTAACTTCCTCTTATTTCTGGTTCTCTCTCTCTCTCTCTCTCTCTCTCACACACACACACACACACACACACAGTCCTGACGAACACCTCATATTCTCCATGACGCAGGTGGTTCCTCTCAAACACAGATTTATCTTATTATACAACACAGCCCACTGTGTGTGTCCGTGTGTGTTCCCGGGCATAAAAGCACTCGGGTCGTGTTTGAAGAGGTAGCGCCAGGCACACAGTTAAGAACAATTCCACTTATGTTTCCCTTGGAAAGGCGGAGAGCGGGCGAGCAAGGGGGAAAGGCAGGAGGGAGTCTCATAAAACGCTTTACGTAACCCGCAGACAGTCAGCCGAGAAGCAGCCTCGCAGACAAGCACCACGCCGCCCCACAGCTCAGGACTCACGGGTCGTATTTGATCAAAACTGGGATGTTATGCTTAGGTTCCAGCTGTGGAGTGATGGAATGATTCTAGTGGACCACACCTCCACTATCCACTTTCACACTCAAACCTAGGGGCAATGTAGGGTCTCCAGTTGACCTAAGCATGCATGTTGTTGGACTTTGGGAGGAAACCCATGCAGAGAACATGCAAACACCACACAGAGAGGTCCTTAGTCCGACCAGGATATGAACCCAGGGATTTCTCCTTGTGAGGCTAGAGCATGAACAATGATTCCCTTACATTCAGTTTCTGAAACAGCACTTGGATCATGAGCAGACCATAAAATGAAAACAAAGGCCAGACTGCTGACTCTCTCCCTCTCTCTCAGGTAAGGTGAGGCAAAGTTCAACCACAAGTGAATAAGTCAGACTGGCTGATACTATAAGGGTTTTCCAACCAAACATGAAAAATACTGAAGGTTCCTGCTCTGTGCTGTTCTTTAAGTGGTAAAAATGTAAACACATTTTCAACAGCTTTCCGCAACCGGTCGATCAGGTTTCATGGAATACAATCTCCGGGGCCCTTGCGGACCCCACATGTAAGCATACAAGATCTAGGTGGAGATCTGTAGCGCCGAGTGCTGTGTTTATGGTTGGCATGGCAGTGTTGTGAGTCTCAACAGTGTAAAGGTTGACTGGGAGGACTTTAAACACCACTGTAATTCACATAAGACCAAGGTGGATTGACCAACCTCTTGTTGTGCCAGCGGAGGCGGCTCCTAGAGAGGGACGAAGGTGAAATCATCTTCTGCTCTCAGTGGTTTGTACAGTTCATTGAAGATTAGGGGCACGATTCTCAGGCGATCCGTGGGTGATGGGTCTCGTCTGCATCGGAGCATACGGCTCAGCAGTCTTTGGGTCAAAGAGGGCCAGGACGGCTCCACTCAGACACGAACGTGAACTTGCAGGCTTACAGATCGAGTGTCAGACAGAAGGCAGCTGCTCAGATCAAATTGGCAGCCGATGGCTGCCAAACGACGATGCCAACATTTAAGACCGACGGGCAGGAAGTGGGTCAGGAGTGCGACACCCTTTCAGTCTTCAGTCTTCAAGGATGTGGCAGGGTTAGGGCTAGAGTTAGTGCTTCTTTTTGAACTGATCTATAAAAACTGTCCAGGGGATGGTACCTTAAATTCAGAATGATGTTTTGAGACAACGCTGTACTGTGCGCTAATAAAAGCTTAAGAGTCAAAGCTGAGCTTCATCCACGTATAGAGAGTAATAAACTGGTTGGAAGGCCTCCCTCGTGGTGGGATATTTAGTCAATATGGCCGGGGTTACTCAACAACAAGAGCCGGGTGGTCTTGTTGGTGTTGAGGGAACAGGATAGAGAGCCGAGAAGGGCCAGGACGTGGCTAACAATGGATCAGGATGGAGGGAGGAGAGAAGAGGGGCGAGGAGGCGAGCACAGGGGTGATGCTGGAGGAAGGAAATCTAGAGAGGGAGAATGTGAAAAGGGACAGACTTGGATTCGCGTGTCCGTGAGGACAGGAAATGACGCACAACATCAGGTTGGACAAAGCTGGCCATTTAAACAACAAAGTTTTCTGATCATACTGTTGGTGTACGACTTATCAGTTTACAATGGTCGACTATGATAAGCCTTAAAAATGACTCCATAATTTAGTGTTCGGGGTCATGAGATGCTGTCGTGACTGAGTCACATTAAGGAACTGATCATATTGAAGGATAAGCAACTGCAATAAACACGTGGTTTTGATTCTGGTCGAACATACCAGATGTTTTAGGTGGCACATAAAAAGAGTTTGTTTACAACGTCATCGTGGTAAAGCCTCTGCGAAATGACAGAAGGGACACGCTGGTGCCACTTGGCGACGCGATGCAGCAGTTTAAAAGATGCGGAGATAAGATGTGTATCAGCTGAGCACTAAGACAGTCTGTCTGCCAATCTTTCCGAGGCCTTCCGAGATAAAATATTTTATTGTGCTTTTCCCATAGCGACAAATAAGGACGCCGCAGTCTTTCACAAGTCTTGAAGAATGATCTCATTGTGTTGTGCGTGCTGGGTTCGTCAAAAGAAATTCCCGTGGAGGAAAAATAACTTATCAGGAGGCACAAAGACTGGTCAGACGGACCGTGTGAAATCACTGGTGAGACGGGCACATCTAAAGATGAACGTGCATGAACGTAATGGAGGGCACACCTGAGAGGGCTGCAGGGTGAGGCCAGGTAATAACATGCACCAGAAACATACCCAGGGTATCAATATCTCCAAATCTGAGCACCTCATAAAATCACAATTGAGATGTTAATTTCCCCAAAGGCGGTTTATCAACATGTAATACCTTTTAAGGCCCTTTAGACATCCTGATACATATGGATGAGGGCCGGATGAGGTTTTTGGAGCGTTAATCAACGAAGCCAGGGTAAAAGTCTTCTTTTGATGCTGGATCCCCTTCGATGAAGCTCAGTGCGGGAACATTTCAACTGCGACTGCGACAAATGTCAACTGTGTGCCCTCCGGTACAGTAATGACACTTTGCTGTATTACATTAAGAACCAGGAGCCAGCTGTCATGTCCGAGCGCGGCTCGCAGCCAGGGATCAAGTTGCTGCAAGCCCGGGGGCTGGGGCTGGGGGGGGGGGGGGGGGGCGTGCTGGCAGGGGCTGTCACACAGTTGGTCTGCCCACTGAAGGGACGAGAGCCAGCGACTTAAGTGAGCCCTCAGAAACCAAGACTTCATCATAGTAACCCATCGATCACTCCACGTCCTCCAGGAAGCGTGAACCTGGCTGGTTTGATAAATTATTAAAAGTTGGGCAATCGGAAACCCGGTTTCACAAAAACACGCAGATGCACCTCAGTGCGCGGCTCATGAGGCAACATCACTTCCGTTAACAGGCTGTCGCACTCTGATGAGCGTGTGACACAGCGGCGATGAGCCAACGTTAATGCTGTCGAGTAATACCGCGGCTGAAATCATACGGTGATTTAAAGGCTGGGAATTCAGCGCTGGGGAGTGGCACCACTGATGCATCTATGGAAAGAGTAATGCTCTGCGATAGGGCTTATCTCCCGGCTCATACACTGGTATTTGGTGTCACTAGGTGTTTGAACTAGGCTGGGCCTCTGAGAACTGGCTGACATTTGCACTGCGGTCTACTACTGATGGAGGGATGTGAACCAACGATTGCGATATGGATTTCAACTTTGGTATCATGTCCAAACACTTGGTAACAAGATGTCAGCCTGGTGTACTTAAAGCGTACACCGAATATGAAGAGCAGTACCGTTTGACACCCAGTTTCATCTGAATACTGCGCATGTGCTGTGGAAACACCCTGACCACATATGGAGGACATGTGCCCAGCCGTTGAAGCAGAACTTCAGATAAAATGTAAAAACACTCTGTGGCAATGACCGCCGGAGCGAGGTCAGACACAGTAAGCCGGCAGTCTGCGAGGATGATTTGAATTGATGGATGTGCCGCTGTAGCTGTCCAGTGTGTGTGTATGTGTGTGTGCGTGTGTCTATGTGTGTGAATGTGGGAGTCCGGGGTGGGGAAGGGGAGGGGTTGGGTGGGATTACCATTAAGCATTTTTTCATGGGCGACACAGACCCACACTGGTCAGCGTGACATTTCCCAACAGAAACGCCATTCACTCGCTGAAAAGGTGGACGAGTGGGCGAGCGGGGGCAAGAATGTGTGTGTCTGTGTGTGTGTGTGTGTAATATAGAGATAAATCCTCTTCGGGCCAGACTGCTGCACATCTCATTTCCCTGGCCATCAGTTTATCAGCCTTCAGCCTGTCGTCCCTCTCGCTCTCTCTGCTCCTCTCTGTTTGCATTCGAGATCGTTAAACTCCACTTTGACACATGCGGGAGGCAACAGCCTGGTACCGGGATGAGAAACGTCTCCGCTCCCAGCAGCCGCGGCGATTAAATTCAACTCAAATCACTTCCAGTCGTTCGACTCCGTGGATGAAAACAGGCGTCGGGGCGACTGCGCGTCACTCCAGACATATCCTACAGGAGCACAGCAGCATCTGACCTTGAAGTGGTTTCCTCGTACTGCTACGAACTTTTTTCGTCCCAGTGAAATCAAGACGGAAGTTATCGGAGATTCTCATTGCGTCCGGCTCATCCTAATACAAAGAGTTGCATCCTTCCATCTTTAGAAGCATCGAAACGCTGCTATCACAGCTCCAGCTTTTTAGATCACCCAGTTCTGCCTCCCATATAAGCACAACTCAGCGGTAAACATAAACACAACAAGCTTCTCATTTTTCGCCGATAGCGAACCAGTAATTTCATAGAGCGCTCCCACACGTTTGGGTTTTTTTTTTTACCCCAGAAGGGACACGTCCCTTCTCTAACTGCAATTACATTTGGCATGTGGGGAAACCACCAGGCAGCAGCCACAGGGTCCACACTTCCAGAGACAGGTCACAACCTTGCCCCCCCCCCGCAACACTGTATGGCCTGGCCCCCATATTCAACGCCACCAAGAATGAGCGTCGAGTGTCTGTCATGATGTGCTCTTGCGGAGTCTCTCTCATATACGTTAAGTGGGCAGAGAGGAAGAATAGCTCGATTCTGTTGGCCGGCCGCTGAGAGCCTGGAACAAAGCAGATGTGTTTGGGAAGACCGTCTGGGATCAGTGCGGGCGAGGGCCACTTGAAGACTGCAGCAGGCCAGTGTTTAGTCAAGGACCTGAGATGAGTGACCTAATTTTCGGAGTTCCAGACATGATCAAGCTGGACGTCTTTTGGTTTTAACTCCGTCCAATGCTCAGTCTAGACGTAATTCCATCAGCCTGCAGGAGTGGAAAAACCTTCGCAAACAAACACAAATCCGAGCTGGAATGCGTGATTTTATTTAGGGGGTTGTTAATATCTGGGTGGGGGCCAACATGGGTCACAAGGTTGGGGTGGTGATGGGCTCATGTGAGTCCCATGGGGCAAAAACCATTGAATTTGTTTCTCCTGGGTGTTTCAATTAGGGATTCTTTACTAGAAGATACAAATGAGTTTAAACTGTTATAAAATATATAACGCACGGTTTCTGCATAACTGCAACATCTGTCTGGGACAAGAGAGAAGGGCATTTATTGTCAAGGGAGCAAGTAGGCTAAACCTGTCAAAACTGTCAAAAGGGGATTAAGCCACTAAACTGGTTGTTATGCAAATAACACTCTTTCGCTTCCTTCAACACAGACAATAGTGCCTTTTCGACATGTTGTGCAGCACAGTCGAGCCGAAGTTAAAAGGGAAAACGTAAAAATATCTATATTGAGACGTTCAACAGTTTCCAGAGCTCTGTTTCTATTTCACTGCTTTAGGGTGGACGAATGCAGCACGTGACCGACACGTGAACAAACTCCCAAAAGTGACCGTTTCTCCCGAACAAGTGGCGTTTTTTTACACCCGAATTGGAGCGTGAAGACGCCTCGATAGACCGCCGAGGAGCGGTTCGTTCTCGGCGGTGACGCCTTTTTCTAGTAAGGCGTGAGAGCCGCGACTTGACCATTTCTCGAATGGGTTTCGAAACACCCGCACCTCTGGAGCCGCTCGACGAGTCCCCCCCCCCGAGACCACAGTCGCGCTACGGGGAGACAGGGGGTGTTTCAGCGTTTACCTTGCTCTCTGAGACTTTTCCCGAAGGCTTTTTGAAGAAAGAGGTCCTGGCCGTGAAAAAGTACTCTTCGGAGTCCTCCTCCAAGCTGCTGTAGCCACTGCTCATCGTGCTATTCCACGTCATTTGCGGGGGAAACCTCTCGACTCGAACCCGGCAGCATCAAAAAAAAGAGAGAAAAACTCCAGAGCAGGCCAGCAGCAGTGGTGGTAGTAGTAGTAGCGAGGCGCCAACAACAGCTAAAAGCTAGAAGCTACAATCCCCCTGAGTGTGTCCGGACTCCTGTTTGCTCTCAGTGGGGATGGTTTCCTCTCCCAGTCTCGCTTCCCCCTTTTCCGGTCAACCACGCTCGTTCAACTCCGCCGGCATGGCTCGAAACTCACTTCAAGACTCCCATAGTCCGCCGGAGAGCGTCACTTTCCGCCGATAGAACAGCACCGGGTCGAGCTCGGTTTAAAATATTTCGCCGGTGTCGAGAGCGAAACCGAAGAAATGCCCCCCACTCGCAGCTCCGGCGTCTAGACCCGTCCCGTTACACTGTCGAACGTACGGAACAACTTGTGTGAGTGACAGGCGGCCTACAGTAAGGCCCCGCCCACTTACGAGCTCTC
This sequence comes from Karalla daura, assembly GCA_029224185.1. Taxonomy (NCBI): domain Eukaryota; kingdom Metazoa; phylum Chordata; class Actinopteri; order Chaetodontiformes; family Leiognathidae; genus Karalla; species Karalla daura. Next base: position 15,028,002 of record CM055209.1, on the reverse strand, counting down.
GCCGCCGTCGGCCAACCCGATGTATGACATTTAGTGACGTCACGGCCCATACAAGCCCGCAGCCAATCAGGGCTCACATGGCCAGTTTGAGTGGAAGAGGAGATGATGAAACTGTAGAATAATAGGGATTGGCACCCAGGATGTCCGTCCAGCTAGAGAAAGACTTTTTTTTGTCCGTGTAATATGCTCTAACGATCCATCCACAAAACCTAAGAAACTCTTCAGACTTATCGTTTATTAGACATATAATAAGTCACTCAAATTCTTCAACAGGACTGTAATTCTAAACTTGATATCAGTTTATACGTCTGTATGTATATCATCTGTGATTTAACACACTGCAGGTTTTGCAAAGAAATGGATTGTGATCTGTCCTTGGTTCATGCCATGTCACTGAGTCCATCTTCCTGTTAAATGGGCTTGTAAAGATCCACAAGCTCTTGTTGTGATATTGACTTTCGGTCAGGAGGGTTTGTAAGAGAAATGTATCAAAAATACTGGCTCATTTTCAACTTTAAATGGAACACAAGAACACCAGATTTAGCCCCTGACACTCACGCATACCTTTTTTAGTGCTAAAGCCCTGGGAGCAGTTTTAACCCCTTGCACTTCCCGCTGACGTCTGAGGTGCCCCAGGGCGAAATGAGAGTTTTCTTTCTCCAAACCGGTGAATTTGTGGGGCAACCACAACAAATTCAAAGTAGAGCTCGAGAAACACCCTAGCAACAAGAATAGGGAGACTCACATTCCTAAAATGAAGAGCTCAGAGGTCCGTTACAGACCATAACTATTCTGATCGATACCCAGAAACACACACACACACACACACACACACTCCCTTGATTGAGAAAAAGAGCAGTTTCATGTCTTACCTCGATCAACAGGCACCAAACTAATGGTAGCTTTCTGAGTTTCCTCAGCTTCAACATGCCTTTCCTGACTCCGCTTGGATTAACTAGACTTGAAATACAGACACCAAAGGCATTTAATAGCTACTGCTGGACTGACGCATTCTGTGTATGTGTGTGTGTGTGTCCGTCTGGGTGTGTGTGTGTGTGTGTGCTTAATTTCTAAGGCCAGTGTACGCGCCCAGCTCACTGGGTGGAACGGGATTCATGTGCAGCTGGTTTTTCAGGCATTTTAGGATTTCCAAAAGGTCTTAAAACTGCTGGTTGGTGTGTGTGTCCCTGCGCCTATTCCATGTAACATTTTTGTATTTAAATCATTCGCAAATAGTATCCCACTGACTACATGATTTGACTATTTAGCTTTCCTTTTGCTGAGAGTGCAAACGACTCTGTGAAAATTAGCTCGAGCCTGCAGGCTGTGTGTTAACGGTCAGCTTGTTTTGTCTCCGCTTCCTTCAGATGTCCATGAGTGGAACCTGAGCAGACACCTCGGGCAAGATGAGGCCTGCACTGACGGGGGACGGCCTTCATGTGCATTTCACCCTCCGCAAGTGAATGCTCCCAAAACCACAAACCCGCAGAGGACAGAGTTAAAACAATACTTTACAGGCATTATCTGTGTGTACCACTAATACGGCACACGCCAAGTGAATACATTGCTTTATCTGACATGTGTTTTGGGGTCAGGCATGTGCTTGCGCTGGACAATGGGAGGATAAAATCAGCGCAAAACCCAAATGAGAAGTCTCAGTGTGGTTTGGTTCGGTTTGACCAGAAGGCAACAGGGATGCTTTTAACCTTCTTCAGGGAGAGAAGACCAGCCTTTTTCTGGCATGACTCAGGCCTACTGAGTTATAAAAACGGACTATTATTTTCAACCAATGTGGCCTGTGGAGGATGGTTCAAATAGTTTTGGTCTGAAGTTATTGATAGTGAATATTTTGTGCAACCAAAGGGTGTTACTTTTAAAATCGTACTGACTCGACAGGCCGTGAAATGTATTCCAGGGCATTCGCAATATTCAGTCAATATTCGGGTTGATTTGGACTGTCAAACACGGCGATACCTGCAAAACATCTCCAATTAGTGTCATGTACGTTACTGGTCATTAGCGAACGTTCGCGTGTAAACGTGGTAAACAAGACACTTGCTAAATATAACTGGTTGCACGTCCAAATCCATATTTAGGTTAAGCATCACCTGACACCGGCGCCAGCCTCCATGTTTCCTTCTCGTTATCACGCTGTCATTTTGTTATCCGACTCATGTCTTCACCTAACGATTATCTAAACAAGTTGCTTCGCTCAAGCTGCTCAAGGCAGCGAGCGCAGCGTGTCCTTGCAGTTATCACCTCCACGCTGCCCTGAACCAGCAAAGACAGGAATGAAAGAAAAACGAAACACGCTGGAGCCTTGAAATACGTCACGGCGAGCAGACCTGAGCAACCTGACTGCTGGGTTTATGTGGTCGTAAAATGGGGCAGAGTTTTACCCATGCTTTCAGCGGGTGGTCTTTCGCCTTGCCCCGTCACGGGCCAACAACTGTAAGCTATTACCGAGCGGAGAGGCAATTAAAAGCGTGAGCACCGCATCGTGCCTTCCGTTTGCAGCTGCTTCCACGGAGTGAAGCATTTTTGACATCGCCTGTTTACATGTTAGCCCACCCGGAGGCTAATATGTGAAACAAAAACACAAGCAAGGCACACTCAGATGCAGGGTGAGCTCTGCGGTGAAGCGGCACTACATCAACCCGAACCCACACACACACTCATGTGCAGTTGCGCTGGGAACGACTAGTGGATAAGTTGGGAGATTTTTTTTCGAAGAACAGGCTCTAATTTAAAACCAGCCGGGTTGGAAAAGGGACCGAAAATAAATAGGGCACATCTGGGGCAGCCAGACCGCAATCTTCTTTCTTAAAAATACTGTAGGGAGCCATCCAAAAATACACGCACACGCACACACACACGCGCTAGAAAAACAAACACGGGGCACCGTATTGTCTCTGCAAACTGTGACACGGCTAATCGAAACTGCAAATATTATGTGGGTATACAGCCAATCTACTTATTATCAGCCTTTTGCAGCCATGCATTGGCCAATAGTTTGCATGGCTAACAGTCATGCAAACAGCGATACCGCAATTTCTATTTGACGAAGGTTACATGAAAGCGTTCATTCCAAGCCGCCTTAATCAATTTAACATCTAGTAGTGGAGTATCGATGCAGGGACGCACAAAACGGGACAGAGAAACGAGTGAGAGGGAGCGCGTGGCGCCAGCCTTCCCCGAAAGTTTCACACACAGGCACGGTATTTCACCCTCGCCGTCACAGTTCACACAAGCCCTTGTGTCCATACCGAGAGCTGGATGTATGCGTGGTCACCGGGGGTTAATCTGCCGTCCAGTCACTTTGTCCCAGTGCCAGCCTGGTTAAACATTTCTGACATTCCAGTGGAGGCAGCATCTGACCAGCGCGCTCACGCTTCACTGTAGCTCCAGTGGCTGGTAACCAGAGGGCTCACAGTGGACAAGAGCGAGCCTGGAAGATTCACACCTTCCCAGGGCGCCCTGGACAAGTCGCCGGTTCACTGCAGGACACACGCCATTCACTCTCACACTCACGCCTGAGAAAAAAAAAGTGTATTGTTGGAACATTCTGAGGATAGTTTTGTCTCCTTGAACAGCGACTGTTGTGAGAAACGGTAACCAAGAGGGATGGAAAAAAAAACACAAAGTTCGACTTAGTGCTACAGTAACGAGAGGGCAGATAGATGAAGGGGGACCAAGGGGTCATGGTAGAGGAATGTGGACTGTGTTGAGATGGATGATCTGCAGGTCTCCAGTCATAGTTACACATTACATACGTACATTCCGAAGCAGCAGCAGGTCCTCATGATTTTTTCCAATGCAGAGGGTCTACTTATCTATCTATCTATCTATCTATCTATCTATCTATCTATCTATCTATCTATCTATCTATCTATCTATCTATCTATCTATCTATCTATCTATCTATCTATCTATCTATCTATCTATCTATCTATCTATCTATCTATCTATCCATCCATCCATCCATCCATCCATCCATCCATCCATCCATCCATCCATCCATCCATCCATCCATCCATCCATCCATCCATCCATCCATCCATCCATCTATCTATCTATCTATCTGGATTTTTCTTTGATTTACTCTGAATAAATTACCACAGCTCTTTCAGTTTGTGCGTCATATGTGGTCAGCTGGGGTCCGTATGTTATAAGTTTCAAAGGGACATCGCCTATACATATACTATTTAATTAGTCTGAGTTTCACGGGTTTCAATCCCGTGTGATCTAATTTTACTCCCTGGGAAGAGCACATCCTGTGAGAAGCACTGGTGTGCTGCTGCAGCTGAAGGTCTGGTTAACCATTAATCCAGTTTGAAAAGCAGACAGGCTCAACCAGACCTCTGTTTTACCTGACACAACATCTACCCCATCCGATGACACTTGAGACAACACAACACAAAGGCTTTGCATTCAGATGTTGAGATGATTTGTTTCGGTATTTAGCTTAGGATGCATTTCTTTCTTTAAAGTCAAAGTATGTTGTTTTTTTAATCAGACTTCAACTATATTCAATAATAATTCAATTCAATTCAATTCAACACTTAGACTAACTAGCTTAGTGGTATCTACCCAAACCAAGCAATCCTCCCCACACCTAAATTAGCTAATGTTAGTTGCTCTAGTTAGATTCCAGCAACATGTTATTGAAATCTCAAGGACATCTTATAGACCTTTGTACAGGGGACTAAATTAAAAACAAAACATTTAAACTATTGACATGTTAGCTGAGAAGCTAGTTAGCAAGTGCAGAACTTGTTAACTAGCAAAAAGTAGCTACCTACTATTCTAAGTAGCACAAACAGCTAGCTGCTAGTCTATAAGTAACAGTCTGCCTGTTGTCCATCTCTCAAATAACTGTCCCGTTATTACGGTTGTAGTAATAATGGTTATTACAGTTCTATGAACTTGCTAAAGATGTGAGACCAGTTTCTTTACATTTAATTCATTGCCTTTTCTACTTGCATTGAAACTATGGTGAGAGAGGTGGCTTAGAGGCATGTTTGTTGGGGCAGTGGGGAATGGATAGGTGGATAACTGTGGCGGCTAAGAAGTCACGCTATGTGAGAGGTTAGGGCTAGGGGCGGCGAGGGGTTAGCGATGGCAAAAGGTCAAACTTTAAGGAGTGAGTCATATTTAGAGGAACGGAGAATGACAGAGAGCGGGAATTTCCCCCCCAGGCTGTCATGACCTCAGCCAGTCAAGACGCTTTTACCATGTGCAGGTAAGTGTGGGAGTGTGTGAGGGAGAGAAACAAGAGACCTTGTTGATGTGTGTGTGTGTGTGTGTGTGCCGTTTGTGGGTATGAACAGGTGTGTGTTTGCAAGCGGGGTGTGTGTGTTTATTCTGCAGGTGGGTGTGTATCTGGTCTCTAATTTAAAAGCAGTGGGAGTTGAGATAGTAGTGGACGGGCATCTTTAAAAACTACTTAAGACGTGAGAACCGACAGTGAGTCTGTTTCCTTAGGGGAATGAAAGTTTCAAAGTGATCAGGACGTATTTTCTGTTTCTGTATTTCTGTTTCTGTATTACAATGTGAAATAGCATTGTAGAATTCCTGTAAATGTGCTTCAGGCTGTAAAGACTTCAGGCATTTTGCTGGACTAAGGCGTTACATATTTTTTTTCATACGAACACCTTAAAAAGGAGATGATGAATAAACACAATAAATACACAACACGACAATGAATATTCAACCTCGTGCTTTCAAAGCGTAGGTTTTAGATTCACATCCACTACTTCTTTAGGTTCCAGTACACAGTTTACATGGCTCATTCAGGGTAAAGAAAATCTTTGGTCGAAAAAAGTTTGTCTAATCAGGTTTAAGCTGACTTGTGCAAGACACAGAGGTCTAGCCTGTCTTTCGACACTTCCATCCAACACACCTGGCCCAGTGGGAGGACAGCTGAGGCTGGCTGAACCCGTAGACTTAGTGGCCGATGACATCGATGCTGTATGTGTTTTCCCGTCATCACTCATTCTTTAGCAAAGGGTTTTCATTTGAAAACTGCATTGACTGTGTGAAACAAGACACTCATCGAGAACAGCCCGTCCTACGCTTCTCTGTCTCAGTGCTTCTCAATTCAGGAAGTACTTGGCTAAAGAGGCCTAAGAGGAGCCAACAAGGCTTTTAAGCAATTTGAGGAAGATTTATAATCTATCAGACGGTGGTCTGGAAATACTCATCCTAATGACATACTGGAGAGAATAAAGCCAAAGCCTGAAGGTGTCAACATCACACAAATTCCTAGAAATGTTAAACAGAAACAGACTCACTTCTGAAGGGTCTAGAAACAGGAAACAGTGCTGTGGGGCCTTGGTACTTCTGTAACACCTGGGAGGATGACTGTGTGCGCGCCTGTGTGTGTGTGTGTGTGTATGAGGGTGTGTGTGTGTGTGTATGTATAGACTCTTTTGTTTTGTTCTGGTGCTACAGGTGTTGGATATCCAACCCGAGGTCGGCATGGCCTCAGGGACAGTGAAACCTACCCACAAGTTCTATGGAAGCACTTGTGTCAGTTTCATTTTAATCTCCTGGGTGTGTGGTGCTTGCCCTATTTCTTTGAGGTTGAAGACACAGATATAAATTATTTCGAGCGCATTTGTGTGTGTGTGTGTGTTCGAGTGCAAGTGTGTCCCAGCAATCAGTGTTGAGGCTAGGGGCCCAGTATTTCACCCTGACAAGACAAAACAGCGAGTGCGCCGTGATCAAAGAGCAGAGGAATGCTGTCGGAGGAATCGCATAATCACAGACAGCGAGAGGGGGAACGCAGGCAGAGGCTCAAAAGCTGCAACCCTGCAGGGCCACACTGCAGCTGGGGCAGCAGAGTTACAAAGCTACTGATGGTGAAAGCGGGAGTGACGGGGATGAACTAGCACGAATGGCGTTATCGGGCGATGGACTTTAGCCTCCTTGTCTATGCGCGCAATGTCTCGTTTGAGCTTGAATGCTCAACCAGCAAATTCAGATGGTTCAGAAGACAGGCGTTCATGTAATGTTCAAGAGCAGTGATTGGTAGATTAAGGCAGAATTTGATCATTTAACAATAATGCTTTCTGCTAGTTTACCTAGCGTAGCCTTGCCTAGCCTAGACTTCAGGGTACAATTCACTAACCCTATACTCAGTATATTTCTCATATACTGTTTGTAAAATCACAGCATTCCCAACGGATGAATAATATATGTACTCAGTTTTCCCTGAATACGTTCTGTTTTGTCTTATACACTCCCATTGTCTATCACTGTTAGTATATTAGCCTTTAAGTGAAGCGGAGCTGGGCTAAATGCTAAGTGATTAGCATTTCAGCTCCACAGAATTATGGTACTCAACAACTGAGCTCTTAAGCTGTTTATAGTTTTTTAAATAGGAGAATTGGTTCCTCTAAGAGAGGTTAAATGGCATTTAGTAGCTGGCTATAAATAGGGACGGAGTCGGGGAGAACGCAGGCGCGGGCTTGTGTATAAAGTGTATCGCTGATACAGCGCTGCGTGATAAGCTCGCTTAGACAAACAATAACTCGATGAAATCTGCGCCGATGTCAAGCCCCTGCATGCACGCTGCCTTCTCAGTCTGGGGGAAATGTGCAGAAAAGATGGATGTGAGAAGGAAAAATGATGACTGCTGCCAGAAGTAGTTGTAATTCCCACTGTAGATGACTGAATACACCCCTGGCAGAGAGGTGAGGCTCACCTGAATAAACCCACCTTCTAGGCTGACCTGAAAGGTCACATGCAGCGCAAAGCAAGCATTCGGAGACTGATCTGCCCAGGGTCATTTGAAGGAAATTGCCCTTCCATAAAACAAATAATTTCTTTTCACTGAATGCGAAATTGAATTACTGATGATATAACAGGATAACGGGAAGCAGCTGGCCTGAACTGACACAGTACCAAAGGAGCTGCACTGCAGCAGCAGCACAATAACAGAATTGTGAGAGATAAAGAATCGCAGCCAAACACAGACACACAGACACACAGACACACACACACACACACACACACACACACACACCCACACACACACACACACACACACACACACACACATTTCAATTCAAAGAGATTTATTGGCCTGATAAGCTTTTCTCCAAAACAATCTCTCTCCTTCTTGTTCTCTCATTTTCCAATATGGACTTTATCTGAAATTTCAATAAAAACCTGTCGGGCATTTTAAACACAAATAAATGAAGGTCTTAGAAACAAAGGACTGCAGAAGCTTTACACTAATTTTCTTTGTAGGTCTTCCCCTCTGTCAGTTGTTCCTAATCTGACGTCAGTCAGCATGCATTCGGCCGACGGCGTATCTGCCTGTTTTATTTTGCTGACAGTGAGATCAGTGTGCTGCTCTCTGCTCTGCTCTCTTTGGATTGCATGAATGGTGAATGTGTGTCATTTACAGTGAGGTTCTACCCTGGCCGGACGCTATCTGAGGGTGAGATTGTCCGCTTGGATAAGGACAGGATCCCAGATAAGACCAAACAAACATGCACTGTACAGCATGAACACACACACACACACACACAGGCACAAATAGAGCTGTGGTGCCATAGCATCCCACCCTGATATAGATCTATGTTTCCTTTGAACCACCCATAAGCTAAGGAGAAAAATTGCTTGTGCAGAGTTCAGTTTACCTCCCGATACCGTTTCTTTTGATGAGCTGGGTAAAGTTTCCTCTAATGTGCTCTTCCAGAGGAGAAAACGTGACACGCGGGCTTGACATCCAAACATCTATCACGCTTTGAAGACACAAGCACCTGCTGCTGTCACTCACCTGTGTTTATGTCTTTTGGTCATTTGGGATCACGTTTTATTCAATATGTGCATCCAGGTCTTTGTTTAGATGGTTCTTTATTGTTGTTGTTGCAACACAATATAGGTTGTGTTTTCTCGCTCAACATAAGCAAGAATATCATAGTGATATCTGATGCATTTTCCAACATTGGCAAAGCAAAGGAGCTGTTATTGAATACAATATCTCACATTTGCATGTGTTGCATTCAAAGAGCCTAGCAGGTGAGAAAATAGAGGAAAGTGTGCCAGATTTCCAAACCTGGGTTGTGGAAAAGCACAGACAGAGAATAGTGGAGATGACTGTTAAGTTAAGAGATGATTTACTGTGTATTCTGGATGTGGTTTTTGCTAAGCCAGAAGAAAATGTCCCATATGTTTCCTTTTCTTTTGGACTATTGTTACCCACATTTTCAATTTCTGAGACATGAAGAAAGTGCAGATCTGGTTTGATAATCTGTGAGAAGTCAGTCAGAGCCCTCCAGGACTCTTCTGATGCGATGTCGGGCTCAGCTGGTGCTCACCGATATAAAATTACATTGTTGGCCACACTGAGACATGTCAGGAGCCAAAAAAATGAATGAAAATCAATGGCACTGGTCTGCTGTTGGGACTCTAATCCACGGGCTGGTGTCCTGTTTCTGCAACAGGCAGCTGCTGATGGGGGGGGGGAGCTTTGTCTGTCAGACCTGCATCTGACCGACCAGTTAATCCTTCCCAATCCACCAAGATTACAGTGTCATACTGCGGGCTATAATTCATCTCTCTGCTACCGCCTGTAGCGTCTTTCAGCCTCTTTGTCTCCCTCAGCCTTGTTTGAATAACACAGCGGAATGAATAACAATAAAAAAAAACAATCTCCCGGGTTTATGAAGTAATAGCCTACTGTACATCTTTCATCAAAGGGCGCACGGCATCTCCAAAATCATTACAAGACGGTTCCGAGCCGCTGAGGGCTGCGCGTCTGACTGTCGGCCTGGGAAATGCCAAAAATACAACTGTCAAGCTCAGAGTGTTTCGCTCCAAAGCGTATGTCTGCAAATCCCGAGGCCATAAATGTTTGTGGTTTATGCTCGCTGGCCATGCAGCAGCTTCATGAAGTCTGCTCGTCTTGCAGCAGTCTGCCTGGGTTTGATGACCCTGTTTTCTCTTTATTTTAATCGTCTGCGATGCATCTCTGGTGCACCATAAAGCCACTGCATGTCTTCAAACGACTTTTACACTTTCCCCTCTCGCTGGGTTCATCGCGTTTAATTTGATTCGGGCTCCGAGGATTCAAGTTTCTGACACTTGCGTGACTGATCTAAAAGCCAATCCAAGCTGATTATGGATGACAATATGCTCAATTCATTTTTTTGCTCCATTTTTGGTCTCCACCCCCTGTACTTTCCAACCATCATCATCATCTTTATTCATGATCTTTATTCACCCCAAAACACCTGCTAAATTACACAATGAAATAGGTGTTTAGAAACACTGAAATATACAAAATAAAATTAAAAAAAGCTAAATTAACCTTTAAAGCTGATGTCCATATTCAGACACTGCTGTCTAATCTGTGTCTGTCCGTGTGCCCCTGTCTTTGTGCCCAAATGCACATTTCCCTTTTTTACATAAACATGATTTATCTCAGCAAGCTTCTTCCTCCTCTTCCTCCATTTCCCATCTCGGCGCGTTTGGCAGGTGACCGTCCGCCTCCACCCTCTTCCTTGACACAATAAGAGGCTGATTAGAAGACTAGAGGAAAGGAGAGATTGGGAGCGATGCACACGGGGGAAGAGAGGGGTACGATAAGCAGACGGCGATGATGCTTGTTTACAGGAAGCACCGGATAAGAGCAGATGCGTGATAGGGAGGATGGCAGTTCAGACGGACACCCAGAAATCCAGCCTCATTTTCAAACTACTCACAGGAGGCTTTCATGTGGAGACAAAAATAATGAAAAAAAACGATTTTGACGAAGATCCTGAAAAGGAAGAGGAACATTTCCCCACACTGGAACGGGTTTTACAGCAGTTTTCCTCCTTGTTTGGTTTGTTTTAGTGTTTGTTATGTTTACGTATGTGTGCGTGCGTGTGTGTGTGGGTCTGTGTTAGTGTCACCCCGCCCTGGCCCACCAATAGCTGTTAATGAGTGACCGTAAAACCTCAGAGGGAAAACACATTAACATTCCTCCTTCTTTTTCATTTACCTTTCAAACTTTTAAGCTGTCGTTTTGTGCTGTCTTTCTTTTGCCCAACCTTGTTTGAGTGCATCATAAAAACTGGGGGAAAAGTTAAAAACTGAACAATAAAGTTGTAACGGCCTAAAATAGGAATGATTCGCATAAAACGTTTGCTTCTTCTCGTGATTACTGTGAATGTGATGGAGACAAACGCCTCTTGTTGAGTAGATAATGACAAGTAATATGGACAGAAGGGTTTTAAATGAAAATGCACTTAAACAATCATGGAAACATTGGGAACGTGAATAGCCTGTATTTAGCCTGATTTAGAACAACGGCTTTAAAATGACTTAATCTAATGAGCAAGTTTCCAGAGTTGCACGATAAAGGAACGGGAGAGAAATAAACAAGGTTGGACTCTTAATTTTTCTCCAATAAAGTCGCGTAGCGCCACACTGTGCCATCAGTTATCAGCTGTTAATGAGTCTCCATTAGAGCTGCAGAGAGTACACAGCCACATTCCTCTCCGGCCTTATGTATTCTCCCTCTTTTGTCCCCTCTGCCCTCCATCCGCCTGTGTTTGTCTTTCCCAGCAGACAGGAAGTGGAGCCGGTCGTCCAGTTACTCTCGCTCTTTTTGCTCTGTCAGTCATTTACGGCCCTCTCCCCGAGTGCCCAGCCAATCAGAAACCGAGCTGGATGAACTCTGACTCCAGCTGCACAGAGGTGCAGAAAGGTGATGAGTACTCGTGAAGTGACGCTTCGCTGTTATAATCCAGGGCATTTTACAAACGCGACCTTCTCGCCTTTGGGCTCAGCTCGGAGTTTTCCGAGGCTGAAGGGGGTAACGTCGACGCTCGGAGAGAGTTGGAGAGTCGCGCGGGAGCTGTAGATTCAGAACAGCTGATTGAATTCCACGGTGATTTAATAAGTCGGCGGTTAAATAAAGGGCCCGGGCTTTATCTCTGAGCTGACGCTAACACGCTCTAATGGTCCAGACTGACGTCAAACTTCAATTTTCATCCCCACTCCTTCTCCACTCCGACAGATCGTTTATGTCCTGAACACTGCTTTACACTCTGTTTACACACTTGCTTTTGTCTTTCGTGGTGCATAACTGTCCCTAAAGTTGCACACTTTCGTCCTAAATTGGACTGATAAGACTGATTTTTCTCTTTTCGAGCGTCATCTTAATTATCTCTCCATTCTCTAGCCTGTCCAGTTTTTCGATTTCCGCTCCGTCGGAAATCAATCTGAGATTTGTGGGTCAGCGCGATCCAAATTCAACTTGGCTAATTCAATGCACCTAGCGCCGCTTCTTCCCAGAATCGACGAGAGTCCGCCGCTTCATCTGCGGCCGCTCACCCACTTCTGCCGCTGGCCAACACAAACACGCTGTCACGGAAGGGGACATCCTGCACTCCTGTCGCACACCGGCAAGGGGTAGATGCCCCCTCTGCCCTGGCCGTCCGCCCGCTGGGGCAGCTGCCACAGGTGCGAGGCCGTAAATCTACTTCCGCAGACAAAACACGCGCAGTCCGAGCCAAAACATTGGGCACGAGATTGTAAACGTGTCCCGTTTTCATTTTCAAACACACGAAAGACGAGCGCTACTATTAGCCTGTTATTAGCTATCAGCGCGTTTAAAGCGACGGAGCATTTTTAGTGAACTGTCTCACTGGACATGTGAAAAGTTGTGTTGTTTCCTGACTCGAGGACCTTTTTTTCCCCTCTCTCCGGGCCTCTGTTTTTCTTTCTTTGAGAGGCGGAGTGGTCGTCGGCTTTTTGCGGGGTCAGTGGTTCAGCAGCGACGCCGCGTCATCAGAGTGCGAGTGGGTGAGCGTGCGCGGATGGCGAAAGCGGCCGCGCCCGCACAGAACATGAACTATTTTCATAGAAAGTGGAAATAGGGAATAGGTGCGCCCCCATACTTTCGCACACAGCCAAAAATGTGTTTTCGTGAACTGACACGAGCTAAAAAGCCACAGAACTGCGCTCAGCACTCATCAGCAGAATCGCGATGTGTGTGCGTGTGTGCGTGTGTGCATGTGTGCGTGTGTGTGTGTGTGTGTGTGTGATGGTTTCAAATGTGCTGAGCTAATCCTCCTCCTGTTTGGATAAAAAACAGAGCCACATCAGTGTTGAGGCAAGCCCCTCATGCAGTTTTCCTGCGGTTGTGTTTGATATCTTTGTCTCTCTTTGTCAACAGAAGCTCTAATTTACCTGCTCTCCGTCGGGCTTTGAACTCATCTCATTTTCAAACCTCAGACCTCGTTTTCGTCCATTGTTTTCTCTGCTTTTTCATAAAGTCGATCGGGTTTCCTATTTTCTCTCCTCGTGGTGGACTCACGCACACACTCACTGACTGTACTCTACTGTATACATACACACACACACACACACACACACACACACACACAGTTGTGGAATATGACCCTAAACACACAGTTCAGATTTGATTTATGACACACACACACACACACACACACATGCACATACACACACACAGGTGTTGAAGTGCTGCAGAGAGATAGTTGTGATTCACTCGGCACAAACACTCTGATATGGACCAGAACTACTACACACCCAGCTGTGTTCCAGGAATCGCACACATGTACACACGCATACACACATGATGTCATTCTTGGGGAGTGATGCATCGTGAGTGTGTATAAGTGTGTGTGTGTGTGTGTGTGTGTGTGTGTGCAGTGACTTGGGGTCCAACGTTTTACGGAAGCAAAATGGAATTCGACACAACACGCGCACAGGGAGACCGTGACACTCGTGATCCCAGACACAAAGCATCATCTCGCTGCGGCTGTCTGGCCGATGTCGGACGAGAGTGGAAAACCTGCGAAAGTCATTTTGCTACAACGTCGGGCGAATAAATCTCAACAGAGGGGCCGACGGGAGGAAAGATAGGATAAAGAATGGCTCAGTGACAACTGGAAAAGCTGTTGTTCCGTCTTGCACACATCATCATGATGTCATGGCCTTCAGCGTCATCTCATGTTCAGTGATAAGAGTCCGCCAGGAGGAGACGTCACTGTGGACATGATACAAAAAAAACTTGTCTCCTGCGCCACCCTGTGGTGGAAACGTGTACTACGCCAACTCTGGAAATGACCGATCCTAATCGATCCTGGGCCACGTTTGACAACACACCAGACAATCAGGCTCTAAACGATCACAGACTGAACATTCCAACAGACTGAACACTCCAACATTCACATCGTATTGTCCTCTTTCACAGCAGTTGGCAATTTAAATGCAACTTCTGTTGAGACAAGTCCCACTTTTTTCAAATTTCCATTTTACGGGTTCTTGCAAATATCGCAAGTGTTTCATATCAAGATGTTCATAAGAATCTTACCTAGATGTACCTATAGGTTCATCTTTCTGTTCCAAATGCAAAAAATCAGAATTTTTAAAAGTGTTTTAAAGCATAGCTCCAGTCATGTGAATGAATTGTTTTAAACGGGCTCACCAAAGTTACAGTTGCACAAAAGTAGAAATATTAGAGAAGTGTAGAAAATGTGTAAAGTGAAACGTGGTCATATTGTCCAAGCCTAAATATAAGGCTCATCATTATGTAAAACAATGTAAAAATGCTGCATTATAACTTCGTAATAGCATATCAAGCTTATAAAAACACATTGATAGATAGATAGATAGCCTCACACCCAATTCATCCAGTTCATGATGACCATGCTCTGTTACTGAGTCTCTAGCTCAGGCTACAAGTGACATAGACTCTGCATGGGGTCTCAGCTTCACAGGGATCACTGTGCCATGTGTCTACTGTGAAAAATGACAGAGATATTGAGCAAAAAGACTCACAGGTGAGTCGTTGGACCTCATCAATGATTCCAGCAGGAAATAGAGACACAGCAAACATACACACACATAGGAGGGGTGTACTCACATGCAGCGATGTGTTGTTGTTGTTGAGGTGGTCCTGGCTGACGGGTGACGCTGCAGGATGACAGTCCAGTGACACACGCTCCCGACACGATGCGTGGCACGTGTACTTACAGCCTGCGGAGGAAGCCGTACACTCATTCACTGGTTCACTAGTTCACAGGTTCATACAGTCATTCGTTGGGTGTGAATTTGAAATTGAACAATGGAAAAGCGTTGTCTGTGATTGTAAGGTCACAGGTGAGGTACGTGACAGGCGTGTCTGCGCACTGTGTGTACGTGTGTGCGCGCGTGCGTGTGTGTGTGTGAATGTGTGCGCGCGTGAGTAACGTATATGTAAATAATCTTCTGATATGAAAACCAGGGACATTCAAATTCGGACACAGACGAAGCTTAAAAACAAGGTAATAAAGCCGGCGACGTGTGATACTCAGAGCTAAAATCTGTTGTAACACGTTTATTTCAATCTAGAAGGATAATATGTGGCTCATATCGGAAAAAGTAATCTTCATGGATACCACTAAACTAAACAAAAACAACTTCATGCTGCTAAAGAGGAACGGCTCATTCATTTGGGATCAGCTGGAGCCTGGGAGCATCGATCAATAGCCAAACAAGAAAACAAACTGGATCATTTCTGTACAGCAGAAACTCAATCCAAACACCTTCACTCCATCTTTAACAATTCAACAACAGTTCAAATACAGTCATGCATCATGGCACACTGCAACGTAAGTAATTCGCCCACTTTCGCTAGCACCATTTCCACTTGGAAAGCCGGCATGCAAGCAAACACACAAACACGCACATACACCCACACTGAACATCCAATGGCCAGGTTCCAGCAGCTCCATTAACTTTTGCACTGACTCTCGAGGAAGTGAGAAGCTTTTTTTTTGCCTACCTCCTGTCAACAAAAAACACACACGCACTATCCGACACACTCACATGCACTCAAAGATGCGTATCTGTGTGTGTGTGTGTGTGTGTGTGTGTGTGTGTGTGTGTGTGTGTGTGTGTCCGCGTGCGTGTCCATCCATTCCCACTATCCTACCTGGTGACCTCTTTTTCACATGCTGTCCGACTTTGTCCGACAGTTTGCACATGGCTGCTCCCATCTCCCATCTTCACCTCACACACACACGCAGCCCAGCAGCATCTTCACCCGGACCTGCTACATCACCTCATCCGTCACACAGATACTGTCTCTCTCTCTCTCTCTCTCTCTCTCTCTCTTTCTCCGTCTGTCTCTCGGCCGTTCTCTACCCCGCAGTCGCACACGGTCACACTTCAGATGCTGATGTGCATGGCTGCCACTCTCTCTCTCTTTCTCTCTCTCTCTGTTTCCCCGTCTGTGTGTTGTTGTGCTGAGTAGGTGATTTAACAGTCAAATGGAGGCCACAGTGTGATGGACACACACACACACACACACACACACACACACACACGGGGTAGAGTAGAGGAGGGGCGGCACAGCTGCCAGTGGACAGAGGACTGCTGACTCAGTCGCTGTGTGTTTCTCTATGCTCCCTTACGTAGCTTGTTATGACTAGTGAATGCATGTGTGTGTGTGTGTGTTTGGGTGTGTGCATGTGTGTGTGTCCAGTTTCCTGCCGTCACTCTCCATTCATCCGTTCATCTCAATCCCAGTGGACAATGAACTTGATCCCTAGAGGAAACAGGAAGACGAGCCTGCATCTTTCCCATAGTTAAGCCCAATAACGCAAGTTTGCACCTGCTTGTGTGTGTGTGTGTATGTGTGTGTGTGTTTGACACCTTCCTCCGCGGTGTTCAGACTTGCCACTTGAAATGAATGAGACCAGGTTGGAATCTCTCCTCTTTTGAACTAAATGCACTTGTTTATGTTTTTGATTGAGAACCAAAGAGCAAGAGGAGCCCTTGTTCAGCTCCTCTCTCTCTCCTCTCTCTCTCTCTCTCTGCTGTCTCAGGGATAAAAGCTTTTCCCAGACAGCATCAATCGATCAGACTCAATCAGTCCACCGGAGGGAAGTCAGTCAGACACACACACAAACAAACACACACACACACACACACACACAAACAATTCCATCTTTTTATCCTTTCACACAATAAGCAAGAGTGATGGGACAAAGCCATGAGACACCTACCAACCTACACTGAGTTATATTACTGAAATGAGGCCTAACACACTCTCCCTGTCCATATGTCAATTCTTTTAGCAAAATGAACACATGAATGAGGATGATCAGAAATGGCTCATACGCAGCGTGGAGGGCTTTTATTGTGAAAGGCAGCGTGTTCAGCAGGATCTCAGTCCCGAGGTCAGGGGTCAGACAGAGAGACAGACCAGACAGTTTTCTCCCAAGTGTGAAAAGGTTTTCAGCACCGACTCTCTAATCACGTCTATGTGTGCAGAGAGGAGTAGGATGACCCCTCGGCTCCGCTCGCACTGGCCTGCCGACACACACACACACACACATACACACGCGCACACACACACACACAGTATCAGCCCTCGACTGATCCAGCTCAGACTGTCCTCAAACTTTGACCTTGTGAGCTGAATTATTCTTAAAACCAGATGCAAACTCTACCCGAGCCTTCGTCCTGCTGTGGATGCATCCAACCAATGAGCTCGCCCCAATTTAGGTCATACAAACCAATCACAGGCCTGAAAGCGTGTGGTTACCTACACACCGGCAGGTGCTTTAAGGGAGTATCCACACTGTGTTAGAGCATTATTAGACACCTTCTCATTGACTCGGGATCATAAAAGACTGATGTGTGTGTGTGTGTGTGTGTGTGTGTGTGTGCGCGTGTGTGTGTGTGTGTGGACAGGTGCTTGCTAAACACAGCGGCCACCTGTTCTATTCAGTCTCCCTACAATGTTTCTTGAGCTGGCTTTTCTTTCTCTCCACAGGTCGGGACTTGAGCTATCTTGTAATCACCAGAGGATGGAAAGTGTCGGATTACCACAACACAAACACACATACCCACACTCACACTCACACACACACACACACACACACACACACACACACAGTCATGCACAATTAGACATGCTTACTGTACTAACAGGCTGGAGACGCGATGCCACTCACACATGTGCAGCCTTTTGTTCTCGTATCACTCTCAACTTGCCGTCAGCTCATCTTTTAAAGAACTGGCGATATTTATTACTGCAGAAACACACACACACACACACACAGAAACACACACACACTCACCAGAGCTCCTCCACAACAGGATCACCTCCAGGCGTCCAGAGCGTCGCATCACTTTGGGGAAGCGATAGAAAAATCCTGACACCCGCCGCAAAGTTTTGCCAAAGTTTTTGGCTAGGCCCATTGCTCACACACACACACACACACACACACACAGTCATTCACATGTGCACACATTCGAAGATGAATGTGCTGAAAGATCCTACTGCATCCAGAGATTTACATCCAAACTTTGGACAGGATCACCCTTCACTGCCACCATCATGGCTCTGGGTGTGTGCTCAGGTCTGTGCTGGTCCCTCCCCTCACACACACACACACACACACACACACACACACACACACACATACTGTCCTCCATTTGTGAGTGTGTGTGTGTGTGTGTGTGTGTCAGCTGCTGTCCTCTCTATTTGTTCAGTCGGTGTGACAGTTTGGCTCAACAATAGACAAGACTCACACACGCACACACACACACACACACACACACACACACACACACACACACACACACACACAGGGACCGGCTCCCAGGCTCTCAGTATTTTGCACCCCGGTTCAAAATGAGCCTCCACGGTAAAAGTCACCACAGTGAGAAAGACCCTGGCTTCTCTGTCTATTAAAGGTGCAGTGCGCAGCATTTTCCAGGGAATCGATTTGGAACCAATCGTGGAACCAATCAAACTAAAAGTACAGGTATCTCAAAACAGCTCATTCGAGCAGTGCTGAGTCAAATCCAAGAGGAAGGAATGTATTCTCGTCGTGACATCAATACAACACACACACACACAAACACACACACACACACACACAGAATGCAACACTAAACCTGATCAGACAAAGAGTTTCCTGGTGTCTGTGGCAGGTTTCTGTTACTGAGACAAAGAGACGAAGGGCGAGAGACCTACAGGAAGAGAGAGAGAGAGAGAGAGAGAGAGAGAGAGAGAGAGAGAGAGAGAGAGAGAGACACCCACTGACTTACACTTGCATCCCTTCTGATCCACTGCTCCTGATCCACTCTAATTTCCTACCATGGACCTCTAATAAATGATAAAACACGTTTGTTCTGATCTAGACGATTAAGAGAGTGAGAGTTACCCATTAGAAACCTATTGATCGAGCTCAGCCAGGAAGCTGAATACATTAAAGCTGAATGAATAACCGTATGCATTCATAACATTATTGCAAATAAACAAAATACGAGCACAGAGGCATCCCAACAGTGGACTGCAAGTCACATTCACTCAGAACAGCATGTGCAGTTAATGCGAGCGTCTCAGGAAACCTTATGCTTGGACGCTGATATTTTACTCTAACGTTGATGTATATATGTATATTGCACTCTAATGAAAGACACGGTCAGAAAACATTTGTATTAAGTGTTGTCCCCAGGTCTGAAGACACACAGAGTCCGTTAAAAGCTCACTGCTTTCCTCGGCACTTTGCCCTCTTTCGGCCTGTTGTTTCCTGTTAATGTTACTCCGTGACTTCGGCTTGTGCTTTATCAGTAACGTTCACTGCTCCGGAAGCCACTCGCCAACAATGCAGAGATGAAAACAGCCATTAGCGTATGGAGTTATTCGTCCACTGCACGGCACCGGTCCATCAGCAGCATCAGATATAAAAGCAAAACGCCGACAGGAAGCATTTACAGCCCGCTGAGTGCTTCAGCTCTCGCTCCTCCAAGTACGCCGTGCTGCAGATCCTCTCCTTCTTTGGCCAAAGGGCCAAGTAGAGTGTGTGGAGTACGAACCGATTCTGTTAAGCATTAAAAACCATGTGGCCGTTTCATCCTGCTTAATATTTAAAGGATGCAAGTGACTTCAGTCGCCGCAGTCAATAAGTAAACTGGTGGCAGTGACACGTTTCACCTTCAGTTCACACCTCAAATCATCATCTTTAACGGAGCCCCGACGGCAAACACACGGACTGCGGGCTCACTGAGCCTCGAGAGTTTCCTGTAAACATGCCCGGGTTAAAAGGCCACGCTGGGGGCAGCCGAAGGAGAAGGTCCATCATCTTATTCGCCGAGTCTTCGTCCTTGTTGTGTTCAAACCTTCAGCAGCTCGCAGCCGCGCTCAGGGTGAGGAAAGGGATGAAACCTGGGTCCAGATCAGGTCCCAGGTCCACTCTCCGCTCACACGGAGAGGCGTTTAAAGGGGGGGTTACAATGGGGGGAAAATGTAGGTTGATGATGGCTTTGACGTCATCATGTCCTCATTTATATAGAAATTTCAGGCATATGGCAGGAATGCAACGTAAAGTATAAGCCTAGCGAAAACCATACTGTGGCCTTCAGTCTGTTCATCCAACATATAAGGTAATATAATAACATATAAGGTGGGATGTGTACACACTCCATAGCTACATGCCTCCAGTTACCACTTAGTTTGGGAAAAGTCGCGAAGCTACAGGGAGCGTAAAGAAACGTGATCGTTGGCGCGATTGGCAGGCAACACAGCCAATCATTGGTAAGGTGGACGGCATTTGGACTGCGTTGTTCCCACATCTCGAAATCGGATTCCAAAAGGTCTATAGTTACCAGTTAGCTATTAGTTAAGACAGCTGTTTCGCAAGGAACGTGAAATCACGGGATCATTCATGCAAAGACATGGCGGCCATGTTGGCGTGGAGGGAGCAGAGGCTTCTTCTGTCTCCTCCTTCCCGTCGTCAGTCCGTGAAATGAGGTCCAGAGTGTGAGCCGCACGTCACCTGTGGTTAGACCTGAACCAGTTCGTCTGCATGCCAGCCAGCATTCCGGCTGCCGGGCCGAGTGTCAGAGCCCTGCCTCTACGTGGCTCTATACTGGATTTGTATTTCCTGGAAAACTTCCTCATTCACTAGCTATTGTATACATATGCGATGTTAGTGCCTGTGATGGTTCATTATTTTCACTTGGATCTGTCTGCGGGGTCTTAATAATCCTAATAGGCTTAATAGTAAGGGGGTGAACATTTCTTATCAGAGATTTCAAGTTTACACTGAAGTAAAAGTGGAAAAACTCGAGTCATTATAAAAACAAAATCCTTACTGGTCAAATTTTGTTAATGTGCAATATTCCTTGATAAACAACCTCATCACCGTACGTTATAACATGAAATCTAGACAGGACTATTTCTCTCTATCTCTGATTTCATCATTTAGATGCTTAGCGATGAATGATTTATTGTCGAAGTTACCACCAGCAGTCTTAACCAGGGATTACATAACACACAGGTGCACGCACACACGCACTTCAAAAATGAAAACAGTCTATCTTAAAACCATCGATTACTATCAAAAGTATGATAATTATTATACTCATCTATCCATCCATCATCATCTCACCTGCTTTGCACCCAACAGTGTAGTAGTCGTAGTGAGAGTAGTAGCAGAAATAGCACAAACAGGAGTAGTCGTAGCATTAGTACTAGAAGAAGTAGTAGTAATGGTAGAAGCAGGAGTGGCATAAATAGTAGAAGCAGTAATAGCACTAGTAGTATAGAGATGTATAGATCTATAGATAGATAGATAGATAGATAGATAGATAGATAGATAGATAGATAGATAGATAGATAGATAGATAGATAGATAGATAGATAGATAGATAGATAGATATGTGTATTGATCCCGAAGGAAATGAAGGTAATAGTACCAGTAGTAATGACAGTAGTAGTAGTAGTAGCAGTAGCAGTACTAGTTGTCATGACGGTATTAGTAGTACTAGTAACAGTAGGTCGCACAGGTGATTCCTACCCCTGCCCCGCAGGGACCCCCCCGCCGCCTCACCTGTACAGGTGAGTCCGTGCTGCAGGACGTAGTGGCAGCACACGTCGCACCAGGTGTTGTCCCCCCCGGGCTGGAAGCTGTGTCCCTCCCCGGACTCCTGCCTCACCCGGGGGTCCCTGTCCTCGGGGCTGAAGATGGTCCTGACGTCGGGGGGTCGGAAGCCTTTCCTGCGGCTCCGCGGCGGCTCTCCGCCGCTGCCCCCCGGGACGGCCCGCTCCCTCCAGGCCGCCTCGGGGCTCCGCTGGGGGGACGCCTCCAAGCTGCGCACCGCCCGCACCACCACGGCGCCCTTGGAGCCCTTGGAGAGCCGCATGTTGGCCGGCCGCGGCGGAGGCGGAGGCGGAGGCGGGGGGTCTCTGCCGCTCTGCCCGCTCACCTGGACGCTGCGGACGGCTACCGGGGACGGGGCCTCGGTGACCGGGCGGCGAGTGGGCGCGTACCTGCGAGCCTGGTGCACCACGTTGAACATGACGCAGTGCCGGCGGGTCCGGCGAGAGCCTTCCCCCCGGACAGACACCGACAGCTCCCACGTCACGGCGCGGGCGGTGACGGTGCGTGGTGTCGGGGGAGCAGGTCGGGGCAGTCTGGCTGAGCCGGGAACAGGTTGGGTCTCATTTCACAGCCCGCTCAGCTGACGGCTGCCCTCGCCGCACAGCGCACCAGAGTCCAAGCACTAAAACGACGATTCTCGGGTTAATCACGCACAGGAGGCTGAGACTCACTTGAAAACTGTGTTTTTAATGAACAGCGAGACTGGCGGATTTAGTTTATTCCATTCGGCATGTTTATCATTCACGACAAGCACACATTTAACACGGGAAACACCTTACATTGTGTTACTTCCTCGACCAGTTCCCCCAGCTGTCAACACAACCTCAAAACATGACTTTAAAACTATTAAATGCTTGTAGATCTTTGATTCTTAATGCCGTAATCACCAAAATGACGCGCTGTTTTCTCAAACAACTGGTTAAGCCTGAGAAGATTAAAAGGAAATTTCAAAATCCTTCTTAATTAACTTTAGCTCCACCTTTGACCACAACGTCGTTTAAATGACCCCAACGGGACGCCTGAAATGTAAACACTAGAAATGGCCTGAGATGTCATTTCACAACATATGATTTAATACTAACCTCTGGAATCACAACTCATCACAAGCTAGTTTATGTGATAACACATAGTATGTTTTTCATCTGAAAATTACACACACATTCATGTTTCCATCCAACAAATTATCTGCTTTGTGTCTGCTGGAGTAGGTCTTCATTCTTAGACCAAGAGGCAATTTAGCCTCTAGTCCATGTATAATCACCGTGCACAGAAAATGAAATTACTATAAATGCGTCATATTTTTTAGTCTTTCATAGGTAGCAAAATTAACTTAGTCAGACAATACACATACAAATGATATCATGGCTCTGGTACAAAATACTCAATTCAACACGTTTCATCAAAGCGCAGTAAACATACAGAGTAAACATCACCAGAAACAATCACGACAAAGCATCCCTCATAGCAGTCCAATTTTTCATGAAAAAGTGCAAGTGCTGGAGAAGCAGATCATTGGTGTCATGAAGAAAAACAGTGATCAGGATGTTTGGACAAACACTCCATTGACATAAGGCTATGGCTTGGGATCCTAGTAAGACTTTGGCAGATCAAGCAATGCCATGTAATACAATCACAGCAAAATGCACAAACAATGTGTTCAAGGCTGTTTTGGGTTTTTTTTTTTTGCACAATGTAACCTGAAAAGGTAGAGCTTAGTGTTTCCTAAGCATTATTTTGTCCAGTAGAGTCCGACTGTGGAGGCGACAGGTAACAGTGCAGAGTGTCCAGTTCCAGACCTCAGGAGCTGGTTAAAGATTTGGCTTCACAGTTCTTTATGAGGTCCTAATGAGTGCCTGCGGGGGGCGCTGCTGCTCACTCCACCTCATCCTCAGGGTCACCCTCAAAAGCTTTCTCCTGAGAAAGACGAAGCGAGTCCACGATTATTTGCACGGATATTACTAATGATGAGAATACATCAACCACGTGTGCGTTTCCTTACATATCCGCCCTGCTGGTCTATCCAGGATGAAAAATGCTCCTGCAGGTATCTGGCTCCGTGCCTCATCAGCTCTCTCTCACGCAGCGCTTCCATGGACAAGAGGCGACTGGTGACCTGCCGGAGAAAACGCAAACACACTCGGATTCGGGGCCAACTGAGCTAGCAAAACTACCTTCAGTCGAACTCTGAACAAGTACTTTAAAGGGGAGTATTTCTCCTTGGACTCCGGTATTGAAGTATGGAACACATGGAAGCTATGGAACACTGGTTTCACCAGAAAAGCCTCAGCTGCGAGTTCACGATCCTATTTATTTGGGGTGTGGGAATAATACAGATCTGGCGCCCTTTAGTCTTTACTTGGCAACCACACGTGAGCTTGACTCTGATTGGCTAACATGAACGATCACTATGCCACTTTTTACAGTCGTCCTTTACCTCACAGGCCACGGCGATCTGGGTCTTGGGCGAGGCGTGCGGCCCCAGAGAGTCGGGCTCGTGGGCCATGAGGCCCATCTTCTTCAGGAACGTCGTCATGAGCCTCTGAAAGAAGCCGTAGTTGACGAAGAGCTGCGCGAAATCGACGTCCTTCAGCGTCTGGCGGAGGAGAGACACGGTCAGCGTTTCAATCGTGGACAGACTGCGCGGACATTCAGCGATCCTGTGGCTCTTACCCCCTCGTTGAGCGTATCCCCCGCATCCCTGAGCAGCAGGCCGATCACCTTCTCCACGTCATCTGCGCGACACGACACACCATTACCGACCCACAGACGCAGCACAGGCAGTCGCGAAAGCAGCTCGTACCGGCATTTTTCGATGTTCAGTGTTTTCGATGTTTTTTTTAAAAAAAAGGTACGTTTCTGGTCTTTCCAAGATGAAGGTTAGCCGCTACTGGCACAAAGTACAGCAGTGTAACAGAACGTGTCCATTTATAGTAATTTTTACAGTAATCTAATTTATAGTTAATTAAGTTATACGTTGTTAATTATCATTATTATTTTAAAAAATGCATGGATTGTCCCTTGTCATAACACGCCCGATTCCTCTTGTCCCATAAATGAACGTATAGACGTGTTTATTAAATGTGAGCATCACTGGGGTTAGCAGTCATCGCTAGTTCAGATCATCCGCTAGTAGCAACACATCGTTATGATGCCAATGCTAACTCAAGGCAACCAGATACAACACTTCTGCACTGTATACTCGATACATAAAGATGTCCTGGAAGGCAAAGCCATTTCATTGTCAAAGACACGTTTTGCGTGATGAAGTTCACTTCTTATTTTGACAGGATAACCGATCGCTGGAATCATCGATAGCCGTTGAGACGGCTCTGCATCGAGGGCCCGGAACTCACCTGGCGAGTCCGCCTCGAGATCGGAGTCGTTACAGGGGGGAGTGAAGGGGATTTCGTCGGCCAGCTCCGTCAGTCGACCCGCGACATGCTCCAGCTCAGTCTCTTCGTCTGGCTCATCTGGAACTATCACATCCGCAGGAGCTATGAGGGTAGAAGGTAAAAAAAAAAAGAGAACGGAATGGCGAGAAAATCTAACTTATCTAACTTTTGGTCTTGCCTTTTAAAAACATGTATTTATCATCGCTCGAGGCTACTCCACAGTTAAAAGAAGTGGTAGTGTTGTGTGTCCTCCCAAACTCACCAGGCGTGAAAGATCGGACGTTCTCCCCTTGTCCGTTCGCTGGTGGAGTTGGGCCCAGCTCCTTGTCCTCTATCTGAGGTCTGATGCAGCTCAAAATGCGTTTCCACCCTTTCCTTTTCCTCTTCTTCTCCTCCTTCACCCCCGTGTCCCCCTTGGCGGGTGTCTCAGGCGAGGACGGTCCCTTTATGTCCACGTCACCCATTTGTCCCACCAGCCTGATCCCTGGCGGGACAACCTTGCTGGGCTTTTTCGGGCGCCTCCTCTGGGCGAAGGCCTTGACGATCATGTACTCCTCTGTGCCCTCCATGTCCGTGTCCTCCGAGTCTGGGGTAGAGCTGCTGCCCTGGTGGCTGTGGTTCGAGAAGGGGTCGTGGATTTCGACGTGGTTGTTTGCCATTCTGGCTTCCTGGTGATTCAAGGCAAATCGATGAGGAAATTACTGAAAGATAAACCTGAACACATTTGTGGAAAAAAACATGTCATCATGTGTAACTGAAGCGTATCATTGCCCTTTGACACTATTCTATTATCTGGCCACCGGCGCCCCCTGCTGGGTATGGGTAGGGAGGAGCACACAGACATGACGACATGAAACTTCAATAGTGAGACTGAAACCATCTGTTGCTACTGCTGCTGCTGCTGTTGCTGGGTTTATACTTTCTTTCTACTACTTCTCACACTTTGACGACGAAGTTCCTAACGTGCTGAAAGGGAAGTTTGCGGAACAAGGTATTGTTTTGAATAATCAAAACAGACATCTGAAAGTTTCTCAAAGTCAAACCGTCCGCATCGGACAGCTCGTACAGTTTATGTCACGACTTTTCAACAGTGCCATGTCAATATCGGCCGGCTAAATCGAGTTCAACGTTTACAAAAGTTCGTAAATTAAAAGGTTTAACGTCAGAGGAGCGGTCCCGTCAGAAACGTTACTTCCTGTTAGCTCAGCCCATTGACAAAACAAATAAAGGCAAACAGAAAAGCGAGATCCAAAGTACACGCTCTCATTGTCGTCTGCCTTCAGAAAACATCGTCACATTTCGATCCCGTTGTCATTTTGCTATTTCCCCAGTCGAACAACAAGACAAGATAATAAACTTGAGTTCAGTTAAGTTGATCCTTTTTTTTTTACCTGGCTCGAGTGAAACGCTTCCTCCTCTCCCGGCCGAGTTATCCAGGTAAGTTCAGCCTATAGGGAGTATTGAAAAAGGATATTCGAGAGAGCGTTATGGAGAGTTCAGAGAGCACTCCCGGGGTGAGCGGTGAGTGAGAAAAGTAGGACAGCCACAGCCGGTCGCGTCTTTATTTGGCTGCGTGGTTGCGTCGGCGTGACGTCACAGCGAAGCTCGCGATCACAAGCTGCGTTTACGCGGAAGTTCACCTGACCCTCACCCTTTTCCTTTAAAGCCGGGATAGCACTGTATACCAACACGTGTGATCGAGTGGGATGAAAATTAATTGAATTTAGTTGAACTGCAGTCTGCTCGTGTGATGTGTACCTGCTCGGGAACAATAAGACACTATACGGGAAGTGTTGGGAACAACAAAAAGGCGTGCAACTGAAAGATAATGACCGCAAAAAAACAAAAAAAAATATGTGTTCTATGTTCTCGTGTACTTATCCGGGTCTGGGCAGCTGGGGCAGCAGCAGCTAGTTCCTCATTTACTGTTCCATAGCTCTAGACCACGGGTCAGGGCTGGAACATGCATAAAAGGGGTTTAAGAATAAGATATATTATATATATAATTCTGCCTCATGGCTCACCTCAGGACAGCTAAACGATGGGACAGAGAGACGGAGACAAATGTCTCTCCGTGGGCATGAGAGGGAGATCTGAACTGCTCTGTGTTGAAACATGCTGCCTTTGACAGTGATATGTACCACTGAAAGGCTTCACAGTGCTTTTCAGTACGGTGCAGTTATGATCATTTCGCAAGTTTTTGGAACCCTATGACTTGAAGTTGGAGAATTCGATGAACAAAGTGAGTTGCTTCGACACTTCAGCCTGCCCGTCGCGCTCCACAAACAGTCATGTGTTTGGTGACTCAGCACCCGAGGCACCTCGTCCCGCACCGCGTCATGACTTGTTGTCTCGTCAGGGCTGTGACTTTTTGCAGTCAACGTCAGACGCACCTCAAAACGTAAATGTACTTTTCGTTTTCTTCATGGCTTCAAAACGCGTTGGCATCGAAAAGAGCATTGCCAGGGACGCGCCGAAGGGTTCATCTCCCGAGGCCTCGGCGCGGTCCGGAGGAGCCTCCGGTTGGACCGCGGATGAGTCACGGGTCGGGAAGAAAACTCCCGCGGTGACTCAGAGACGTTTTCACAACGAGATGACAGGTCTGTCACGGTCCTGTTGAATCCACGGTGTTTTTAGCACTGGGTTTAGGATGCCAGCCCATTTCCCATTCCCCTGTCTTACGTCTGGAATTTGAAAAGCTTGTTAAAAAAAAAGTCGCAGCATATGCCGTGTATTTCTGTAGGCTACACACCACGTCATCAGAAACAGGTTTAAACAACCCCCCATCTAGTCTTCAATTAGAAATTCATGCATGCTTTTGTGTGATTTTTCTGGAAGCAACCTGCAGAGAAGTCTGCATCAATGTCCCGAATTAAGCTGAAATAAGCCTTTCAGATCCACAAAGGTACACAATACCATAAACAGAACGATAATGAGAAATCCACAAAGTTGCGCAACATCACAAAGAGTGATAATGAGGACCATAAAAGCCGTGTAAAAGGACTGACTTTGGAGTCAGGCATTTCTCAGCTCCACTTTAGTACAAAGCTCTGTGGGGGGATTACCCAGCTCAGTAAACATCCATGACCACGGATGGGGAAACCATTCCAGGACTTTTTGCTTCCATTAGCAACAACATGATGTTGGTCAGTGTTTTCAAAAGTACCTGAAAGAACCGTAAGTGATCCCTGTTTTTACCGACTGTGCTTTAGTTACTGCTCCCCTCGCCTTCTTGAAACATTTCAACGGTCTGATTCGAAAAGTGAACGCCAAGGAAACGGATCGCTCCCGCCAGCCTCGGCTCCGTGTGACGTTGGCGTTTGCGCGTCTCCTCCTCGGTTTCTCTGAAATGTTTCACATTGTCGTGCAGGTGTAAGTTTCTCTTTCAGTTTGGGCACGTGTTTTGGTTTCAGAAAGGGGAAACTCGAATCAAGTAATTAAAGGAACTTCTCACGGATCCGCGAAAAGGGAAACGGGGTCAGAGTCAAAGCGGCAGGGTCACCCTATCTTTAGCACAAAAGCACGATCTTGAAGTGAGCAAAATAAGGAACGCGCACACACACACGAATCACAGTCGAGTGGAAATCATTTAAAACTATAATAATTTAATAATTTAAACAACAATAATGCCATCTTTTTATGCCATTGCCAAGAAAATAGACCAAGGAGGTAAGAAAAAATGCCATGCATAACCAACACTGATGAGAGACACAAATTAATACAAAGTCATGTTTCTACTCGAGAGAAAGAGTGATAAGAAGCGGGTGTGTGTGCGTGTGCGTGTGTGCGCGTGATTCAGAGCTGGTCCAGCTTGAGTCACTCGGTTCAGAGGAAAACATGTCGGTGCGCGTCGACTTGAGGAAGCTCTCGCAGTCACTGACGTGGCCATGGCAGAAGCTCTGGGCCGCCCCCAAACAATTGACAGCAAGAGGGGGGAAAAAAAACATTTCAACCGCCCCCACCAACCCCACCCCCCCTCCCGGGTTCCACGGAACGCGCCAGTGTTGTAAACAAAAGCGAAGGATGCCGAGCGACCGAACAAAACTTGCCCCAAAACTTCCAAATACTCCACAGAGAGAGAGAGAGGCAGAGAGAGAGAGAGAGAGAGGGAGAGAGAGAGAGAACATTCAAAACAAGCATGGATGTGATGTCCATTTACACATTTTGGTCTGAAAACAACAGAATTGGACTCCATTGCAGTCAAGAGGGTATAAGCCGGAAAGACAACGGAACCGGGTGGAAGTAATCGATCACTGCTGAAAGCCGGTCATTTTTCAGGCGTCGATCATCTGCCCGTCAGTCGTGGGACGCGAGCCTGTCATCGGAGCCCTCCTCGGTGCGCTGAGAGACGGGTCGCCATGGCAACGGGGGCCGGCGCTAAAACGAGAGAGACGGGCCG
Organism: Karalla daura; assembly: GCA_029224185.1. NCBI lineage: Eukaryota > Metazoa > Chordata > Actinopteri > Chaetodontiformes > Leiognathidae > Karalla > Karalla daura. The sequence continues at coordinate 14,998,297 of CM055209.1, read as the reverse complement.
CCGCGGGGGTTCTTCGTCACTCGTCGCACCCGCAACACGTCATCCGCCGGCCGGAACCAGGCAC
>CM055209.1:14985733-14993233 GCA_029224185.1 Karalla daura | reverse complement strand
CGGACGTCCAGCTCTGGAGCTGCGGGGGTTTACCTGAGCCTTGTCGATGCGATAGAAGCGGTCGGCTGACGTGGCTGCGGAACGCACACATACGCACACACACACACACGAACACGCCGTTAGTCAGGGTCACGACCTCGTTGTCACGTCCAGATTGAGTGTGACGGCGTAGGCACTGGTCCAGATGCACATTCACAGGTCACATAAAGGGAAACTTGCTTATAGCAACAAATAACAAACAAAACAGCAAGGTCTCACTAGGCTGTTTATAATGTTTATAAATATGAGGGTGGTAGTGGTTCTGGGGCAGAAGAAGAACAGATTTAATTCACAAAGGACCTAATTTTACACAGTTTTCCCCCCCTAAAGACAATTAGTTGTATTTGTTTTCCTTTAATTGCAATAACAACAAATGCAAGAGGTAAAAACAGCTCGATCTCCCGAGAGACAACACATCAGAGGCGCAGCAGTCACTCACAATCCAGGAAGCTCCAGTTGGGGGAGAGTCGACTGGTGGAGCTGGTCCGGGGGACGCCCCTGCTCTCATCCTGACGGCAAAAGAGACAAACACGGCGGTCTGAGTCGCCCCTATGCCGAGCGCTGAGCTACGCGCGGGGAGGAGTGTTTACGCGAGGCACTAGCTGGGAGAGATCAACAGCAGGCCGGAGGAAAACAGACAGACATCAATAAGTCTTTTGTTTTGACGGCTGGTGGCAAGATGGGGACGACCGGTACAAGGAGGGCAGTGTGTGGTGGGGGTTAAAATCAGTGTTGGAGACGGTCGGTTTGTCTTTTCTCAGCATAGGTGTCTGCAAAACAACATGTTTCTTTAATTCAGTGTGGGTACTGATCTATCATGCTTTTTAGGGGTGCGAAAAATACTGACATTTTCAGAAATATCACTGTAGAGTCAAATTCGGGGAACATCGTCCTGAATGTGTTGTAAAAAGTCACACGTCTGTCGCCAATGCTTCAAAGCTGAAAACGAGGTGACGCGCGCAGGGCGTATATACCTGATAGTGCACTCTGTGGCCAGTAGATGGCGCCTGGTGTAAGTCCTAGCAAAGCACAGCAGACAGGTTGGAGAGTTAACGGACAGCCCGAGCAAAACAACAACAGAAGTGGAGCCAGAGAGAGGGGGAACAATTCAAAGCGACAAAGGCCGGGCGCTCCTGTACCTCCTGCAATCTGTCGATGTAGAGTCGGCACGTCTCCAGGTCGCAGTCGCCCCTCACCACCACGATGCCCACGGGGATGGCTGCACGGTGACACATTCGACACGCACTTGATTAGTTTAGGACAAAGTGTTGTAAATGGGCGTAAATGTGCGCTTGCCAGATAAGCACGACATGGCGCCAGATCTGTCCAGAAATAAGACTGCAATATACTTGAGACTTGAGATCGGGGTTGTAAAATAGCACCCGAGGCGTTTTGGATGAAACCGATGTTCCATTGCTTCTATGCTAACACCACAGAGCACCCCATTTAACCAATCTAGAGCCCTATTCACACGGGGTTGGTATCACCTGTGGGCCTTTTGTGATTTCTGATAATTGTGGAGGATGCCTTAGATCTTAATCCCATGAGAATGTGCCATGACTGTGATTTGTAAAGTAAAAAAAAAGTTTAAAAAAATCGCAAATTTCCTACTATATTTTGCCAAACACCGACGTCCAGTGGTAATACTAGTCCCATGCAAATCGGTCAGTGTTTGTAGTTGGGTGATGTTTCTATCCGAGTATTGGAGGCGACTGTAGACATTTTTATCCAGTCGTAACGGTAAAATAGAGTCATTTAGGAACTTCAGGGACTTAATCCCGCGTGAATGCGCTGCGAGCTAGCACACAGGTGGGTCGGTAATTTGCAAATTGCCAGATTTCCCAAGGTTATACTTATCCCGTTCGAATAGGGCTTAGGTCCCCTTTATGTTAGCACAGTGTGAACTTGTGCGATTGTTGAAAAACAGTCGCTTGTTTACACGACACACAACTGAAACGTAAGCACCGTCGCTTTCATCTCGCCAGGGCAGTTGCGACGAACCAAAACAACGGTTTGAAAGATGCCGAAGCGGACCGATCGTCCGATCGTCCCCGTTTCGTGGCGTCACCCATCTTTTTTTGTAAAAACGCTAAAACTTTTCCTTACAGATGTCTCGTAGCCGCTCTTTGTCGTACTGCAGTCGGTCGTACTCCTGGAGGCTGATCCGATTCACCCGCAGGCGCAGGCGATCAGGAACCGCATGAGGGCTGCAAAGAAAACACCCACATTCACACACACACGCACGCACAAATCCATATGTGTGAACACACACACACACGCGCGCGCGCGCGCGCGCGTTCCAGACACACGACCGTCGGGACGCCACGTACGAGCACATGCACGCGCATACACGCAGACGCACGGATGTCACGCGCATGGTTGGTGTCTCAGGCGGCTCAGGTTTCTCCTAGCTGGGGAGGCTTCCAGAGTCCGAGCCTCTGAGGCGGCTCGACACATTTCAGAGTCGACGTTTGGGGTGGGGTGGGGTGGGTTGGGGGGGGCAATACTGCCATCAGCGCGGATGGAGGTTGATGGAGGCACAGTTACCGACGTCGGAGACACAATGGGCTGTTGGTCACAGAGCGGCAGCTGTTGGCAAAACTGCCCCAAATCGCCCCACAAAGCCTCAAAAGTCCCGGAAACCTTACCTGCAGAGCGGTAGACCACCTTAAGTGCTTTTTTTTTGGTTGTTTTTCCTGTTAAACCGGGGACAAAAGCACGAGCACAGTATCCATCTGTCGTGAGTGGGGGACGGACACCGATGGAGGACAAGGGGGTGGGGCGCAGGTCGCCGGCCGAGGGTGAAGGGTACGACAGCGGGAAGGACGTCGGGGGGGCCGGAGGCGGAGGCACGTTGAAGAGGTGGAGAGGCGTCAGCATGCAGCCATACCGTCTCTCTCTCTCTCTCTGTCACCCGCAAACACACGGGGGAGGCACGCACTCACATCCGACGCGACGCCACTTGGGTTCGACCAACGTGCGCGTCCGGGGTTCAGACCGGTCCGCACTGATGCTGCAGGTCTACGTTCATCATTTGGTTGGCAGGCGGGGTCAAGTGGAAGTTTTTCGGTTTTTAAAAGAGGGAGTCTGGGTCGGTCAGAAAGTAAATTGGTTCGGACCATCTTGTAAATGGACTGTTTAAGATTTTCTGTTTCAGGCTTCTCAGACATGAGGATTTCTGGCTCTTAACCCTGGTTTTAAATGATCAGGAACTGGATTTATTTTGGTTTTTGGGTTGTGTGGGCATAACAAGATGGCGCCTCTGGCTCTGGGACTTGGTAATGGTAAATTTTAGATGATAAATCAATATTTTGTCGAGAATTGAACATAGAATCATCAATTCATTGCCTGATTACGTCTTCCACACGGTGTTTGGGACAGCATCAAATCCGATATCAAACATCGGTCGAAGCCGAGACAAAACGTGACAAAACTTGCGCACGAACACATACATAGACACCGACACGCACACATACACACACAGGCAGATACACACACACACACAGAGTGACAGAGGGCTGAGGTACTTACACAGAGAAGGAGTCTGGGGGAGCAGAGAGGCGGCGCAGATCAGCTGCACACACCTTCTGAATACTACCGCCGCACACACACGCACGCACACACACAGAAGAGAGGAGGAGCGTATGGCAGTGAGGGAGGGGAGGAGGATGAAAGAGGGAGATAATGAGAAAAAAGGAGAGAAGGAAAGGAAGGAAGGTGGTGCAAGGAGGGGAGATTAGGAGAGGGAAGACAAAGAGGAGGCAGGGGACGGGGAGAGGACAAAACAGATTAAAAAGGAGAGGAGAAATGAGGAAACGAGAGAAGGCAGGAGAGGGGAAAGGAGGAGACGGGGAGGAAGGGTGTGAAAGAGAGTGACGGGAGGAGGAAGTGAGAAAGGGGAGCGGAGGACAGAAATAAAGAGAGGCGGCGATGGGGGATGAGAGAGAAACAGAGGAGTGGACAGAATATGCGAGAGAGGGGGGAGGAAGCAGAGGAAGGGAGAGAAGGTAAACAAATGAAAATAATAAATAATCGAAAAAGATTGCAGACATTTTATTTTGGAAGGGGGTGGGGGGGGGTAAAAAAGAAAAGGAGGCAGAGACGGAAGAAAAGCCCAGAGGTAAGTAGACAAACATGGAGAGCACAGAGTACAGTAGCAGAGCGGCAAAGACACTAGTTACTGGTACGAGTGCGTCTCCTCGGCCCGGCTCTAGTTTCGGCGTTTTGCACAGACTTGCAAATAGAAACCACATGAATGCACAAATATACAGACGTGTACAGAGCTATTAGTGCTACGAGGGGTGGAGGGGAGGGTTAGTGGCCAACTGGGAGAACATCGGGCAACGTGTGTGTGTGTGTGTGTGTGTGTGTGTGTGTGTGTGTGTGCGTGTGTGCGTGTGTGCGTGAGCGGCAGAGATCCCTGCGTTGGCCAGGCCAGAGAGATGTGGGACAGTGAGAGGAGTGAAAGTCAGCTCCCACGAAACAGATTGTATGACTCACTCACAGTGCAACCCAGGCTTTTACAACAATGCTGGCCTAGTTCCTCCATCTGTACCACTGTGTGCGTGCGCGTGCGCGCACGTGTACGTGTGTGTGACTCACTCGTTCAGCAGGGGCACCGAGGTGCGTCTCTTGCTCTTCTGGACCATGTTGGCCTGATTTCGGAGGGAGATGTGTAGAGTGGAGGGAGCCAGGCGGCACGGCTCGCCGTCCACCTATACGAGCGGGGGATTGAAAAAAGCCATTTTCAAAGCGCCACTCTTCTCCGTTCCGGTTTTCGTCGCACCTGTCGAGCCCTCGTAGCTAAAATTCGTCTGGATTCTGGAGAAACCAACGCTCCCTCTGCTCGGGGAGCTATTTTCAGCCCCCCGAGCGCATCGAGGAAATCGTCCAAGGCGGCATGTTTGAAATATGAGCGTTTTTCCCGGGCCGCCATGAAATATGCATTATGACATCTTAATTATATATCAACGCAGTGCCTCGGTCATGCCACGGGGAGACGTGCGGTCACATATCAAGGCGGACAGATTGCGCTAACTGTGAATATGTTGAAGTGGGTGTTTGACTGTTGGAGGGCCCGGGGTGTGACCTCTCAACTCTCGCCGGTTTGAACTTCTTGAACTTACTACGATAGCTCGGTCCGCAGTTGAGTCAGAGTAGAGAGCCCGAGTCCTGGTTGTGATTTTTGGCAGTGCGTGTGTGAGTGTGTGTGTGTGTGTGTGTGTTTTCACCTGAACGGGTACGGTCTTGTAGGTGGTCAGCACCACTTCCCTGCACTGGTGCAACCGCTCTCCGTGACCACCAACCTGCAGCGCCGCCTGGTGGACAGAAGGCAGACTTACACCTCGGCCATGGTATTTACTTATTTATTCTGGGGTGGGGGTGGGGGGGGGGGGGGGGTGTGTGTGTGGGGGGGTCTTCGTGGTTGAGACCTCCCTTACCAGCGAGGCCATGGTGAAGCCGATGACCTCGATGCAGCCGTCGTCGTGACGCTGCGGCTCAAAGTCCCGGTGGTCGCCCGTGTTTCCCCACGGCATGGTGCCAGCACAGTACCTACACACACACACACACACACACACACTGGTTAACGGCTAAACCAGAATGTTTCAGGGATAGACTTTACCACTTGTGGAAGGTTCAGAAATAGTTCACTTGCTATTTAGAGACCTTTAAGAATCCAATTTTTAAGATGTGGGAAAATTTTGAGTCCATCTGGCGGCCATATGTACTGTCATCTTTGACACTGGTTGGCCGTCATGAGTCCTGCCACTCACACTAACGATCACGTGACTCTAAAGGCTCCGAGCTTAGCAACTTTTTTCCCCCGGAACACAGCGGTAACTGGAGCAATGGAGCTGTGGGTCCGGAATCGGAGGAGGAATCAAGATACCGAGGAAGGCTTTTTCATTCTGGCAGGAAAGACTCTTAATTAGCGGTGGTGGAAGATGAAGATCTCGCTACAAGATCTTGTTGACGCATACAGAGGTCACAATGTCAAATCGTTATAAGCGTCCGACGAGTCATTTTTCTTTCACCGTTTCTAATCTTCGCACGCATCTATGTGTCTTTTTTGGAATAAAACCCAGAGAAAACAAGCGGCTCGTCACTTGCCTGGGGATGTTCAGAAACACGATGCACTGGAACTTCAGCTCCTGGATCTTGGGAGTCAAGTCCGTGCCATCGCACTGGGAGAGACGGGAGACAAAGGGGGCGGGGTGAAAAGCGAACCAACGGCAGGCGTTTAACGGGACTCGTTCCCCTGCTCTCGCCCGACCGCGCAGGGAGACACCAAAGTTCACGCCTGAAACGACGCGCCGGCAACAACCCGCAAGGACACAGATATCGGCAGCCTTGTGAACGCCTTCTGGCCGCCGTGGAGGCCGGCGGTTCAAGACTGGACGCGCTCGGAGGACACTGGAGCGGCCGGGCGGGCCGGGCAGTTGAAGGACGGGCTCTTTAATCACCCCGGGGCCGAGCCGCCGCGGCCAGACGCGTTGCGACACGGGGGAAAACGATACGGGCACGGGCCGTGTCCGCCACTCACCACCACTCTGACGTGCTTGGACAAATCCCTGGAGCTCCTCTGGAGGAAATCCGAGAAGGCGGCCTGCAAGAGAACACAGGCGTTTACACACACAAACACACTGGCGGTTCATCACAGGTGCCGCGCGCACGCTTCCTTTCTAATCCCTCGTCTCCCGCCCCGGCATCATGCCCGACCCCGCTCGTTTGCCGGGTTGCGAAGAGTTGTAGGTATTCCGCGCGAAAGGCTCACGGTGCAAACGAAGTGGATGAATCATTCAAGAGCATGAAATCTAAGTGTTTACGAGAGCACGCGGGACGCTAATTGCACTTGCGACGCTCTCCATTATTAATCTAAAGCGGACTGTGAGTGCGGTTCAGGCTTTGCACGGGGAGGGGCCGTGGAAACGGCACCCGCTCCGACCGCGTTTCAGCCCATAAATTATGACGGAAAAAGACACCAGGAGAAGTGTCTGTCTGTGTGTGAGAGAGAGAGAGAGAGAGACAGAGAGACAGAGACAGAGAGAGAGAGACAGAGAGACAGAGAGAGAGACAGAGAGAGAGAGAGAGAGAGAGAGAGAGAGAGAGAGAGAGAGAGAGAGAGAGAGAGAGAGAGAGAGAGAGAGAGAGAGAGGGGGAGAGAGCCATGAGTCGAGTGGGACACTCACTCCTGCATAGAACATCTTGTTGCGGAAGCGACTGTTAAACTTCTCCGGGTTGGCCTCTGGAAAGACAAAAATCGAGGGGGGCAGAGGAGAAAAGAAGGGGAACGCATTAAAGGGGCTGCGCAGCTGATGGAATGAAAGATGAGACAAGCAAAGGCCCGCAGGGGCCGAAGACAGGGAGGAGAAATGAAATAATCCAACTGGTTTCACGCACTACTCTGTGTGTGTGTGTGTGTGTGTCTGTATGCGTGATCGCATCCTGTTTTTCATATTT